>BPTQ01000009.1:202397157-202408095 GCA_019973895.1 Chrysanthemum seticuspe | reverse complement strand
TTGGAAACACTTCGGATGCCAGTCTTCAATGAATGCCTTTGCCATTGCCCACGCCAAGTAATAAACCTGAGAAAAACATGCTAAAATGTCAACACAAAGGTTGGTGAGTTCATAGGTTTAAGTTTAGAAAATCAAGTTGGACCACAGTTGCACATATAGCATCTCCGTGAATGACACTATATGCAAAAGGCTATTACGCTAGTACCAAGTTCATGCGACCGAAACTACGACAGTGTGCATGCATCTAGAAGCATGATAAATAAAAGCCCAGCAAGTGTATTTCCAGTACACTCAATCAATACGATATGATATACGCCCGACGTTTGCCTATCCGGTCAAACTCGAACGGGGGTGTCATCCCCAATAGATCTATTCATAACAATCGCGCCTCCCCAAAGGGAACTAACGGTAGCATAGTTGGGATTCAAGGTTGTTTCACGTAATAGTGTTTTCAGTTTCAGGTCCGAAAAGAGTTTTGCATGTTTCTCACCCCATAGTTTTATAAAACAAGTAATAAAAGTAAAAGTGGGGCTATAAACTCACCTTAGCAGTTCGGTGAATAAAGCACAAAGAGATCGAGTAACAAGTGGCTCCAACAAGCAACCTAAATATATTATGGCAAGTCTCAGTTTGCAGTTTTCTGTACTCATGACTCGAAGTGTGTGAATAAATTTAAGTGTTTACAAGTGGATGTGTTTAATGTTACTTGTGTGGAAAATGTTTAAAGTTCAAAAACAAAATGTTTTCAAATGTTATGCTAAGTTTCAAAAGTAAGAGACATATTTGCAAGTATTGGCTCTTGGAATAGATGTGGAAAAATGTATACAAAACTTTCGTATAAGGGTCGGCTCAAATATTGGCTCAAGTGTTGGGTTTCTTGGGTTTCGAGATGAGAAAATATATTTATGTTTGTATATATTTTTTTTATAGAAGTTGTGTGTAAGTATTATATTTTGAAAACATAATATTTATAGTTTACGCGGACGAGGTCGTTAAATAAAGCATGTGTTAAATGAAAAGTGATAAAGTAATATAAGTTTATCAAACTTATGAAGTTTTAGGGTGACAAATGTCAAAGTGTCAAACTTATAGGGGTTGAAGTTGTAAAAATACTATAGGTTTTTCAAACTTATAGAAGGTTTTTAAATAAAGTGACAAGTGGTGTAAAGTGGAGGGTTTGAAAGTGTCAAAATTAATATAAGTTACAAACTTATTGGAGTTTTAAGAAAAGTGGCAAGTTATTCGAAAAGGAGGGATTGAAACTGTCAATAGGTGAAAGTTGAAAAAAAAATATGGCAAATGTCACTGCTAAGGATCGAACCCAAGATCCCTTTGTTCACAACGAAATGACGCATCCAACTGGACCAAGGATACTTTGGTGTTAAAGCTTACTGATTAAGTGTATTTAAGGTTGTTTTTGCGCTGTTTATACTAGTTATGCTTTCCATAACAGTATGTCGTGTTGCATGTATATGTTGTATACGTATGTTTACCTGTGGTATACATGTGCATGGGAGTTGTGTTTTAACAAGATGAGTAGTGTGTTTGTAAGTATATATTGAGTGTAAATGTGCCCACAACGCGAGTATAAAACCGTATTAAACACAGACAAGTTAATAACCCGAGACGAGCATCGATCCAAGATTGAGCCAAGACCTTGTATTTACTTCTCTTTAGTGTTAAATCATTTCAAAGTAACCACACAAGTTCTCTTAAACACAACAGTGCCAACTTTTACATATTTGTGTATGTATGTACGTGCGATATAGAAATTAAAACGAGAAAGATGAATTGAGGGCGAGTCAAAGAGAACTTACAACACCAATAGCGGTGGTGAAGAGACGCGTATGAGAAAAACAACGAGGAAATGGGAACACGATATACTAGCTAACTTCCAACGATTAATACTTGTAACGAACTTAACCAAAATGAACTCCCGAGCTTATAAAGTAACCCAAATATTCTTAGCTCTTCTCTGTATCTTCTCGGCAGTGAACAAGAGGAGCATGATGAGTTGTGTTGTGAGTTTTGGCAAGTGTGAGAGAGTGAGCTTAAGAGTGAGTTGTGAGGTGAAAATATGATGAACTAGGGACATAGGGTGCTCGCTTATAAATAAGTAACAAGTGATATGTTTCAAACATTTGGTTTTCTCTCATTAATGAGATGTTCTCTAAAACCAAGACAAGGAAGAAAGAAAAGAAGAAAAACATGGTGTCTTGTCCTTGTTGGGTTGGTTTTGGACGCAAGAAAGAAAGAAAGAAAAATAGCCATGGTACTATGACTGTTGAAGGATACATAGGAAAGCCAAGAGGAAATTTGTTATCTTTCATATATAGATTGTAGGCTATGAATTTGGCAGCCACGCATGGGAGACAAAGAGAAAGAAAAAAAATATATACAAAAGTGGATGTTGCATGGTTGTTGTTGTCGTGAGTTGGGGGAGCAAAGAAAAAGTGTTTATGTTCTAATATACACATTCTTAGGACCAGGAAAAAGAATGCAAACATGAGTGTGTGGTCAAATCAAAATAGTGTCAGTGGTAGACATAGTGTCCAAGGGTTAAAGGGTTTATATTTTTAAGAAATGTTTAGGGAAATAGTTTAATGCTTAGGTTGTGTTTGTGTTGGGCATGAGGGGACAAAATAAGTAGAAGTAAACTTGGTTCATGTTTGCTATGAGTGGCTAGTTTCTTTATACACTTGCTTAAATGATGTTGATTATCATATGATTAGTTAGTGATTGTGTTAACATGTTTTAATCCAATTTCAAGTTAATTCTAAAACCCAATTGTGCTAAAGTTTCATAGTGACATTTGTTAATCAAGTTTGGCTAATTGATATTAATCGTTGGGGTCGAAAGAACTTCGTGTTATTCAACTAGTCATAATCATTTTGTCTATGGATGATTGTTTTTACCCATTATTCTTGATTATACAAAGGAACTAAGGTGTGGTTGTAATAGAAACGCTTTTTGATTATCAAATTGGATTGGTTGGAAACATCTAAATGGTCGTAAGATTAGTTGTTGAGAATCAATTGTAGCCTTTTGTCTATGATCGGTTACCTTTTGTATTGACCATTTCTTAAGCAATTTGATGAGCAAGCGAATGTTTTTGTGTTTAAGTTTATTGATGTAGACTTATGAAACTTGAATTGATCTTGAATTGATTGGTTAAACTTAAAGCTTGTTTTTATGAACTAAAATCTTGACGAAGGTTTAACTTGTAAGAACAATAGATTAGTTTTCAACTAATTATCACAACCAACATGTTAAGTAGTTAACACAATCACATTAATCTATGTTATGATACTAGTTTAAGCAAGTGTAGTTTTTAATCATCTGAATTTCATTATATCTATTTGCTTTGTTATATGTTTTTGATAGACTCCGTTAATTCAAACTTGTACTTAGATTCACTCAAATCCCTGCGAACGATCCCGACTTACCTTCATAATCTTGCTATAACGGACGAGTATACTTGCTCGTATGTGTTATTGGTAATATCGGTAATTCACCTTTTATAAATTTAAAACTTGCACCAACCGGGCACATCAGTCACGGAAATATCTCTCAAAGAAATGAAATGCCGCAAAATGCCATTCAAGTTTGTGAGATCTTTGACATATGGGGTATTGACTTTATGGGGCCATTTCCATCATCTCGCGGAAACAAGTACATACTCATGGCTGTTGACTATTTGTCAAAATGGGTTGAAGCAAAAGCTTTACCCACCAATGATGCCCGAGTTGTTGTGAAATTTTTAAAATCTCTGTTTGCTAGGTTTGGAACTCCGAGAGCTATAATCACAGTGATCGTGGTACACATTTTTGCAATGACCAATTTGATCGTGTCATGCAAAAGTATGGTGTTACCCACCGTCTCTCTACTGCATACCACCCCCAAACAAGTGGGCAGGTGGAAGTTTCCAACCGTGGTATAAAAAGAATTCTTGAAAGGACAGTAGGCGAAAATCGTGCATCCTGGTCGGATAAACTGGATGACGCACTCTGGGCCTTCCGTACAGCTTACAAAACACCCATCGGGTGTACTCCATACAAGCTAGTGTACGGAAAGGCATGTCATCTTCCGATTGAGTTAGAGCACAAGGCATACTGGGCCTTAAAACATGTAAATTTTGATATTCAGACAGCTGGTGATCACAGAAAAGTTCAAATGAATGAATTAAATGAACTTCGTGATCAAGCTTACGAGAACTCTTTGATCTACAAACAAAAGACAAAGAAGATTCATGACTCTAAAATCAAGAACCGCGTTTTCAACGTTGGTGATCGAGTCCTTCTTTTCAATTCAAGATTGAAGATTTTCTCGGGAAAGCTTAAGTCCCGTTGGTCTGGTCCATTTACTATCACTAAGGTTTATCCTTATGGTACCATTGAGTTATCTCAGCCCGATGGTCCAAATTTTAAAGTGAATGGTCATCGATTAAAGCACTACTTTGGAGAGGACATTCCTCCTGTGGTTGTCCCGGATTTACAAACTTTCCCCATGAACCAATGAATGCGGGGATCGAGTCAAGCTAGTGACTCGGGAATCAAAAACAATAGCACACACCATATGGGTTTTCACCCATATTTCTGTCTTCTTTCTCTGTTCTACCACCCTAGTGTGGGGGAGTTGCCCCCCCCGCTATTGTATATAAATCTTTTCTAATCTAAAAAAAAAATAAAAAAAAAATAATAATAATAATAATAATAATGGCCGTAGTATTTCCCTTTTATATTCTATGTTTCGGCATAACCGCCGGTACTTTGAATTGAGGGCAATATTCATTTCTAAGTGTGGGGGGGAATTCTCACGAATTTTATCATGTAATTATCCACCCAATTCCCCCGTTTTTGGCCAAAAAAAAAAAAAAAAACTTTTTTTTGGAGTAAGTGTTTTTCACTTACTCAGCAAATGGTAATCAGTCCGCCATGTCTAATAAACATAAGTATTGGCTAATCCAGGAGCAAACGGCTCTTGGTAAAGATTTCTCAAATCTGTTTATGGCTTGCAATTTGCCCAAAATTGTATGGTATTCAACTCACCATATCCTAAAAACTGAAGAGTTGGCTAGCCCGCAAGTTTATGGCTTGTGGTAAAGGCAGTGGAAAAGCCATAATTGGTAATCAGCTCACCAAATATAATACTGATAATTTATCTAAGAGTTGGCTAGTCCAGAGCAAACGGCTTCTGGTAAAGACAAATCAAATCCGTTTACAGCTTATGATTTGCTCAAAATCATTTGGTTATCGTTGTACCAAGGTTCTTACTTGAACCAAAACAATTGGCTACTCCAGAAGGGATGGCTTTTGGTAAAGAGTTCTTTAAAATCCATTAAAGTTTCAAAACATTGCTAGGGACTAGCAATATCTTAGTGTGGGGGATTGATGAGTGTCTAAATACTCATCATTTTTGTACCATCTAGACTGCAAATTCATCTGAAAACACTCAGAAATGCATCAAAATGATGAAAATATCACAAATCAGTGTTTTGTGTATTTTAAATGCAAAAATATCAAAATCAGATGAAAAACATATCAAGTTTGCAAAGTTGGCAGTTTTAGTCCCCCAAGTTTCAATAGTTGTCAAATCTAGTCCCTGGAATTCAAAAAATGTGGAGTTTTATCATTCAAGGTCCCTGAAATATTCTAAGCTGTCAAAAAAATGGTCCTTGAATGATTCTTTGGTCAAATGGCAGAAAAGGTCCCTAAACTTTGAAAAATGTCAAAAATAGTCCTTGGATTTATAAAAATGAAATTTTATGCAAAAGTGATCCTTGTACTATTAAAGATTGGCAAGTTTGGTCCTTTTGATAACATTGGAAAAAGTTCAGTTTGGTCCCTCAAGTTTGCAGAATTTACAACAATGGTCCTTGTGTATACAAATCCAAACCGGAACCTATATTAAACACAAGTATAACAACTCGTAAATTTCCCTACCGATTGTCGCGGCTATATTTTTTTTCTTCGCTTCGAACTTTAAACACGACAAGTCACGGGATATTCTTTTTTTTTTCACATCGACCTCGATAATAAATTTTTTATAAAATAAATAAATAATAAACTTTTATATTTTTATTTTCTATCGGGCCTCTAAGCCCAACACTACCCGATCAAATTCATTTTATTTTTTGGGCTCAAGTACTATTATCCAAATCCTAACCCTTTGTCTATCTCACTTGGGCCTAGCCCTTTTTATTTCTCTACCCAAAACGCACCATAATAGAACTCGGTTTCAAGCTAACTAGACACTAACCAAAAATCCAAACCAAGTTTACTTCTACTTATTTTGTCCCCTCATGCCCAACACAAACACAACCTAAGCATTAAACTATTTCCCTAAACATTTCTTAAAAATATAAACCCTTTAACCCTTGGACACTATGTCTACCACTAACACTATTTTGATTTGACCACACACTCATGTTTGCATTCTTTTTCCTGGTCCTAAGAATGTGTATATTAGAACATAAACACTTTTTCTTTGCTCCCCCAACTCACGACAACAACAACCATGCAACATCCACTTTTGTATATATTTTTTTTCTTTCTCTTTGTCTCCCATGCGTGGCTGCCAAATTCATAGCCTACAATCTATATATGAAAGATAACAAATTTCCTCTTGGCTTTCCTATGTATCCTTCAAGAGTCATAGTACCATGGCTATTTTTCTTTCTTTCTTTCTTGCGTCCAAAACCAACCCAACAAGGACAAGACACCATGTTTTTCTTCTTTTCTTTCTTCCTTGTCTTGGTTTTAGAGAACATCTCATTAATGAGAGAAAACCAAATGTTTGAAACATATCACTTGTTACTTATTTATAAGCGAGCACCCTATGTCCCTAGTTCATCATATTTTCACCTCACAACTCACTCTTAAGCTCACTCTCTCACACTTGCCAAAACTCACAACACAACTCATCATGCTCCTCTTGTTCACTGCCGAGAAGATACAGAGAAGAGCTAAGAATATTTGGGTTACTTTATAAGCTCGGGAGTTCATTTTGGTTAAGTTCGTTACAAGTATTAATCGTTGGAAGTTAGCTAGTATATCGTGTTCCCATTTCCTCAGTTGTTTTTCTCATACGCGTCTCTTCACCACCGCTATTGGTGTTGTAAGTTCTCTTTGACTCGCCCTCAATTCATCTTTCTCGTTTTAATTTCTATATCGCACGTACATACATACACAAATATGTAAAAGTTGGCACTGTTGTGTTTAAGAGAACTTGTGTGGTTACTTTGAAATGATTTAACACTAAAGAGAAGTAAATACAAGGTCTTGGCTCAATCTTGGATCGATGCTCGTCTCGGGTTATTAACTTGTCTGTGTTTAATACGGTTTTATACTCGCGTTGTGGGCACATTTACACTCAATATATACTTACAAACACACTACTCATCTTGTTAAAACACAACTCCCATGCACATGTATACCACAGGTAAACATACGTATACAACATATACATGCAACACGACATACTGTTATGGAAAGCATAACTAGTATAAACAGCGCAAAAACAACCTTAAATACACTTAATCAGTAAGCTTTAACACCAAAGTATCCTTGGTCCAGTTGGATGCGTCATTTCGTTGTGAACAAAGGGATCTTGGGTTCGATCCTTAGCAGTGACATTTGCCATATTTTTTTTTCAACTTTCACCTATTGACAGTTTCAATCCCTCCTTTTCGAATAACTTGCCACTTTTCTTAAAACTCCAATAAGTTTGTAACTTATATTAATTTTGACACTTTCAAACCCTCCACTTTACACCACTTGTCACTTTATTTAAAAACCTTCTATAAGTTTGAAAAACCTATAGTATTTTTACAACTTCAACCCCTATAAGTTTGACACTTTGACATTTGTCACCCTAAAACTTCATAAGTTTGATAAACTTATATTACTTTATCACTTTTCATTTAACACATGCTTTATTTAACGACCTCGTCCGCGTAAACTATAAATATTATGTTTTCAAAATATAATACTTACACACAACTTCTATAAAAAAATATATACAAACATAAATATATTTTCTCATCTCGAAACCCAAGAAACCCAACACTTGAGCCAATATTTGAGCCGACCCTTATACGAAAGTTTTGTATACATTTTTCCACATCTATTCCAAGAGCCAATACTTGCAAATATGTCTCTTACTTTTGAAACTTAGCATAACATTTGAAAACATTTTGTTTTTGAACTTTAAACATTTTCCACACAAGTAACATTAAACACATCCACTTGTAAACACTTAAATTTATTCACACACTTCGAGTCGTGAGTACAGAAAACTGCAAACTGAGACTTGCCATAATATATTTAGGTTGCTTGTTGGAGCCACTTGTTACTCGATCTCTTTGTGCTTTATTCACCGAACTGCTAAGGTGAGTTTATAGCCCCACTTTTACTTTTATTACTTGTTTTATAAAACTATGGGGTGAGAAACATGCAAAACTCTTTTCGGACCTGAAACTGAAAACACTATTACGTGAAACAACCTTGAATCCCAACTATGCTACCGTTAGTTCCCTTTGGGGAGGCGCGATTGTTATGAATAGATCTATTGGGGATGACACCCCCGTTCGAGTTTGACCGGATAGGCAAACGTCAGGCGTATATCATATCGTATTGATTGAGTGTACTGGAAATACACTTGCTGGGCTTTTATTTATCATGCTTCTAGATGCATGCACACTGTCGTAGTTTCGGTCACATGAACTTGGTACTAGCGTAATAGCCTTTTGCATATAGTGTCATTCACGGAGATGCTATATGTGCAACTGTGGTCCAACTTGATTTTCTAAACTTAAACCTATGAACTCACCAACCTTTGTGTTGACATTTTAGCATGTTTTTCTCAGGTTTATTACTTGGCGTGGGCAATGGCAAAGGCATTCATTGAAGACTGGCATCCGAAGTGTTTCCAAACATTTTGATACAAATTTTAATGGGACAACATATATTTTTATGGGCTTTACTTCCGCACTTTGAAACAATTATGTAAAACTTTTTCTTAAATTCATATATCTTTTGAAAATGGAATAAAATTTCCATTCTTTATTACCTTGTGTTGTGTATATTGATTTAGTAGCACCCCATGACCCGAACGCTTCCGCTGTGAAATTTTGGGGGTGTTACAGATTGGTATTCAGAGCCAAGGTTATAGAGAATTAGGTATTTTTTTCAAAACCTAAACTATAACCACACTTCCTTAAAAACACTTCAACGCCGCCACAGCTGCCAATGTCTGCCATGCCTTGCCTACTGTTACACGATGTAGTCATGCTATGTGTTACTGCTGTATTTTAGGTTCGTATAAACTCTTATTTGAATTAAATTAATTATTTCTACAAATCATTAAGTTTCTTAATTAACTCACATTTAAACTTTAAGACTGTTCTTGTTTGATTGGGTTGCGAAGTTTAAATGTGTATAAGCTCATTCTCATTTAAACTTTAAGGCTGTTCTTGTTTGATTGGGTCGAGAAGTTTAAATGAGAATAATGTTGATGTAACAAACTTATTGAGATTAAGGAATAATTAATTTAAGGATAGTGTAGAGTAGACTACGAATGCTTATGCCTGATACCTCTATGTTAAACTGCTTAACATGCCCACTATTATAATATCATACTATGCTATGCTTCTATAACTGCTCCTACGTTATTTCTGTGTGTAACGTACAACTCATCACCGTATCGACTTCTACGTTATTTCTGTGTGTAACGTACAACTCGTCACTGAATCGACCTTTACGTTATTTCTGTATGTAACGTACAACTCTCGTCACTGTATCAACCTCGACGCTATTTCTTTATGTAACGTACAACTCATCACTGCTTCTATGTTATTTCTTTATGTAACATACAACTACTTGATTCTCGCACACGTATTTAAGCCACCTATGTCACTGGTCACGATCTCTTATGGCACTCTTATGCTCTATCCTTCGTAACCTCATACGACTCTGTTCTTTCTGTTTTGAACTCAACTATCGTACTCTTTTATGAAACCGCGTTGCATTCCGTTTAATGAATCCTTCATATGTTGTTAACTTATCGCCTCACGTCACCGAATCTTTTTGAACGACTAGCCCTTTTTCACGTCACATTTTAAGAGTATAAATGCTCACATCTCTTCATTGTATCGACCTCGACGATTCTCGCGTCTTAAACCACGAGGACGTGGTTTCTCTTAAGGGGTGGGAACTATAACAACTCGTAAATTTCCCTACCGATTGTCGCGGCTATATTTTTTTTCTTCGCTTCGAACTTTAAACACGACAAGTCACGGGATATTCTTTTTTTTTTCACATCGACCTCGATAATAAATTTTTTATAAAATAAATAAATAATAAACTTTTATATTTTTATTTTCTATCGGGCCTCTAAGCCCAACACTACCCGATCAAATTGTTTCTCTTTCTTTTTTTTATATATGTTTTCACCTACAACGTACCAACAACAACAGCACTCAACCCCCTCGTTTCTTTTTCACAAATACAAGATTATATGTGTAAGAATCCTGGTCCTTTTTCTTACGTTTGTACTCACACACCAGTTTAGTTTTATCACAGTCACCATCTGTATCACAGGTTCCCAATTTCCCAAATATAAAAATTCTTTACAAATCCCTTTATCAAATTACGAATCCAACACAAACACAACCCGTACTCCCCTGTTTTATTCATCTTCATTTGAACCAAACCTAAAAACCAATCACAGATCAATCGAACTTTGGCTCAAGATAATACCACGCAAAACCCATCTCTTTATTTTTCCCGATCCGGGTTCACTCTATCTGTTTCCCAATCCTAAACCTATTATCATGAACTCGGGTTTTTTATTTTACTTAAACTAGCCCATCACAACCCGAATCTCCGGGCTATCTTTTATTTTTATATTTTCAAATAATAAATAAATAAAATATTTTTT
>BPTQ01000009.1:202267871-202390808 GCA_019973895.1 Chrysanthemum seticuspe | reverse complement strand
TTTTATTGAAAATCAATTATCAATCATAAAAATACCTTTTGGTTTGAAAAATGAGTACACAGTCGATGTGCTAAAGAAAAGAGTTTTTAAGCACAAAGACCGGTTTTTCAAAGGTATCCGTCAATCCATAACCTGAACCAGGTTTGATTCAAGAGATTGAATCGCCCCATTGTTTCTGTTCAGTTGTCACATGGTTGATCTATATAATAGATCTCACATGCCACCTACCAGGAGCTTGTTTGATGTTGGCTCCAGAAGGCTTTCCATCTTCATTGTGAATATGTAAACACATCACTCAGATGTTCTGGCAATACCACAAGGATAATGCGTAGGACTCAAGATATAATCTCTCTTTCCACATTGTGTGAAACAGAGAGTCTTCATTGAAAGTGTCCTAATGAGATTTATTGATGATCTCGTGGCTCTAGACTCAATTTGTGCATATTTGGATCCTATGACGGAGACTAGGGAGAGGGTCTCCTTCTTCAATATCAACCATCTCTAAGAGAAAGTCGATAGATAATGTTGGTTCCCCGTGAGAATGAAACAAGCCCTTTTAAGAGAAACTTGAGTGGTTTGGAAAGTTGAAGTGCAGTGCGTCACTGGGTCCATGACGTCTTGTCTTCAATACCGATGTTACCGTCAGTAGCATATGAATTGAACCCGGTTTCTGCCCTAAGGTTGAATAAATGGAGGGCTATTTGTTTTCACCCTTTTCTCATTCAATTTTTTTTAATTCTTCAACCCCTTCAGTGCTTACCGAGACTTCATAGCTATTACCTTGTTTGGGTTTATTCCAGTACTAGCTCAGTCTTAGTCCGCACTCTTCCCTTATCTCATTTTTCTCCTTTTATCATCATACCTAAGGACTTCTACACTAACTAGTGGATTGTCCCTGGGTAGATCCCTCCGGTTCTGGCGGATCATGGGAACCAATACCTAACCTTATCATCCTTATATCACCGTACATAAAATAAAGTTGGTCGGTCAATTTGGTATTGTTCATCTGCCATTGGATCCAATTGAAAACCATTTGAAACTCAATTCAGATACTTTTGTACCTGAATTGTTTTTGATATTTTTAGAACGAGAACTCCCCCTCAACATGTGCATCAAGTATTTGAAAATGTTTTGCACACGGAGGCAAGAGAAAGAATTAACTTCTTTGATTACCATTTTCTAAAAGATATCAACATCACTTCCCTCAACAAATCAAGAAGATATAGCATTTCCGGGAAGGATGAGGTTTCCATAAATTCGCTCCCCCTCAATATGTGCCTCGAGGTTTGAAAAGAGATTTGCACATACTAGAGGGAACCTGCACATTAGGATGAATGATCACGTTTCAAATCAAAGGTTTAAGATAGATGCTCCCCCTCAACATGTGCATTGAAAATTTGAAATCGTTTGTCACATGTGGGAAGGACAGCATGTACATTCATGTGAAGCCATTTACCTTAATATTAGTTTAAATCCAATTTAAATCACACATTCTCCCCCGATCACAATTATCAAAACATTTGAGATTTGTGATCTCTTATAGATTTAAATTGATTTTGAAAGCTTTTAAGGAGAATTGTGACTTGATTGTGAGAGTGTTTTAACTGAGACGGATCGGATTTTGAGACTTTAAACTCCATTTATAAAACATGCATGTATATCTTTTGAAAACAATTTAATGCCAAATAACTTTTTAATTTAATTGAAATCATTCTCCCCCTCAATCAATGACATAGGTTGTTGATTGAGAGATAGAGATTTTGACAAATAAGTCCTGATGATTATCAAAAATAGAGATTGAGTTATTTTTCAAAGCATTTAGTTTTCAGCAGATAAATGTTAATAGAATCAGAGCATGGAATTTTGAACACATGATAAAACATGGCTCTGTTCTTTCTTTAAAACCGGGTTATTGCCTGAAAATGACAATAAACCATTTCTCTTTCTCCCAAAAATATATATATATATATATATATATATATATATATATATATATATATATATATATATATATATATATTTTTTTTTTTTTAATTCGAACAACGTCTAAAGTCCCGTGTCATTCTTTGAATGACAGCACAAAGACCGTAGATATAATCGAACCAAAAGAAACGAGACAAAATGACAATATTTTTTTTTTGAAGATTTTTCGAATTTTTCAAATTTTTATGGATTTTGAAAGTTTTATATTTTTCTATTTGATTTTTTGAAGGTTTTATAATTTTGTATTTTGTTTTTCGAATAAATATTTACAAGAGATAGATAAAGATAGACCTTTACTCCTCGACTTCCTCCTGAAGACGTTTGAGAGTTTCTGGTTGAAGGCTTTTCAAACCAAGACGTGGAAGAATAAACTCAAAACGTTCTCTTGGAAGAGCTTTGGTGAAGATGTCCGCTAACTGATATTCAGACCTCACAAAATATAGTTCCACCACACCTTTTTCCACTTGTTCCCTGATGAAATGATGTCGAATGTCGATATGCTTTGCTCTTGAGTGTTGAACGTTGTTGCATGAGAGAGCAATAGCACTTTTATTATCACAGTACAGAGGGATTTTGTTGAATTCAAAGCCATAGTCAGATAATTGAGATCTCATCCATAAGATTTGAGCACAACAAGATGACATGGCTATGTATTCAGCCTCTGTAGAGGAAATAGAAGTACTCATTTGCTTCTTTGAAGACCAGCTCACAAGCTTATCACCCAAAAACTGAGCACCTCCAGACGTACTTCGACGTGTATCTTGACAACCTGCATGATCGGCATCTGCATACCGGTGTCCTTCGGGTACCATAGTCCCATATTGATGGTTCCTTGGAGATACCGAAAGACCTGTTTAACTGCTTCAAGGTGCTTTTTAGTAGGCTTAGCCTGGTATCTAGCACACATGCACACAGAGAACAAGATGTCTGGTCTACTAGCAGTGAGATACATCAGGGATCCAATCATACTCCGATATTTCGTTTGGTCAATCATGATCCCTGAGAGGTCCTCATCTAGTTTGGTTCGGTCAATCATGGGGGTGTCAACAGGGTCACTTGAATCAAATCCAAATTTCTTTAAAATCTCTGTTGCATATTTAGATTGATTTATGAAAATGCCTCCGGGACTTTGAGAAATTTGTAATCCCAAGAAAAATGACATTTGTCCCATCATTGACATTTGAAACTTTGAACTCATTTCATTTGAAAAACGATCACATTCCATTGGGTCAGTCGAGGCAAAAATAATATCATCAACATAAATTTGAACATGAATCAAATGTTTGCCTGACTTCCTGGTGAACAATGTAGGATCAACTGCTCCTTTGATGAATCCGGTTGATAGAAGAAACTTTGACAGTGTATCATACCATGCCCTTGGAGCTTGCTTTAAACCGTAAAGAGCCTTCTTCAAACGATAAACGTGAGTAGGATGCTCTTGGTTCACAAATCCTTCAGGTTGGCTGACGTAGACAACTTCCTTAAGATCTCCGTTCAGAAATGCCGTCTTTACATCCATCTGATATACCACCATGTTCTTACTAGCAGCATTAGCCAGAAAGATTCTGATTGCCTCGATTCGAGCAACTGGAGCAAACGATTCTTCAAAGTCTATACCCTCCTCTTGTCTTCATTCATGGCGGTTTTAACATCTTTTGGTTCGATTGTAGATAGTACGGAGTTGAAGAAACACCATAAGGCATCGGTTGCGAGTTGCTTCCGGGTTGATACAGGACGAGAGGGATTTCCAATGATGTTGTCTAATGGATGATCGTGAGTCCATTTTCTGAGGTGTTCATGTGGCATTTGTTGAGGAACTGAGGTAGCTGAGTCGATGTCTCCTGAAGAAGATGGTTCTGATGATGATTCAGGAGTAGCAAATATGTTTTCAAATGGAGCATCTTCAGGAGTCGCAAAGGGATTAACTTCATCATTGATGCCAGAAACATTTCCATGATGTACATTTGAAGAATGATGATTTGTTGATGAGACTGAAGGATCAGCAGCAGGTGCTTCTTGACTTACAGATATTGAGACTGATGGATTGACTTCATTCACTGGAATATGAGCATCCTCGGTTGTAGGGATCAGCACCTCATTAGTAGTAGACTCATACAGTTCATCAAACATGGGATCAAACAATTTCTTTACATCATCTTCAGATGGAGGTACATATGGAGTTTCTTGAGAGGAGTTTGGAACAAGGGATGAACCAATAGGACTGTTTTGAAGGGCGGGTCCTGAGCTGGAGTGTCCAGGAGCCATTTGACCGGTCAGCTCATCAAACGTAACGTGAATTGTTTCCATGATATTTCGGGTTCTTTTGTTGTAGATTCGGTATCCCTTTTTGTTTGGTGCATATCCTACAAATACTCCAATGTCAGCTTTAGCCCTAAGTTTGCCCAAGTCTTGACCCTCATTAGTTGGATAGCACAAGGCACCAAACACACGAAGGAAAGATAGATTAGGTTTTCTGTTGTGGACAAGTTCATATGGAGTTTTTCCATGAAAGGTGTGAATCAGGGAACGATTTTGTGTGTAGCATGCAGTGGCAATTGCTTCAGCCCAGAGAAACATTGGAACCTTTGAGTAGATCAGCATTGTTCTAGCAGCTTCAACAAGAGTACGATTTCGTCTTTCAACTACACCGTTCTGTTGTGGGGTTCGTGGAACACTTCTTTGATGGCTGATTCCAACGCTTTCATAGAATTCACTAAGTTGTTTGTTGACAAACTCAGTTCCATTATCTGTTCTGATAATTCTGACAGTTTTGTTTAGTCTAACCTGCAGCTGTTTGATGAGTTTGATGATGATATCAGGAGTTTCATCCTTTGTCCTTAAGAACTTGACCCAGGTGAATCTAGAATAATCATCAACCACGACTAACACATATTTCTTCCCAAAGATATTCTGCACCCTCATTGGTCCACATAAATCCATATGAATCATATGAAGAACTTCTGTGACAGAGTTAGTAGGTTTGGGTTTATGGGCATACTTCTTGCTTTTTCCCAATTGACATGCTGAACAAAGATGATCCTTTTCATACTTTAGTCTAGGTAAACCTACAACTAAGTCCTTTCTGGAAAGATCGTTGATGGTGCCGAAGTTCAAGTGATTGAGACGACGATGCCATAACCATGACTTTGTTTTTGAAGCCTTTGATAACAAGCAGATTGGAGAAGCTCTCATCATGTCATCGATAGAGATGGTGTAAAGGTTTGAGCCACGAGTTCCTTTCAACAGTTCCTTACCATTAAGGTCTCTAACGAAGCAGGTATGTTTTCTGAAGGCTACTTCTAGATCAGAATCACAGAATTGACCAACAGAGAACAGATTATGACCTAAACCTTCCACATAATACACTCTGGAGATGACACTATCACCAACAACATAATCTCCATATCCCATAATAGCACCGAAATGATCATTACCAAATCTAACAGTCCCGATGAATTTGCTCACGAAGTTCATGAGCCGTGACCGGTCTCCAGTCATATGCTTGGAACAGCCTGAGTCCAGGTACCACAGAACGATTTGAACGATCTGCAGTTGAACACAGACAAGAATGGATAACTGGATAATTGGGATCCCCATGCAAGAATGGGTTCCATTTGGTTAGTTACAATGGTTGGACCACCCACATCAGAAATAGAAGTATTCATATCAGAAAATGAGGTAATGGAATCATTGTGAATAGATGCAATACTAGTGTCTGTATTAGCCCTATTTATAGTGTGACCACTTCTTAAGGGAATAGTTCTACCAGTAGGCATCCATTTTCTAGTGGGCATTATCTGATTAGTCTTATGACCAACAGGTATCCAATAAAAGCCTATTCTGCTGAAAGTTCTTCCTGTGGGTTTCCATTGTTTTCTAACTCTCTTTCGCTTTTGCCTTTTAGCCATTTTATCATGAATTTTAGCATTAACAAAATTAACAGGACAATTAACATCATTAAGCAGAACATTAACATCACATCCATGATTAGAAACAGAATTCACGCAATCATCAGTACAAGGTTTGCAAATAGTATCAGAATTCGAATTAATTACAGTACGCCTATGGCAAATACTTGAATCAACACGATTCGTTTTATTCGATTCAAACTTAAGGTTCCTAGATTGTTCTTCTACTCTTTTCCAGTGCACATTCTTAGCTTGCGAGGTCCTATCATTCCTTGTATTGTCTTGAGACTTTGACCTGCTCCCTTTAATGTCACTGATTACTCCTGTAGAGGGAATGGGAACATTAGTTTGTTTTACTACTCTTTGCACCACCTGTTTAGATGTGCTGGGATCTGAACTACATGCAGGTGCACTAAGGTTCACTTTCTTAGCACTAGAGGTACTGGGATTGTTATTCCTAGAAGGCACATTTGAGTACACTTTCCTAGCATTGACAGATCTAGAATCTGAACTACTCAATGGTACACTACTCCTCAAATTCAAACCATTGGGAATTGAGTGCATATCATGTTTGGCCTTAGGCATTGAGCATGGAATCAAAGGGTTAACTCTCTCACCTAATGTCTTTGGGCATATTGTGATCAAACATTCTAAGATTTCTTGAGATCGTTTGGCATATAAGCATGCATGTCCAATTGCATTATCATGAGGTTTCTCTAGCTTATCTTCTTCAACAATCTCACGCAGGCATTCTAAGCAATCCTTAAGGGATGAGAAATATGTTTGAATGGCAAGTTTGTTGTTCCTTAGGTGAGGGGGGACATATGTCACAGATAAAGCATATTTATTACCAGAGTGAACCTTTGATACAACATTTTCCTCATTGATCATTGGCATTTTCCCTTTTACCTGACTCTTCAGATTCTCAATTTCCTTTTGCAATGAAGTTATTTGTTCGTTGTTTTTGTTACGAGTGACTTTAATTGATTCAAACAACTCATTGAAATGACGTTTAACCTTTTCATTTTCTTCTAGAAAACTTTCGTTTTCCTTTTGTAAAGCATTTACAAGGTTTTGAAGATGAAACGTTTGAGATTTCTGAGAATCTAAAGGAGGAGGCATTTGGGAGCCTGTCATACTGTTAGTTTGACCCTTTAATTGAGAGATTTGGGCTTTCAACTTTCTGATCGTGTTGCACTGAGCTTGAATCTGTTCATCACGTTTGTTAATTTGAAAAACTGCATCAAACTCTGGAGCATCTGAAGATGTCTTGATATTTGAAGTTTTGACATTTTCTTTGAGATGTTGATATTTTAGTTGTAGATTAAAATACTCAACTTCTAGTTTAGAAAAATGTTTAACCAAATTGTCATGATCATCCAGTTCAATTTTCTCATTTAGTTTTGAATTAGTTTTTTCAAGCTCAATGACACGATCATGGGAGACTTTCAGGGCCACAGATAGTTCATGAAATTTGGAAGCATTAATAGAGCAATTTGAAGCAGTGAAAAAGACATCTTGAGCAACACATTCAGTAATAAGATTCTCATTTAATGTATGCAGGTTCTTTCTCTCAATCTCATTATATTTCAGTGGACGCTCATAGTCACTAACTTCAACAACCATTGCATCAAATTCCTTTTCCATACCCTTAATATCAGTTTCAACCCCCTTTTTAAGACTCTCAAAGTGATCTTTTAGAAGTTTAAAGAAGGGCATGACCTCAGTTAAATAACATTCTTTCATTTGTTCAAAACCCCTTTCTCCTTCAGTTATACCAGTGGGTGTGATCCTTTTCTTGCAAGTTTTCTCAAAATCAACAAATAGTTGAAATATAACGTATTGGCTAATTAATGTCTTGCTTTTAGTGGCAATTGTTCTAGGTACAAGATGCATTGGTGTATTAGGAGGATACACAGTCGCTCTAGGCATTTTCCGAAGGGGAGGGTTTGTTTCTACAATATTTTCAGCTTTCTGCTTATCTAAATCCATTTTCCAGAAGACTTGTTCGGGAGTCAACAAAGTCTGAGGCTTAAACTTGTTCAAGGAAATCCAGTTTTCCTTCTTGTAATCATGAGGAGAGATGATTATGTTTTTCTCTTTGCATTTGGGATCATTTTGCTTCTTATTCATCTTTTCTCTAGTGATTTCATTTAATATCTTATCTTCCTCAGTGCACTCAACGCAACTAGGTTTCTGCCTAGGCTTAAGGACTTCATTACCATCATAAATCACCTTATGAGCATTTCTAGCCTTTTTAATTACCTCTGGATTTGGTTCCTCAACAAGGGGAATGCTATGCTTATCGCTTAAGACACGATGTTTCGTGACCATGTGAGCAGTCTGAATGGTGTTTCCTTGTAAGTACAACTTGTTTTCAAGTTTGTTTTTCAAAGTTTTCAGATTAGAAAAATCTCTCAAGAGTTTCGATTCCTTTGCATTAAATTCTTGCTTAAGCATTTTCACATTTTCTTGAAGTTCTTGTTTTTGCTTAGCAGTTTTAGAAAGTTTTTCTTGCAAGGAATTTAATTCTTGTTTCAATACTTCTTCTCTAAACTTACTTTTTCTAATTATTGTACTCACTTGGACATCCATTTCCTGCTCACGAGTGGTCAACTCAAATTTTGCACGTTGTTCATAAATAGCAACACGTTCCTTATAGGCATTTAGTTCAGAAATTATGGAATCATCAGGAGCACATGCAGTGTATTCATCAAAGACATAGTCATTGTTGACTGCAGAAGATGCATCACTTGGTACAACTTCACTTTCACTTTGTTTCACGTATTGATCGTATGAGACAATATTGATATTACCCATATTTTCAATATTTGATTCAATAGTTTCAGTTGGTTGTACTTTGTCATGCATCTGTTGCACATCAGCATCATCGTATAGCTTTAATACCTCTCAGATGAGTTTGTCCTTGGATGGGCCAGCTTGTGGTGAAGAAGAGATTTTGGGAGAAGCCATTGGAGAGATGCTAGCCATAAAGATTGTGTGTGCAGTAGGTCCATCATCTACATCAGAGTCGTAAGCATCACAGTCAGCGACTTGAAAGGCATTCTGATGATTGTGACCTATCTCCTGAATAGGCTGCTCATCTACATCTTCATCATAGGTCTTGGCATTGCCCTCAGCAAGAAACAGCAATTCCTCTTCATCCAAAGCAGCACCATTGTCCTGAGCTTGTGCCAGCAACATCTTATCTCTGAAGTAATCAGCATTCTGAGGACGCTTTGGAGATGTGCAGTTCCTTGCAATGTGTCCTTCACCACCACAGTTGTAGCATTTGATTGGCTTAGGTTGACCTTGGTTACCATTTCTTCCTCGATTCTGGTTTCCAACATAACCTCTCCCAGCTCCACCTCTTCCCTGATCATACTGTCTTTCCTGAACTGGTTGCACCACGATCCTTCCATCTTTAACAGTGGCTTGATTATGTAGGTTAAATGCAGTTCTGAGTTTGTTGTTGGTTTGTGGGAGAGAATTCATGTTTTGACTAATGAGAAGAGCTAGTTGATTGATGATGTTACCCACGTGTGCATCAGCATCAGCTTGTTTGAACATGGGATCAGGAATGAGTTTTTGATTACCATTCCCCAAGGGTATGACTTGTGATGCTTTGGTTGTGATTCCAATGTTTGAGTAGAAGGCTGTTGAGTCATTAGACGAGCTTGTCTCTCCCTGGTTGGTTTTGAACTGATTGAGAATCAATTTTTCAAACATGGCATGTCTCTCATTCTGAAGGAGGAAGGCATAGAGTTGCTCATAGTTTGTATTCTTCAATCCTTTAGTGAGCTTCACAGCTGTGACAAACTTGTGCCATTCGGGATTCATGTTGTTCACAAACTTTGAGTTCAGCTGAATGTTAGGCATAGTCATTCTGATGTTCCTCATGTCATTCACTAACTTATGGAATCTCACATAGTACTCATAGACACTCTCATCTGGTTTCATCTTGAAGTGCTCAAATTCGTCATAGAGTTGGGATTCTCTGTCTTCCATAGTTAATTCTGAACCTGAGAGAAGCATCTTAACGTTATCCCAAACAGCCTTTGCATCGGTGTTATGATTGATCAGCTTGTAGATGTCTTTAGGAAGACCTTGAAGAACAATGTTTGAAGCCCTGATATCTGCATCGAATCTCTTTTTCTCCTTATCATCAAGCTCATCGTACATCTTAGGTCTGTCCATTCCGTAAACAGGAGTACCATCTTCATTAGTATCAAGTATGTCTCTAGTCGTCTCAACTCGATATGGTCCTTCATCAATGGATTTGAGAATGTTGACACCATTTTCCTTTCCAAGGCAATACAATCTAATTCGTTGAGCCCAAGAATCGTAGTCAGTTCTGTCAAGCATGGGTGGACGAGTATCTGAGCCAGCTGCTTGTACATCCTCGGCAACAGTGGAGATGACAGTAGGGACGTTGGTAGACATGTTAACAGATTATACGGGATTTTATAACTCAATGATTAAACCGGGAAATAGATTCTTTCACGAGATTTTACTAAATCAAGAGAAAACCGTAAACAATCACTCAAGTCGCTAGATGATAAAGCTCTAAGTCGCTAGAAATAAATGCACTAAGTCGCTACCAATTAATTCGCTAGACAGCCAAGTCGCTAGAATCCCAAGTCGCTAACAGAAAAGCAAGTCGCTAAGTAGTAACTCGCTACGGACCAAGTCGCTAACCAAATTTTGGCAGCAATTCGCTACACAAGTCGCTAGAAACACAAGTCGCTAAAGAGCAACTCGCTACTGACCAAGTCGCTACCACAAGTCGCTACCCGTAGTGGAGATTCCACTACTTGTACTTTAACTCGCTAGATCTAACTCGCTAACTTTAACACTGTAAGTCGCTACAAAACTGTGAAGCAAGTCGCTACCAAGAAAATAGTCCGAGAGCTAAGTCGCTAGCTTGAAAAACCAAATAAACTTCACTTTTCAATCCAAAAATAACCCAACCAAGATGATTCAAGCTTACCAAATGAAAACCTAAACACTTTTGATGATTCTAAACACAAAAGTACCAACAAAATTCAAACTTTAACACAAGAGATCAACCAAATGATGCAAAAACCACTAAACTTTTTCAAACTCAAAAACCACCTAAAAACCACTATAAATCCAAAGATGTGCAAGATATGATCTAACCATGGCGCTCTGATACCAATTGTAAGATATAACTTTTCACATGCACATCAAACCATAACACAAAGTAGCATATAGATGGAATTCTAGAGAGAGAAAGTTAGAGGTTTAGGGAACTTAGTGAGAGAAAGTGAAAGATATTATTATAAGCTCCAACTCTCTACCTTGGAAGGTAGAGAGTATTTATAGTCTTACATAACTCGCCACACAACGGGTTGTGGATCAGGCATACAGTGGGTAAAGACCCGTCCGTCCTCCACGGTGTTACTTATCTAAATTACTACTTAACTTAAAAGAACTACGACTACGAGCTTTCTAACGATTACATATACTTGAGGAGACCGACTCTTTACTACCGGGAATTTCTAATTCCTAACACTGATCACTATCCTTAGTGATCATTCTATCATCTGATCAAGTTTTAAAACACCATTGAGTCTCCGTGGGACTTAACGACCTGGGGAAACACTATACTCCTCTGGACTTCATTGCATTGGTTTTTGAACTGTTTTAAGTTTCTTACGGTTAGCCAGTAGTTTACTTAATTAAAACCCTATCAAACCATTTATATTCTGTGACAATTAGACTTAGTAATTATCCGACACACATAGCTCTTGGGACGACCTCGGCTTTACCATTTACTACACTACACACGACCGGGTACACTGCCCGTTAGTGCATTAGGGTAGACCATAGGTATAGCGAGACACTATAAATATTAAGACCTGGTCAGTAAAACCTGCATCAAAAGTAAATCGCCCGAAATACACAAGGAAAACAAAAGCTACTCCTTCCTCCGCGAATCTACACGAATAATGGTCGCTTAATATTTTGGACGCTATTACATAGTTTTAGGGTTCATCGTTATTCATATTTCATAATTAAAGTTTCTTTCTATTTTTAGTAACTTTCCAAATTTAGTAACTAAGTATGCCGAATTAGTAAATTTAGTTTTACGAATGCTAATTAAATAAATTATAGTCTATTAAAATTAATTATCATGGTTCAGGGTTTAAAATATAAATAATCCAAACTAAGGGTTTAAAGTGTAACTTATCAAAGTGCAGGGTTTATTGCGACAAGTAATTAAACTTAAAGACTTAATATTATCATTATGATAGTTTAAGGTTTTAATATGTCAATTCATAATTTCAAAGTTTGCATGTGACATATCCTAAAGATGAGGGTTAAAAGTGAAAATATCTTAAATATAACCTATGATTTCAATCTTACTGAATTGAATAAAACGTTTTCACAGTCTTTCCATCTTCATGTTCGGTCCATGTTCATGCTCATTCGTAGTCCCTAATATTCATATCTACGACTAAGTAAACGTGCCAAAGGGCTAACTCTCGACTCACCTTCCCGACATACTTTCAAACATAAAAAACGGTTTACCTATTTGCCCCACGATCGCCCTTAAACATAGCCCTTCACAAGACCATATAACGTACTTCCCAAAATCAAGCCCGCTCGCGGCCCAAAATACTTACTTTTACGACCAAACAAACATGCCAACGGACTAACCCCCGACTCACCTTCCCGACACACCTTTAAAACTCCAAATGACCCAACCATTTATCCCGCGATTACCTTCAAACTCTACCCACAAGACCATGCATACGATCCACAACAAAACCATAAATCCCGATTTAAATGCGTTTATTAACAGGTTAGCATAGAGATTCGACCCACTTAACTTCAGTTTCTTTTATAACTTACGTATTTCCAATTTAACTATCTTGTTACAGGTTCTAAGAATATTCAGCCATTTGATCGATTGACAACGAGACGCAAACACAATTTGAATAAAGGGCACACAAGCGAGACATAACAAGGTTTAATGAAGCTAGATTAATCCTAAGTCCTAGACCATTTCATGTTCACTAATAAGAACAAATCCATGCATGCTTAGTTTCTCTCTAGTCATCTTTATTATCATACTTATAAGCAAAACTTGATAAAGGCCCCATGCAAAACTTCTTCTTCATATATCATACGTAGTACATATTGTTACCGGAAATGATTTCGAACTCTTCGTTACATGTTATCGACATCAGCTTATATTCAAGTTCATGTTTTCACATGATTCATTCGAGGAATAGTTTAGACGAAACAGAAAATATCAAAACAGTTTTGAGGAGTACCTTTCCAAGACCCACAAAATAAATGAGGGCAAATGATGTATCCCAAACGAGTCCAAAACCCACGAATGAAACCAGAACCCTTCAAACTAAATCGTTCCACGATCAAAACTTTTATTCACTTAGTTTCATGTCGATTCTGTTCCAAGGATCGGTGGGAATTGTTTTTGATGTTTGTTTGTTTGTTTTTTTTTCTCTAAGACTTGCGTATGGGAATTGATAAACAAATGGGAGAGGTATGTTTTGTTTTCTAACTGATTGTATGAAGGAATGTGGAAGAGGTGTCAGACTCGTTTAATAAGAAAAGAATAGGGAATGATCAACTATGAAAGACTCGTAATTTATGGATGTGATTGATGGTAATTGGAGTGATTGGACCGAATTTTAGGGAGGTGATTTGTGAGTGTTTATCACATATATAATTTCCATATTTTGTTGTCAACGTGTGTGCACAAAAGAATATGCAAAATAGCCCATGTAACATCTATTCTAAACGTGTGATATCATTAAGTCGCAAGGGTGAGCCGATTTGTATAATTTCTTAGGTTAAAGATTTTATTTTGTAATTTTACTTATAGCATAAATATATAACTTAGGAAAAGTAATGCACACCGATTTATCATAGTTAAATTTAGGATTTTTTTTTTGCATTTTGAATGAGTTATATACATATAACATATAGTTGCATCATTAATTTAATTGCCCAAAAACTTATATTAAAATTTCAAATTAGACGCAAAATATGAAACCAAAATTTAGGGTTTTACATTTTCCTACGTTACAAGCATCACAAAAGTGATGTTCATATTTTAATTTTGGTAGATCTCTTACTAGATCTTTGGATGATAGCCACTGAAGAAGTCGCATATTGGCATGACCCAATATTCGATGCCATAAGGTCGAAGTATCATCCATAGAAATAAGACAAAGTTTGTCTTTAGGTTCATTACCAATTTTAATGACATCGACTTCATGTTTCCTAATTCCTCTTCTTATAGTGATACCGTTTTTCAATATCTTACTACCGGTTTCATTAAAAAGCACGTTACATTTCTTATCATATATTTGTCCTGTACTTAGAAGGTTAAAGTTTAGGTTCTGCGTGACACACTTCGTTAATGGTTAGAGATTTGTTAGAAATCGTACCTTTACTGATGATTTTGATTTTGCTATTTCCAAATACCACATTTCCTCCATTGAAGGATTCATATGTGGAAAATAAATCTTTATTACCAGTCATGTGCCTCGTGCACCCACTATCCTTGATCCATTCATCCGGATCTAGGTCGATCTTTAAGCATACCTAAGAAAACAATTAACTAAAAAGTTTGGTCCCCATTTGTTTATGGGTCCATTAGTGTTGTACATTTCATTCATGTTAGACATATATGGAACAGGTGAGTATGCATTCCATGGTGCAAAATTTTGAAATGGAAAACCGTTTTGCATATTAGGATTCCATCCCATTTGATGGTTACTTCTCGGATAAATATTATTAGGTCTCCTTATAAATGTTTTGGTTTTGAAAATGATGGACCTTTGTTTCTTATAAAACTTTGATTTTATCTTGGAGGTGGTTGTCTAACAGTAACATGGGTTGGTTTCTTCTTATTAACAATAACAAAATCGGTTCGAGATGAAGAGGCTATATTATTATTAATGTTTACTTCAGCAGACCTACGGATCCCTCGTTTTACACTAGCCGGTTCCCTGTTTGTGGGATCCGTGGGATCCGTGACTACCATGACTTGTTTTTCTATTGCTTTGACGAATTGTCTTTGTTTTCACTAGTTGAAGCATCAAGTTGCTGAATACCTAAACCTTTTTGGTTGTTTCCTGTTTTAACACTATCTAATATCATATCAAGAGTATTAGTACTCATTCTAGCAGTCTTGGAATCTAGATTATCAACTAGTGTTTGAAGTTGAACACAAAGCTCACATTCCCCACTTGCTATCTTCTCCTTTTCTAAACGTTTTAAAATCTTGTTTTTGTTAATCTTCCTTTTAACTAAAAGGCTTCCTTTTCTAAACGTTCATTTTGGTTTTTCAAAATCTTGTTTTTGTTAATTACTTTTAAACTAATTTTGCAAAGTTTATCATATTCACGATGCAATGAATCATCATCTAATGATGAGCTACTATAATAGAGAGATTCGGGACATACCTCGTTTGAATCAATTGCCATGAGACAAATTTCTTCGTCCTCTTCCTTGCTCATTCCCCACGAACCACTCACGAACGCTTTTTGTTCGTCACGTTTGGGACACTCACTAATGAAGTGATTAGGGTCCCCACATTTAAAACAAGCTCGTTCATCCCTTGTTTTCTTGTTGTCTTTGCCTTTCCGGAACCCCTTCTTGTCATCATATGGTTGCTTGACATATCTTCCCTTTCTTCTAAAGAACTTCTTGAAATCCCTTACCGCCATGGCATACTCTTCGGCATCACTATCCGAAGAAGAGTTTTCTTTATCGCTTGAGACCTTCTTGGTTTTTAAGGCAAGAGATTTGTGCTTCTCCTTCTTCTCTTTTGAGGCTTCGGAGTCTTTAGCGAGGACAAGCTCATAGATCTTTAGATTGCCTATGAGTTCATCGAGGGTGAGGATTGACAAGTCTTTTGATTCTTCGATTGCCGTCACCTTAGATCTCCACTTGGATGGAAGTCCCCTTAGATATCTCCTAACATGATTACGACTAGAGAAAGACTCATCAAGTGCTTGTAATGATGTAATTATAGTATTAAAGTTATCAAAAGAATGATCTATAGTATCCTCATCCAATATTGAAAATTGTTCATATTGTTGAACAAACAAATATATTTCCTTGATGAGTTTTAAGCATGGAAATTTTTTCGAATTCCTTTTTGGGTAAAGCATTGTATAAAACCATTTTAGCTTCACTATTTTTGGAAAGCTTTTTCTTATGATCATCAGTGAGTTGATCATGAGGTGTGTTTACTAAATTTCCGGTTTCATCTTTTGTAGTGGCTTCAAAATCGCCTTCAACAATGATGTACCAAAGATCAATATCTTTTGACTTCACATACGTTTCGAATCCATTTTTCCAATAAATAAAACCATTAGTTTCAAGTAATGGAGGTCGTTGCATAGATTGCCCTTCTTTATAATTTTCAGAACCCATAGTGATCGAAAAGTTTTTAAAATACTATTTACTTTAAAACTTTTGTAAACTTATCTCTTGATGCCAATTGTGGAAAACTAGAAGGGGGGTTGAATAGTTTTGCCGATTTTATAGACAAAATTTCACTATTGTCCCACGGATCCCTTGCTTGAGGGATCCGTCTAGTGTATTCCTAGGGATCCGTAGGACGCTCCCCCTAAATGGGTTGTGGGTCATGGATCATGGGTCATGGGTCCTATACTTTGGACCATGAGTATCCAACTAGATACAATGTATCTAGTTGATGCAATGCATCTAGTCAATGGGTTATGGGTTAACTCCATGGCTTATGGATATGCTCCATGGATATGGGTCATGGGTTATGGTTTTTACCCATCCTAATAAACTATTACAATTAATGAATTGTTACAAAAATTTATATTAAATGATTATATATGTATATGCTTTACAAAAATAATATGTATCCTTATAATTTTACTTATGCTAACATTATATTTGTTATCAACAAAACACAACGAGATCGCTAAATATTAATAAACGTTTTACGATTTATTTGTATTAACATAAATTTCAATGAGCTTACATATATGGCTTCTGAGCAAAACAACTTAGAATCCGAATTCAGCCGTCTAAACTTTCCTGAATCATCAGGTAATCAACAATTTCAACTCACACGTCGTCAATTGGAAACTTTGTTTGCTCCACTGTTCAATGAAGATATCGACCAACGTGCTTCTGATGTATCGAATGTTTCCGTTGCTCAACCTGAACAAAATCCATTACCTGATACACCTGACATAACAACAAAATCTGTTGCTTCTGATGCACCACCGATCGAGTCTCCAACTACAGAAGAACAAACTGCCTCCAATGATAGCAAACCAACTGATGATCCACTAAATCAAAATGTACCTGCACCTGCAGATTATGATGGTAATGCATTTTTTAACCCATTCGCATCAGAATCAATTATTCCAGATTTTTCTGAATCATCGACAAGCAATCTGGATCCACCAAATCTGCAGAGTGTATGTCAACACCAACCCTCGACACACAAATGGACAAGAGATCATTGTTTAGTAAAAATTACTGGTATTCCTAATCAACCAGTCATCACGAGACAACGCCTTCATACAGATGGTGAAAATTGCATTTATGCTCTCACTGTCAGTTATGATGAACCCAAAAACATTAAAGAGGCAATGACATATGACAACTATATTGAATCCATGCAAGAAGAATTGAATCAGTTTAAACGACTTGAAGTATGGGAATTGGTTGAACGACCAACTAGGGTTTATGTTATTGGACTTAAATGGATTTGGAAAAACAAGGTAGATGCTAAAGGCACGGTCATTCGTAATAAGTCTCTTCTGGTTGGTAAAGGATATCATCAGGAAGAAGGCATCGACTTTTAAGAATCATTCGCTCTAGTGGCTAGACTTGAAGCTGTTCGAATCTTTCTGGCATTTGCGGCTCACATGAACATCACGATCTATCAAATGGATATGAAAACAACATTTCTGAATGGACAATTATGGAAAGAAGTGTATGTAAGCCAACCAGAGGGATTCGTAGATCTAGAGCATCTGAATCATCTCTACAAACTCAACAAAGCTCTTTATGGTCTAAAACAAGCCCCACGGGCGTGGTATGATAAATTGTCAGCTTTCTTGCCTGCGAATAAATTTACCAAAGGGTCCTTTGATCCAACACTGTTTATTCAATATCACGGGGAACATATTTTAATTGTTCAAATTTATGTTGATGACATAATTTTTGGTTCAACTCACAAAAAGTACTCAAAAGCTTTTGCAAAATTAATGAAACAAAACAAATGAGTATCGAAACAAACGAATAGAATGCCATCAGAGGGTTCTGACGCCGTCACGCCTGCGGGTTGACGCCGTCACACCCTGGGCAGATTCAAATCCAAGTTTTTCCAAGGAAAAATCAAGATTTTAAACCATAAATTTGTAACCCAAACACCCTTGTTGACAGCAATGGGTGAATTTGCCAAGATGGTTTATTCTCAAATCATTCATCAATCCCTCACAACATCAAATCCCCATTGATTAACACTACTACTTACCAACATAATTGTTAAAGTAACAAGATTCATAGGCAAAATAAGCATTAATTAACAATTGATCATAGGGTTTCGGATTTAGGGGAAATCCTAAATTGGTAAATGAATTAAGCAATTGAATAGAGAAGTATTAACAACAATTACTTACCAAGGAGAGATTAGTGATGAAAATTGAGCCAATAAGCCTTGAAAATCTGGTGGGGTTGTGTGTGGGGCGGATAAGGAATGTAGGGTATAAAATGAAAAGGATGGGTTTGTTTTAACAAGTCTGATCCGGGCAAGCTGACGGCATCACGTTTAATTTGTGACGGCGTCAGAACCCCCTTTTTTGTTCAAAAACAACCATTTTTTCAATTGAGGTACGCAACCACCCGAGTCAAATGCTTCATTGCTATTTTTAATAATAGTTCGGGTTTTTGAACTGGTAAGCTTTTTATTAATTAGTTTATGGTATCCATAATTGTAAGTAATGAATGAATTAATCAATCTTTCAATAGAAGTTTTGGAGGAATAAGGAAATGTAATTCTGGTCTTCCGTGCACTCGGTTTAAATCCAAAGAAACGTTTTCTCATGTCATGGAAGTTGGGTAGGTAACTTGAACTTTTCTAATGAACACGTCTCTAGAGAACATTTCTTTTGTGTAGGAAGGTTCATGGCAGGGGCATTTACCTTGTAATGAATTTACGAAGAGAATTTTTTCATTGTGTGGAAAACTAGAAGGGGGGGTTGAATAGTTTTGCCAATTAAAACTCGTTTTAATCTATTTAGATCGACTTATGTCAATCTATTTGGATGTGTGTTGGATGTTGATAAACAAACATATAGAAGTATAAGAATGTAATGAAAAGATAAGAGTAAGAAGCACAAAACCACAACGCGAGTATTTATAGTGGTTCGGCTACAAGGACACCTTCCTTGCCCTACTCCACTCCCCGAGTCACCTACTCGAGAGTTCGTAATCACTACACGACACCGACTCCTTATGGTGGAGAAACCTTCACAACGTCGCCTACCCTTTTTCCGGTACTAGGCTAACCACCGGGTTCTTTCACACCAAGGTGAACCACACCTACCACAACGTCGCCTACCCTTTATCAGGTACTAGGCTAAGTACCTAGTTCCATTACAATGGAGGAACTACTACCCAACACTACACCAACGACTAATCCCAAAGGAGATGAACTCCTTATTACAACATCATCAAGGATATCAATATCCTTGGATCTAATGCAAATCTATCTTGTACATCGAAACACACCAGATCGAATGTACATCTAAGGCACCTTTCACTAATGCCTTTAACTAGATCTTCAAGACACCCTTCACTAATGTCTTATGACTTGACTTCTAGGCACTCTTCACTAATGCCTACAATACGGACGATCGACACCTTTCACTAATGTCTTCGTCTTAACACTTGAGACATCTTTCACTAATGTCTTCAACACTACACTTCTTAGAAGAAAGAAAAGAATCATCAACAAGAGGACTTCAGTAGTCTTGATGATGAGGAAGCATAGCAACTCATGGACTTGAGCTTGCTTGACTTCAAAGGTGGTGATCTCGCCTTTAAAAGGAACCTAGAGAATCACACAAAAACAAAACTACAAACATAGATCACTTGGATCTTGGGGTTAGAGAGTTTTAAACTCAGGGAGAAAGTATGTTAGAAAGGGGTGAGAAACAATGAAGAAATGGTTCACTATTTATAGAGAAAAACGTCTATTGTTCCCCGGATCCCACGGATCCCTCCCACAAGGGATCCGTCTAGCGTAAATCTAGGGATCCGTGGGACGCTCCTCTTTGCCCATGGGCATTTTGGTTATGGGTCATGGGTCATGGGTTATGGGTTGATCCATGGGTCTCTTACTAGATATAATGTATCTTATAAGTGCAATGCACCTAGTCACATGGGTATGGGTCAATACCATGGGTTATGGATATTATCCATATATGATATAAGCATGATGTCATGCAATGGGTTATGGGTCAAGCTCCATGGATATGGGTCATGGACTTTGGGTTGTACCCAACTACATTCAATGTATTTGGTCAATGGGTTATGATACTTAAGTTTCTACTCATTTATATTACCCAATATACTACATACTAGTTATGTGTATATTTTACCCAAAAATGTAAACACTAGTTGTTGTACATATGTAATACTAAATCATAAAATCACTTATACTTGTTTTAGTGTTTTATGTGAAAACGTAAGTGTGTTAGAAAAACTATTGGCTCAAACTAATTACGTATTTGATTTGTTTCGTTAAAATGATTTTACGTTTGTTATCGACAAAACATTAGAAGATCGTAAAATATAAATAAACATTTTTACGGCTTATTTGTATTAACAATCTCCCCCTTTTTGTTGATGACAAAACATAAAATTATTTTAAGGAAAAGCTAAAATTCGTAAAAGTTTGAATTCGTAGTTTTTACTTTCTTCTCCCCCTTTTTGACGAAACTAACACATTGTTCTAAGAAAAACATGTAAAAAATAGAAAAGAAAGAAAAAGTAGAGAGCAAGTAATGGGAAAGGATCTCGTCTTAACTCCCCCTTGACGAGTCCATCCCTATGTAAGGGCGTCAAGAAAATAATACTAAGCTAGTTCATTTGCAATTAAGTTTGCAAAAGATTTTGTCTATGTGACGAATGTACTCCCCCTTGATGATTGCAATTTTGCAAAGGGATGTCATGAAATGTAATCCTAATATTGCAAGTAATTTTGCAATGTATTGTTTTGACACAAAGCTCCCCTAGCTTTAGGGTGTCAAAGTCTTCATGTGTAAATTGAATAACTACAAAACAAAGGTTAGAAAATAAGTATAATGCATAATTTCCTACAAATATGATTTAATTTAGTAGAAAAATAGTTTTCTATATCACGGATCCCACGGTTCCCTCCTTGTAGGGATCCGTCTAGGCAAATTTAAGGGATCCGTCTGGCTGATGATTTATTTCAGCAATGGTGATATAACACATTATGTTAATATCAAAGTGAGATATGTATTATACAACATAATCATATACTCAGAAATATAGCAAGTAGCATGTATTTTCATTTAATAAAACTAGAGATATGATATACATGACTCTAAAAACTAAGAAAATGATCGATACATGACTTGGAATTACTAGACTTTTCTAAGTAACGCTTGAAACTAGGACACCACTAAAATCCTCTAGCTCAAGTTTGTTTAGGTTTAATCTCGTTGAAACGTTCGAGGAGGTGATAGAACATGAAACGTTGGTCTTCTCGTACTTCATGTATCAAACTTTCAACATGTTGACAATGATAACAATCTTTGTCATGGCTAGGTAGTGGTGGTGGAAGAAATGAAATTGCTTGATGCGAAGGATCAAGTGAAGCGGGTTATGGAACCTCAAACGACGGAGGGATTGGTGGAGGCACATTTGAAGATGGCTCGACCAAGAATGATGGTGGTGGTAGAGAAGTGTCAACTTCCATATGGTCGGGTGGTTGACTTTGATAATTTCTCATAATTCAAATGGGATTATATGATGGTGATGGCGAAAAGGAAGCCGGAGCTAATGTTGACTCAACACCTTGATTTTGTACCATTATTCCTCCTAATGAGGAGAATTTTGCCGGTGGAGGAGGATGAGATGGCCTAGGAGGAAAATCCTCTAAATTGTAGAGGTGTGGTGATGAGAGTGGATTTGTAAATGAGATAGCTCTAGGAACCAATGGTGATGGTTTAGTGGAGATGGGATTGTTTGGCCTAGGAGGTATGGTAGTGTTCGGCATAGGTAGTTTTGTGGGTACTATCCTTTTAGGAATTGGTTTGATTAGTTGAGTTGGTGGAGGAGGAATCCTTACATTTGTGGACTTGACCGGAGATGATTCAGTTGAAGAGATTTCGTGTACAACACGAGCAATTTTCTTGGGTGGTTCTTTGGTGGATAAGTTGCTACTTGGAGTTTTTCTCATGATGATTTCAAGAGGTTTGTAAAGGTTTATAAGTGCTGAAAATGAGGATGAAGATGATGACTTTAGGAGTCCTAACAATGTGGTTTATAAACCAAGGGATTTGCCAAGTGCATTCAAGACTTAAGCCACTAGAATTCATTGGAATGTGATGATTAATAGGCACAAGAGTCAACTTCAGAGTTGTAATGATCTAGGAACTCATTTAAGATGAGATGGAGTGTTTAAGTTAGAAAGATGAGCTTGAAATGATTGTTTTAGCTAGAGTTGGCATGAGTTTGTCATACGGATCCCACGGTTCCCTCCAACGAGGGATCCGCCTAGGCTAATCCTAGGGATCCGTCTATCAGCAGCTAAGAAGATAGCAATGATGTTTGTAAGGTCTAATGCCTATTTCTTCTTGAGTGTTTCAGTTTATCTAAGTGTCTTAAATGAAGGAGTGCTTAAGTACTTGAGGGTAATGAGTAATGTAGCTAATGATTGACTTTTATGGAAGAAGTTGGAACTTTCATGAGTACCAATGAATGAACAAAGGTGACACTAAAGATTTTGAGAGTGTCAAGTGGAGCTAAATGATCCTAGAGATCAGATAGTGACTTAGGATAATGTTTTGGAGAATATCCTAAAGGATTAAAATGGAAAAACTAGAATTTGATCAATTTCGACCAATTTTGAGGTAAGGATGATTATGATCATTTTTGCCATAATCAAAAGATTTCCAAAGCTAGATATGAGGGATCATGTGAGAGATGATGAGTGAGCTTGAGAGCTGAAGAGCAATGGATTTAAGTGAAATGATAGATCTACAAGCGTCTTGAGTGTGATCTAGATGAGTTATGTATGAGTACGAAAGATCTACTTAACTTGATAAGGACTTAATTTTCCTTAAGGTACTATGTCTAACTTAGTGTGAGGTGTTCTAAGGACATGTTTGAAATACAATGATTGTAATTGCATTTTTTGTTTGTCGGATCCCACGGTTCCCTAAGAATAGGGATCCGTATAGCACAACCTTTGGGATCCGTCTATCTGCTAAGCATAACCTTTACTAAAGGTATGCAGTGATTTTGACAATGCATTATATTTCAAGGTTAGTTTAAGAGGTTCTAATACTAAGATATCAAATGTAAGATGTTTTATTTCATGAAGGAAATTGGATTACATTGATAAAGCATGAGTACAAAAGGATTGATCCTATTTGAAAGACTACTAGGTTCCTTGAGCGTTTTCGCTAGAAGGATCATCAAATGGTTGATGAGTGTTGGTGGAATCAAGAATGAAGAAATTCTTCATGAGAGATGTGTTTAGTGGTTCCATCATCTTGTTCACAAGTACGTACAACGGACTTTGAAATCGAGGATGAAAATGCATGACGTTATGATAGAGGCGTGTCAAGAATATTCCATAAGGGATGAGTTTATTCTTGGAGCCTTGAAGATTTACAATTCGCCTTGCGAAGAAGTAGGCGAGATTGTATGGTTGTTGTGTTAGCAAACAATACATTATGTGAGCACAACAAGTGGGAAGAATTTCTCGATTTCCCCTAAGACTCCAAACATTTTCATGTAGAATGAGTGCAAGAGGTTTGTACTCTTCTCGAATGTCCCGTGTAAAGATAATGTTTGGATCAGAGTAATATGGTCGAGGTTTGCATATTATGCGATTTAAATCCTCCGGGGAGGGTATGTGTGAACAATATGGACTATTTTCTTCACGAAAGTTGAAGAGAGAATCAAGAGACCAGTCTTCAGTGAAGGCACATTGTCCATGATTTGGAATCCGACGGGTGTGAGCAAATTGCCCAAGGGTTAAAAAAAACTTTTGGTTTTTGATCCAAAACCAAAGAGATAGAGAGCGATACGGAAGAATTCCAATACAAACCTTGGACATATTTTCTCGTTAATTTCGAGAAGACATTCCAATCCTATGGCTCGGAAGGAGGTACTGATACCTTCTTCGAATTATAGAGAGGTGTCTACAATACGTCCTTCATGGAAGTGATGATTTTCGAGATTATTGAACCCACGGACATGATTGCCAGGTGTTGGGCTCAAGGGAGATGTTAGGAGTGTAGACGCTAGTGAGTGAAAAATCAAACTCATATTCATGCGACATAGCGAAACCTATAGGAAAGACAAGTTAATAGGATGTGGCGTATTATGGGTAAGACAATGATTACCTAACGTTTTTACAAGATGTTTATTAACAATGACATTTAACTAACTTAATGTTTGACATTCTAGTAAAGCATTTCTTCTAGGAAAAAAGTGGTTTTTTTTTGCATGAAAATCTGTTTATCCAGAAGGACGGTTCCCTTCTATAAGGGATCCGGCTAGTATACTTGTCGGGATCCGTGGGTCTGTAGTAACAGTAACAGATTTGATAAAAACATAGGTTTTACAATTTTATACCAAGATATGTGTTTTAGCCTATATTTTCTTTTAGCATGCATACATGGCTTCTAATGTATCATGAAATAATACGAAACATATAAATCAAAAGAAATTACAAACACATTATGATAATAATAACCTAGATAAACTAGACTATTAATAATATTTCATTTCAATGCTAAGAATGATACAAAGGATTGGATATATGATCCCAATGTAGATTAACAACACAAAGTATATGTCTCCGTATGAGAACTTCATCATAGGGAACACAAGAGCGATGAGTGTACGGCGATGAGCACGAGGGTGATGTAAACCATGTTGATGACGAACCTTCTTGGTATTGGTTTGAGATGAGATGAGAGGAAGATGAAGTTTTGAATGAGAGGTAATTTTTGAAAGTGGAAGATTTGAAAAAGTGGGGATTTGATAGAAGGATCAACGGATGGTTTATTTATGGGGAAGGAGGAATTTTTGAGATTTGTGTTTTGTTTTATTATTGGAAAGATATGATTTTTGGATTAAGTGAAATAAAACACAAGTTTTATATACCACGAATTTAGACGAAAAAGTAACACGTATGTGAGTAAAAGCTTCCTAATTAAGCTACATGTAATACATGTATATGCACAAAAGATAGTCAAATAAATACCTAGGTAACCATACTTATTTATCAAGCTAATGTCATTTAGAGATAAGTGAAAAGTCATACCTCAAATGCACTTAGGAATGTCTTTACAAATGACACACCAAATGTCAGAAGACAATTCCAGCTCCTTTGTGCTTAAGATACCTTCTTAGGGAAGGTATTCTTGTTACCAAGCGATTCCTATGACTTGGTAGGTATGAGCTTTGACTAATCAACATGACAAAGAAGATTAGTGCAAAAAAAAAATAATAATAAAAAATATTGTCATCTAATCAACATCCAAACAAAGAGTTTTAAAAGACATGTTGTTTGTTTTTACGAAAAACCTTCTTTGTAGTTTTCAATTAACCATGGATCGTATCAAGTTTTTAAAGTACAATATACTTCAAGAAACTTGGTAACGAAGCTTTGATGCCAATTGTGGAAAACTAGAAGGGGGGTTGAATAGTTTTGCCAATTAAAACTCGTTTTAATCTATTTAGATCGACTTATGTCAATCTATTTGGATGTGTGTTGGATGTTGATAAACAAACATATAGAAGTATAAGTATGTAATGAAAAGATAAGAGTAAGAAGCACAAAACCACAATGCGAGTACTTATAGTGGTTCGGCTACAAGGACACCTTCCTTGCCCTACTCTACTCCCCGAGTCACCTACTCGAGAGTTCGTAATCACTACACGACACCGACTCCTTATGGTGGAGAAACCTTCACAACGTCGCCTACCCTTTTTCCGGTACTAGGCTAACCACCGGGTTCTTTCACACCAAGGTGAACCACACCTACCACAACGTCGCCTACCCTTTATCAGGTACTAGGCTAAGTACCTAGTTCCATTACAATGGAGGAACTACTACCCAACACTACACCAACGACTAATACCAAAGGAGACCAACTCCTTATTACAACATCATCAAGGATACCAATATCCGTGGATCTAATGCAAATCTATCTTGTACATTGAGACACACCATATCGAATGTACATCTAAGGCACCTTTCACTAATGCCTTTAACTAGATCTTCAAGACACCCTTCACTAATGTCTTGTGACTTGACTTCTAGGCACCCTTCACTAATGCCTACAATACGGACGATCGACACCTTTCACTAATGTCTTCGTCTTAACACTTGAGACATCTTTCACTAATGTCTTCAACACTACACTTCTTAGAAGAAAGAAAAGAATCATCAACAAGAGGACTTCAGTAGTCTTGATGATGAGGAAGCATAGCAACTCATGGACTTGAGCTTGCTTGACTTCAAAGGTGGTGATCTCGCCTTTAAGAGGAACCTAGAGAATCACACAAAAACAAAACTACAAACATAGATCACTTGGCTCTTGGGGTTAGAGAGTTTTAAACTCAGGGAGAAAGTATGTTAGAAAGGGGTGAGAAACAATGAAGAAATGGCTCACTATTTATAGAGAAAAACGTCTATTGTTCCCCGGATCCCACGGATCCCTCCCACAAGGGATCCGTCTAGCGTAAAGCTAGGGATCCGTGGGACGCTCCTCTTTGCCCATGGTTATTTTGGTTATGGGTCATGGGTCATGGGGCATGGGTTGATCCATGGGTCTCTTACTAGATACAATGTATCTTGTAAGTGCAATGCACCTAATCACATGGGTATGGGTCAATACCATGGGTTATGGATATTATCCATATATGATATAAGCATGATGTCATGCAATAGGTTATGGGTCAAGCTCCATGGATATGGGTCATGGACTTTGGGTTCTACCCAACTACATTAAATGTATTTGGTCAATGGGTTATGATACTTAAGTTTCTACCCATTTATATTACCCAATATACTACATACTAGTTATGTGTATATTTTACCCAAATATGTAAACACTAGTTGTTGTACATATGTAATACTAAATCATAAAATCACTTATACTTGTTTTAGTGTTTTATGTGAAAATGTAAGTGTGATAGAAAAACTATTGGCTCAAACTAATTACGTATTTTATTTGTTTCGTTAAAATGATTTTACGTTTGTTATCGACAAAACATTAGAAGATCGTAAAATATAATAAACGTTTTTACGGCTTATTTGTATTAACACATTGTTAATCCTTGGGGAGGAGGTAGTGTTAGTTATGACAAGCTCTGGTGGTTCGTATACTTTTTCAACCTTCCTCGGTGAGGATTCCTTTGCAATTTCATCATGGAGTTTCATCATAAAATTGTCAGCCAATTTTATAAAAGTATCCCGTGTGTTGCTCATGTGAGCTTCTAGTTGTTGAATTTGTTTCTCCTGGTTCTTTACGAATGCTAACATTACCTCTTTGAATTCATTTTGTCGTCGTATTTTAGGGAACATAACTACGTTTATATTTTCATAAAAACTTTCCTTATGATCATATGTGGATACCTCAATTTTCATTAATTCCTCCACCTGTTTTTCCATACTTTTGAATAATTGTTCATGGGTGGCATTAATGTAATCCAAACTCCCTTTTTCAAGGAAAATTGGATCCTCCCATTCTTCTTCTTCATATTGTGCTAAGTCTTCAATAATTTTCCATTACCTTTCTATATCAAGATTACTTAATCTTCCATCAGGAGTGTGGAAAACTAGAAGGGGGTTTGAATAGTTTTACCGATTAAAACTTTGTTTTAAAATATTTAGATCGACTTATGTCAATCTATTTAATGTGTGTGTTAGATGATGATAGATAAGCATATAAACAAGTAATGCAAAGATAAAGAGTAAGGAACACAAAACCACGACACGAGTATTTATAGTGGTTCGGCTACAAGGACACCTTCCTTGCCCTACTCCACTCCCCGAGTTCCGCACTCGAGAGTTCGTAAGCACTACACAACACAAGCTCCTTAATGTGGCGGAGAAGCCTTCACAACGTCGCCTACTCTTTATCCGGTACAAGGCTAGACACTGGGTTCTTCCACGAGGTAGAACCAAACCTATCACAACGTCGCCTACACTTTATCCGGTACAAGGCGAGAACACGAGTTCCATTACAAAGGAGGAACTACTACCCAACACTACACCAATACACGACTACCCCAAAGGAGACACACTCCTTATTACAACATCATAAGGATATCAATATCCTTTTAACCCAAACTATCTATCTTGTACATCGATGCACCATCTCGAATGTACTCCCTTGGCACTTTTCACTAATGCCTTCGACTTGACCCTTTGGCACATTTCACTAATTCCTTCGACTTGACCCTTTGGCACCTTTCACTAATGCCTTTAACACAACACTTCTAAGGAGGGAGGAAAGAACTATCAACAAGATAACTTCAGTAGTCTTGATGATTACGAAGCTTGGCAACTCATGGACTTGAGCTTGCTCGACTTCAAGAGGTGGTGATCTGGCCTTTAAGAAGAACCTAAAGAATCAAACAAACACAAAACTACATAGAAAGATCCTTTGGATCTGAGGTTAGAGATATTACAATACTAAGAGAGAGTATGTGTAAAAGGGGTGAGTTGCAAGTGAGAAATGGATCACTATTTATAGGAAAAATTCTCTACTGTTCCACGGTTCCCACGGATCCCTCCCCAGAGGGATCCGACTAGTGCAATCCAAGGGATCCGGCAGTTCGGTCAGCTTAAGTCCAGATTTTGGGTTGCAAATCGGGTTATGGGTTATGGGTTATGGGTAATGAGCTATAGATACCCAACAAGATGCAATATATCTAGACATTGGGTCATGGGTATTGGGTCTTGGGTCTTGGGTCATGGATAATACCCAACATGACTTCATGCATGATGTCATGCAATGAGTCGTGGGTTATGGATCAAGCTCCATGGGTATGGGTCATGAAATTTAGGTTTTACTCAACAATATTCAATGTATCTAGTCAATGGATTAAGGACTTAGATTTTTACCCATTACAATATAGACCAAGTATATATATATATATATATATATATATATATATATATATATATATATCTATATATATATATATGTATATATATATATATATATGTATATATATATATATGTATATATATATATATATGTATATATATATATATATATATATATATATATATATATATATATATATATATATATATATATATAGGGTCACGTTCAATGCAGAACCATTATTTTGTACAGAACTTTACAGAACCACTTTGGACCAATAAGAATTTAGTATTATTAAATATTTTTATTTAATTGAAAAGGGTATAATAGTAAAAACTTATATTTAATTTATTTTTGAATTTTTTTTTATTAAAAACGTTTTTTTAGCCCTTAATTTTCGGAGTTGTATTTTGTTTTTTTTATATTTACAATGCATGTTTTCAAAAAAATCTCAAGTGCATATATGTTTTTTTTTTCAACATACATGTATCAAGTGCATACGTGTTTTTTTCCCTTAAATATAGTAAATTTACATGTGTTTCTTGCATTTAGACGTCAAACTTATTTGCTTAAATGGTAAGTACATATATGTTTCAAGTGTACATTATTTGATTATCGAAATTTATGACCAAAGACGTAAAAATACACATGTAACCTCTAACAATTTATCATAAACATATACATGTAACCTCTAACAATTTATCATAAACAATTAAACATATACATGTAATCTCTAAATTTAGGACCACAAAATTTGATATCAAAAACATATGTGCATGCTTCGATAACATATATGCACGACTTCCAAAATTATATATGCACGCTTCACTTTCTCGTCAAGTTCATTAGAACATACGTGCCCGTCTTCCGAAAACATATGTGCACGCTTCACTTTCTCGTCAAGTTCATTAGAACATATGTGCCCGTCTTCCGAGAACATATATGCCCGCTGCTTTTTTGTGATCACCTGATTTAACTAAACATTGAAAAGAACATGCATGATTATTACATTTAAAAAGTATCATATACTTTAACTTTGGGAAGTCATCTTGACATTCACTGATGCGTCTAACATATTTTAACAATGTTCCGAACTATAATTCGTGACTCATGACAATCAAACAAATCTATAATCATAACAACGGTAGCATAACATATGTGCACAATCAATAAGTTTACGTTTAGAGGGAGCTACAAACACCATCAGAAAACTATATCTAAACCATTAGTCCATTTACTCTTTATACATTTAACAACTAACTGTGCCTTTTGCTTGTAAGCTCAAATTAAAAAAGTTGCTGAAACATGGGTGTTCTTTATACAATTAAATAAGTAATAGCATATGGAGTAGTAAGCAACTGAATCCCAGGTGGAAGTAGACACAAAAACCAAAAACAGTACATGGAAGTATTGAAACCATATCTAGGTGCGAGATACAACATTAAAATCTGAAACTTAGCTTTTATGAATGTAACAATGCCATTATATCTTGAACCAGGATCACTCATACTTGTAATTTCATGGTTGGCTTTAGCATTATATTTACAAAAACCCTGCAACCAGACCACACTTTTTTTTCCTTATCATCATTTACAAAAGCCTTCACTTATAATTAAATTATAAAGACTGGGCCTCTAGCGTAGTATTTAACTGAAAAGTGTATAATATTGTATTAAACAAAAAACTATTTTACTAATCTCTCTAACACTAAACTAATGATATCCGTGTGCTCCTATAGTCATTCTTCATCAAATTTACAAACAAATAATTATTAATAAGCACTAATAACATAATCAATTGTTATGAAATCTCAAAGACCACCACAACTTAATAAGCACTAATAACATAATCAACTGAGACAGTGAGACATGAATCAATGAGAAAAACAAATCTTCCACGAAAAATGGGTTCTTGATTTAATACCTTGTCAAAATTGAACATCTAATCGGCCAAGAACCACCATCTTCGTCCTCTACTAGCACAACCCTAAAAAACGATTTAAAATTAGATTGATGCTTGCTCGATCCAATAAAATCGAATACATAAACAAAAAAATGAATTTTTTTGGGTGGTCGAACAATTGATCTAAAGAAAAAGAGGCGCAGGTTTTTTTTTGAGGAGCGGTTTATTGATTTGGGGGAGAATTACATGGAAAGTGATATAACGTCGCATTTTTTTAGGGCTAATATAAAATACCTATGTTAAAGGCACAAGTGATCTCATCCATTGATAAAGTAATCTAATGGCTTATATTAGTCTAGAAAGGTTCTGTAAAGTTCTGTACATAATAGTGGTTCTGCATTGAACGCTACACTATATATATATATATATATATATATATATATATATATAACAGGAGGCATTTGGCATTAATGCAACCTCAATGCCACCTCAATGCCAAATAATCCAATTTAATGCCACATAAGCATTTGTTGTCCAACTAAGCAATTAATTGTTAAATTTCAGATTTTTTTTTTCTTTTTTTTTTTTGTAATTTTCGGATTTTTATTAAACATTTTAGCAAATTGTTTATAAAAAAGGTTCCTTGCAAGGATTGAACCTTGGTTGTTTTGATAAATAACTTGTGTGTTTACCACTTAGGCAACAAGTTATTTTGATAATTATGTTGCATATTATAATCTATAAATGCCTATAATTATATTGGAATCATATACTAAATACATATCTTTTCCTTAAATATAGTTTCACAATATAGTATTTTATTTATTCATCACACACAACCCTAATTCTTTATTGCTTCTTTCACAATATACGGTATTGCTTTAAACATGGTTTATTATGTTCGCTTTGTTTGTTCCCTAATGATCTAGGTACAGTTTTTGAGAGTTTTGATGCGCCTATGCCACCAATTTTTGATTTTGAATGAATGTGAATTTGATTTAGTGAAAACATTTTTTTTCCGGTATTGATTATATTAATGTTTTGGAGTTTGGTTATGATGTTCTTTTGATTTAGCATGAATTAAGATATTGTAGCAGATGTTTTTTTTCAGCATGTAGTTCTATTGGCGATTTAAGTTACCTACAGGAAACTTTGTTGTTCAACCATCAATTTTTTCTAAGGTCCATGCAAAGCTAATACAATAGTACTTTGCGGACTTTGCCAATGTAAGTAAAAGTACATGAATTCTTGAGTTTTTCAGCATGAAGCTGGTCGTGTAGCATATTCAGATGCTCAGAAACAATTGGATGAGATACAGAAGAAAATCGTAACACTAATCTCAAGCATCGAGGACGCTAAAATCAAGTTAGACAAAAACAAGCTTGAATCATCAAAAGCCCATAAAGTTGAAGAGGTATGTATTGTAGCATGAACATTGCTCATTTCTATGTTTAGATGTTGGCTTTGTTCTACATATGCTCTTCGTGCCAATAACTTATTAAGAAGTTATTCTGGTCTACAGGAATGTAGAAAAGAACAAGAGGAACTGATGACTCTTGAGCAAGCAGCAAGACAGAAACTTACAGAGCTTAAATCAGTTATGGAAACGGAAAGGATTCAAGGATCTGTTCTCAAAGCAATATTGCAAGCAAAAGCTTCTAATTCAATACCAGGAATTTTTGGGTATGTTTGGACCAACAGTGTATACTGGTATTTGAAATTTGTATTTGATGGCATCAATGGCTTCGGGTTCTAGCTCACTGTAAAAGGTCTTGAACACGAGCAGGTACTCAAGTATCTAATAAGCCAACTAATGTCATTCATTTAAGGCATTCACATTATATCATGTCTATCTTCAAAACTAACATTGTATATCATTTGAGCATTCATTCAAGTCATTAAACCCTTATTTTATTAGATAATTGTAATAGCTGACATTGTATATCATTTTTCTTAACAGGTATATACTCAAGTACATGAGAATAAGATGTTTTCTAGGTTTCATTTGGTCCGTTGATGTTTGCATCAATATATCATTATCAATTGCCACCACTTGTGCAGGTACTTTTTATTTTATATTTGTTTCTTTGATTTAGAAGCTATGATACGAAAATAACATGTTTTTATAGCCCATAACATCTTGCTATAATATGAGTATATGCTAAAACTTTTTACTGTAAATTGCAGCACCGTATATGTGCACCCATTATGGAGCTATCAAATGCCTTGATATATGGTGATAGCCTGATAGGTTACGCTGCGGCTCTCCTGAGGTAGCAAATGCAAAACTTGAGATACGAGCTCGACATCTTTGTCATCATGGCTAAAGAAGGTAATTCAATATATATCACTGTCATATTTATTTGTTTTATTTTTATCGTTAACTATGCTGTTATCGATTTAAAGTGGTTATCGCAAATCACCATTGTTAGGATTTAGAAAATCCAGGTATTAAAGTGTCGGTCACCTCAAGTATATGTATCCGTTAGAAAGCTCGTAGTCGTAGTTATTTAATGTTAAGTAGTATTTAGTTAGGTAACACCGTGGAGGACGTACGGGTCTTTACCCACTGTATGCCTGATCCACAGCCCGTCAGGTGGCGTTTTATTGTAAGACTATAAATACTCTCTACCTTCCAAGGTAGAGAGTTGGACCTCATAATAAGATTTTTCTTTCTCTCACTAAAGTTCCCAAACCTCTAACTTTCTCTCTCTAAAACTCTTCTTGTACGCCACCTTTGTTTATGGTTTGATGTGTATGTGAAATCCAATATGTTACAAATGGTATCAAGAGCCATGGTTAGATCATCTCTTACATATCCTTGGATTTCTAGTGGTTTTTAGATGGTTTTTGAGTTAGAAAAAGTTTAGTGGTTTTTGCATCATTTGGTTCATTTCTTGTGTTAAAGTTTGAATTTTGGGTGTACTTTTGTGTTTAGGATCATTGTATGTGCTTGGGTTTTGATTTGGTAAGCTAGAATCACTGTGGTTGAGCTTATTTTGGATTGAAAAGTGTGTTTTTAAAGTTTTTCTTGGTAGCGACTTGGCTCTCGGAGTGATTTTCATGCTAGCGACTTGCTTCAGTAAAAGGTAGCGAGTTGTAGTGAGTTTTTCATAGCGACTTGGTCCTAGCGACTTGTTTCTTTAGACAAGCCGACAAACAGTACACTTAGTGGATTCTCCACTACGGGTAGCGACTTGGTAAGGTAGCGACTTCTTTCAATTTTGATAGCGACTTGTTCTTTAAGTTTCTTAGCGACTTGGTGTTAGCAATTTGGACCTTAGCGAGTTGCTATTTAGCGACTTGAGATCTTAGCGACTTAGTGCATAGCGACTTGCTGTCGAAATTCTTAGCGATTTGGAACTTAGCGACTTGTTTTGTTATTACTTAGCAACTTAGTGCTTAGCGACTTGGTTCAAGGATTCTTAGCGACTTGGTTGACTTTTGTGTGTAAAACGGTTTTCTCTTGATTTAGTAAAATCCCGTGAAAGAATCTATTTCCCGGTTTAATCATTGAGTTATAAAATCCCGTGTAATCTTTAAACATGTCTACCAACGTACCTACAATCATCTCCACTGTTGCCGAGGATGTTCAAGCAGCTGGTTCAGATACTCGTCCACCCATGCTTGACAGAACTGACTACGACTCTTGGGCTCAAAGAATCAGATTGTACTGTCTTGGAAAGGAAAATGGGGTCAACATTCTTAAATCGATTGATGAAGGACCTTATCTGATTGAGACTACAAGAGACTTAATTGATACAGCTGCAGATGGAACAATGATCTATGGGATAGACAGACCAAAGACATATGATGAGCTCAATGATAAGGAGAAAAAGAGATTCGATGTTGATATCAGGGCTTCTAACATCATACTTCAAGGTCTTCCAAAAGATATCTACAAGCTTATCAATCACAACACCGAAGCCAAGGCAGTGTGGGATAATGTCAAGATGCTTCTTTCTGGTTCTGAATTAACTATGGAAGACAGAGAATCACAACTCTATGATAAGTTTGAGCACTTCAAGATAAAACCAGATGAGAGTGTCTATGAGTATTACGTGAGATTCCACAAGCTTTTTAATGATATGAGGAATATCAAAATGACCATGCCAAACATTCAGTTGAACTCAAAGTTTGTGAACAACATGAATCCCGAATGGCACAAGTTTGTCACCTCTGTGAAGCTAACCAAAGGATTGAAGAACACCAACTATGAGCAACTGTATGCATTTCTTCTCCAGAATGAGAGACATGCTATGTTTGAAAAAAGGATTCTTAATCAGTTCAAAACCAACCAGAGAGAGACAAGCTTATCAAATGATTCAACTGCCTTCTACTCAAACATTGGAATTACCACCAAAGCATCTCAAGTTATACCCATGGGTAATGGTAATCACAAACTCATTCCTGATCCAATGTTCAAACAAGCTGATGCTGATGCAGCTGTGGGAAACTTCATTAATCAACTGGCTCTCATGATTAGTCAAAACATGAACTCTCTCCCACACACCAACAACAACCTCAGAACAGCATCAAATCCACACAATCAAGCCACTGTCAAAGATGGGAAGGTTATGGTGCAGCCAGTTCAAGAAAGGCAGTACGAACAAGGAAGAGGTGGAGTCGGTAGAGGATATGTGGGAAATCTGAATAGGGGAAGGAATGGAAATTAGGGACAAGCAAAACGTATCAAGTGCTACAACTGTGGAGGTGAGGGACATATTGCAAGAAATTGCACATCGCCAAAACGCCCTCAAAATGCAGAGTACTTCAGGGATAAGATGTTGCTTGTGCAAGCTCAGGATAATGGTGCAGCTTTGGATGAAGAGGAGTTGTTGTTTCTTGCTGAGGGAAATGCTAAGACATATGATGCAGATGTAGATGAGCATCCAATTCAGGAGATAGGCCACAATCATCAGAATGCCTTTCAAGTTGCTGATTGTGATGCATACGACTCTGACGTTGATGATGAACCTACTGCACAAACCATTTTCATGGCTAGCATTTCTCCAATGGTCCCTCCTAAAGTCTCTACATCTCCACAAGCTGGTTCATCCAAAGACAAAATCATTTCTGAGGTATTAAAACTATACGATGATGCTGATGTGCAAAAGATGCATGACAAAGTACAATCAACTGAAACTATTGAGTCAGATATTGAAAATATGGGTAATATCAATGTTGTCCCATATGATCAATATGTGAAACATAGTGAAAGTGAGGTCGTACCAAGTGATGCATCTTCTACAGTCAATGATGACTATGTTTTTGATGAATACACTGCATGTGCCCCTGATGATTCTGTTATCTCTGCACTTAATGCCTATAAAGAACGAGTTGTCATTTATGAACAACGTGCTAAGTTTGAGTTAACTACTCGTGAGCAGGAGTTGGATAACCAAATGCGTACAATTATTAGAAAAAGTAATTTTAGAGAAGAAGTGTTAAAACAAGAGTTAAACTCCTTACAAGAAAAGCTTTCTAAAACTGCTAAGCAAAAACAAGAACTTCAAGAAAATGTTAAAGTGCTTAAGTAGGAATTTCATGCTAAGGAATCAAAACTTTTGAATGATTTTTCCAATCTAAAAACTTTGAAGAACAAGCTTGAAAATAAGTTGTACATACAAGGGAATACCATTCAGACTGCTCACATGGTCACTAAGCATAGAGTTTTAAGCGATAAGCATAGTGTTCCCATTATAGATAAACCCAACCCTGAGTACGGTAAGATAGCAAAGGCGGCTCAAAATGTAATCTATGATGGCAATGAGATTCTTAAACCTAGACAGAAACCTAGTTGCGTTGAGTGCACTGAGGAAGATAGAAAATTAGATGATGTATCTAGGGAGAAAATGACTAAGAAGCTAGAAGATCCTGAATGTAAAAAGAATAACATAATGATCAAACCCCATGATTACAAGAAGGAAAAATGGATCTCCTTAAACAAATTTAAGCCTCAAACGTTGTTAACACCTGAACAAGTTTTCTGGAAAAGGGACTTAGATAAGCAAAAAGCTAAAAATCTTGTTGAAACAAACCCTCCCCTTAGGAAAATGCCTGCAGCGACTGTGTATCCTCCAAATACACCAATGCATTTAGTTCCTAGAACTATTGCCACTAAGAGCAAGACCTTAATCAGTCAATATGTTATCTATCAATTATTTGTAGATTTTGAGAAAACTTGTAAGAAAAGGATCACACCCACTGGGATAACTGAAGGGGAAAGGGGTTTTGAGCAAACTAAAGAATGCTACTTAACTGAGGTCATGCCTTTCTGTAAACAACTAAAAGGTCAATTTGAGAGTCTTAAAAAGGGGATGGACTCAGATATTAAAGGAATGGAAAAGGAATTTGATGCGATGATAGTTGAGGTTAGTGACTATGAGCGAGCATTAAAATATAATGAGATTGAGAGGAAGAACTTGCATACATTGAATGAGACTCTTATTTCTGAATGTATTACTCAAGATGTGTTTTACACTGCTACGAATTGTTCCATTAATGCTTCTCAATTTCATGAATTATCTATTGCCCTGAAAGTCTCCCATGATCGTGTCATTGAGCTTGAAAAAACTAACTCTAAACTGCATGATAAGGTTGAACAGGATGATCATGATAACCTGGTAAAACAGTTTTCTAAATTGGAAGTTGAGCATCTTGCTTTGCAATTAAAATATCAACATCTGAAAGAAAATGTTAAAACCTCAAATATCAAGACATCCTTGGATGTTCCTGAATTTGATGCAGTTTTTGAAATTAGCAAACGTGATGAACAGATTCGAGCTCATTATAACACGATCAGAAAGTTGAAAGCCCAAATTTCTCAATAAAAGGGTGAAATGAACAATGTGACTGGCTCCCAAATGCCTCCTCCTTTAGATTCTCGGAATTCTCAAAACTTTCATCTTCAAAACTTGGTTAATGCTTTACAAAAGGAAAATGAGTTATAGAAGAAAATGAAAAGGTCAAACGTCATTTCAATGAGTTATTTGAGTCAATAAAAGTCACTCGTAACAAAAATAATGAAAAAATAACTTCATTGCAAAAGGAAATTGAGAATCTGAAGAGTCAGGTAAAAGGGAAAACGCCAATGACCAATGGGGAGAATGGTGCTTCAAAGGTGCATGTTTGTAATAAATATGCTTTTTCTGTGAAATATGTTCCTCCTCATCTTAGGAATAACAAACTTGCTATTCAAACATATTTCTCATACCTTAAGGACAGCCTAGAATGTCTCCGTGAGATTGTAGAAGAGGATAAGTCAGAGAAACCACTTGATAATGCAATTGGCCATGCATGCTTATATGCCAAACGATCTCAAGAACTTCTAGAATGCTTAATTACAATATGCCCTAAATCCCTAGGTGAGCAAGTCAATCCTTTGATACCATGTTCTATGCCTAGTGCCAAGTATGCAAGTCATTCAATGCTCAATGATAGGAATGTGAACTTTAGCATGCCTTCAAGTAGTTCAGATCCCAGCACCTACAGTATTAAGAAAGTGAACCTCAGTGTGCCGTCAAATAGTTCACATCCCAGCTTATCAAAACAGGAAAGGCAAAAAGTAGCAAAACCAACTAATGTTCCCATTCCCTCTACAGGAGTAATCAGTGATATTAAAGCGAGCAGGTCAAAGTCTCAAGGCAATACAAGGAATGATAGGACCTCACAAGCTAAGAATGTGCATTGGAAGAAAGTAGAAGATCACCGTAGGGAGAATTTGAATAAAACGAATCGTGTTGATTCTAGTGTTAGCTCTAAGCGTACTGTAATTAATGCGAATTCTACTACTTTTGGCAAAACATGTAATGATGATTGTGTGGTTTCTGTTACTAATCTTGAATGTATTATGAATGATTTGTCTAATGCTGTCAAATGCCCAGTTAAAACTGTTAATGTTAAAAATCAAGCTAAGAAGGCTAAAAGGCATAAGCGAAAGAAAGTTAGAAAACAATGGAAACCCACAGGAAGAACTTTTAGTAAGATAGGTTATCAATGGATACCTTTTGGCCATAACGTTAATCAGGCAATGCCCACTAGAAAATGGATGCCTACTGGTAGAACTATTCTCTTAAGAAGTGAACATACTTTGAATAGGTCAAATACGGATACTAGCACTGTATCTATTTCTGATGCTTCCATTGCTTCTATTTCTAATATGGGTATTTCTATTTCTGATGTGGGAGTTCCAATCACTGTTACTAACCAAATGGAACCCATTCTTGCATGGGGATCCCAATTATCCAGTTATCCATTCTTGTCTGTGTTCAACAGCAGATCGTTAAAATCGTTATGTGGTACCTGGACTCAGGCTGTTCCAAGCATATGACTGGAGACCGGTCGCGGCTCATGAACTTCGTGAGTAAATTCATCGGGACTGTTAGATTCGGGAACGACCATTTTGGAGCAATTATGGGTTATGGTGATTATGTAGTCGGGAAAAGTGTAATCTCCAGGGTATATTATGTGGAAGGTCTTGGTCATAATTTGTTCTCTGTTGGTCAATTTTGTGATTCCGATCTAGAGGTGGCCTTTAGAAAACATACTTGCTTCGTTAGAGAACTTGATGGTGTGGAATTATTAAGAGGTACTCGTGGTTCTAACCTATATACCATCTCTATCGAAGACATGATGAAGTCTTCTCCAATCTGCTTGTTGTCAAAGGCTTCTAAAACAAAGTCATGGTTATGGCATCGTCGTCTCAATCACTTGAACTTCGACACCATTAATAACCTTTCTAGAAAGGATCTTGTCAGAGGCTTACCCAGATTAAAATATGAAAAAGATCATCTTTGTTCAGCTTGCCAATTGGGTAAAAGCATGAAATATGCCCACAAACCAAAACCCACAAATTCAGTAATGGAAGTTCTTCATACCCTTCATATGGATCTGTGCGGACCAATGAGAGTGTAAACGATAAATGGGAAGAAATACATTCTAGTAGTTGTTGATGACTACTCTCGATTTACTTGGGTAAAGTTTTTGAGGACAAAGGATGAAACTCCAGATGTCACCATCAAACTAATCAAACAGCTTCAGGTTCGACTCAACAATACAGTCAGAATTATTCGAACAGACAATGGCACAGAGTTTGTTAACAAAGACTTAATTCAGTTTTATGAAAGTGTTGGAATCAGTCATCAAAGAAGTGTTCCACGAACTCCTCAACAGAACGGTGTAGTTGAAAGACGAAATCGAACTCTTGTGGAAGCCGCAAGAACAATGCTTATTTATTCAAAGGTTCCAATTTTTCTATGGGCTGAAGCCATTGCCACTGCTTGCTACACCCAAAATCGTTCCCTTATACACACCTCGCATGGAAAAACTCCATATGAACTTGTTCATAAACGAAAACCTGATCTCTCCTACCTTCGTGTGTTTGGTGCCTTGTGCTATCCAACGAATGACGGTCAAGACTTAGGAAAATTAAGAGCAAAGGCAGATATTGGAGTTTTTGTTGGTTATGCACCAAACAAGAAGGGTTACAAAATCTACAACAAGAGAACCCGAAATATCATGGAAATAATTCACGTTACGTTCGATGAGCTGACCGGTCAAATGGCTCCAGGACAATCCAGTTCTGGACCCGCATCACAACTCTCATCTAGTAGTCCCATCAGTTCTACTCTTGTGTCTAATCATTCACCTGCAACTCCTTATGTACCCCCCTCTGAAGATGATTTGAAGAAATTGTTTAATCCTATGTTTGATGAACACTTTGAGCCAAGTGCTATTGATATGTCAATTCCATCAACAGAGGCTGCTTCTATCCCTGTCAATGAAGTCAATCCTTCAGTTTCTATGTCATTAAGTCAGGAAGCGCCTGCTACTGATCAATCAGTCTCATCAACAAACCTTCAATCACCGAGTGTACATCAAGAAATTGCTCCTGATTCACAAGATGAAGTTAATCCCTTTGCTACTCCCGAAGATGCTCCATTTGAAAATATATTTGCTCCTGAATCATCATCTGAACCATCTTCATCAGGAGACATCGACTCTGCTACTTCAGTTTCACAACAACAACCACATGAACACCTTATAAAATGGACACATGATCACCCATTGGACAACATCATTGGAAACCTTATCGTCCTGTATCCACTCGTAAACAACTTGCTACTGATACCTTATGGTGCTTCTTCAATTCTGTACTCTCTAAGATCGAACCTAAAGATGTTAAAACTGCGATGAATGAAGATAGCTGGTTCAATGCCATGCAAGAAGAAATTCATAAGTTTGATCGATTAGATGTATGGGAATTAGTACCTGCTCCAGACTGTGCTATGATCATTGCTCTAAAGTGGATCTTTAAAGTGAAGCTTGATGAGCATGGTGATGTGTTGAAAAATAAGGCTAGGTTAGTGGCTAAAGGATATCGTCAAGAAGAAGTATTGACTTTGAGGAATCTTTTGCTCCTGTTGCTCGTATCGAAGCTATCAGAATCTTCTTGGCTAATGCGGCTAGTAAGAACATGATCGTATATCAGATGGATGTGAAAACTGCCTTTCTTAATGGTGATTTGAAAGAGGTGGTTTACGTCAGCCAGCCAGAGGGTTTTGTGAATCCAGAGCATCCTACTCATGTCTATCGCTTGAAAAAGGCCCTTTACGGTTTGAAGCAAGCTCCTAGAGCATGATATGATACGCTGTCAAAGTTTCTTCTATCTACTGGATTCAGCAAAGGAGCAGTTGATCCGACATTGTTCACCAGAAAGTCAGGCAAACATTTAATTCACGTTTAGATTTATGTTGATGATATTATCTTTGCCTCGACTGACCCCAATGAATGTGATTGTTTTTCAAAAGAAATGGGTTCCAAATTTCAAATGTCAATGATGGGACAAATGTCATTTTTCTTGGGATTACAAATTTCACAAAGTCCCGGAGGCATTTTTATAAATCAATCTAAATATGCAAATGAGATCTTAAAGAAATTTGGATTTGTTTCATGTGACACCGTTGACACTCCCATGATTGAGCGTACCAAGCTGGATGTGGACCACTCAGGGATCATGGTAGATCAAACGAAATATCGTAGTATGATTGGATCCCTGATGTACCTCACAGCTAGTAGACCAGACATTTTGTTCGTTGTGTGCATGTGTGCTAGATATCAGGCTAAGCCTACTAAAAAGCACCTTGAAGCGGTTAAACGGGTCTTTCAGTATCTCCAAGGAACCATCAATATGGGACTATGGTACCCGAAGGACACCGGTATGTCACTAACAGCCTATGCAGATGTTGATCATGCAGGATGTCAAGATACACGTCGAAGTACGTCAGGAGGTGCTTAGTTTTTGGGTGATAAGCTTGTGAGTTGGTCGTCAAAGAAGCAAATGAGTACTTCTATTTCCTCTATAAAGGCTGAATACATAGCCATGTCATCTTGTTGTGCTCAAATCCTTTGGATGAGATCCCAATTATCTGACTATGGCTTTGAATTCAACAAAATCCCTCTGTACTGTGATAATAAAAGTGTTATTGCTCTCTCATGCAACAACGTTCAACACTCAAGAGCAAAGCACATCGACATTAGACATCATTTCATCAGGGAACAAGTGGAAAACGGTGTGGTGGAACTTTATTTTGTGAAGTCAGAATACCAGTTAGCAGACATCTTCACCAAAGCTCTTCCAAGAGAACGTTTTGAGTTTATTCTTCCACGACTTGGCTTGAAAAGCCTTCAACCAGAAACACTCAAACGTCTTCAGGAGGAAGACGAGGAGTAAAGGTTAATGACTCTATCATCTTCTTGTAAATATCTATTCGAAAAATAAAATACAAAATTACAAAACCTTCAAAAAGCAAATAGAAAAATAACAAACTTTCAAAAATCTATAAAAATTTGAAAAATCTTGAAAATTTTCAAAAAATACTGTCATTTTGTCATGTTTTTCTCAATTCGAAAATATCTACGGTCTTTCTGTTGTCATTCAAAGAATGACACGGGACTTTAGATATTGTTCGAATTCAAAAAAAAAAATGTATATATATATATATATATATATATATATATATATATATATATATATATTGGGAGAAAGTGAAACAATGGTTTATTGTCATTTCAGGCAGTAACCCGCTCTTCAAAGAAAGAACAGAGCCATGCTTTTTCAAATCTCATGCTCTGATTCTATAAACAATTGCTTTCATTCTAATGAAAACTAATTGCTTTGAAAAATAACTCGTACTCTATTTTTGTAAATCATCTGGACTTAACTTTTGTTAAAATATCTATCTCTCAATCAACAACTTATGTCATTGATTGAGGGGGAGAATGATTTCAATTAAATAAAAAGGTTATTTGTCATACATTTGTTTTCAAAAGAAAATCATGCATGTTTAATCTATGGAGTTTAAAGTCTCAAAATCTGATCCTTATCAGTTAAAACTTTCTTCATAATTAAGTCACAATTCTCCTTAAAAGCTCTCAAAATCAATTTAAATCAACAAGAGATCTCAAATCTCAAATGTTTTGAAAATTGTGATCGGGGGAGAATTTGTGATTTAAATTGGATTTAAACTGATAATTCGATAAATGGGTTCATAAGTGTTTAGCAAGTTTTCCTCCCCGCATGTGACAAACTGATGAGTGTGTAAATACTCATCATTTTTGTACAAAATAAACTGCAAAATCATCTGAAAACACTCAGAAACACATCAAAATGATCAAAATATCACAAATCAGTGTTTTATGAGTTTTAAATGCAAAAATATCAAAATCAGATGAAAAACATATCAAATTTGCAAAAATTGCAGTTTTAGTCCCCCAAGTTTCAAAAATTGTCAAAAATAGTCCCTGAGTCAAAATTTCAAAAGAAAAATCATCAAAGGTCCTTTTTAAATCATAACATGTCAAATTTGGTCCTTTGGTGAGAAATGAGAAAAGTTTTGAGAAAATTACATTTTAGTCCCTAAAAATCCAAAATGTTCAAAACTAGTCCTTGGAAATTTTCAAAAATGTCAAAATCAAACCCTTGGACTATTAAAGTTGGAAAAACCAACCTTTTGACTACTCTTCATAAGTTACAAGTTTGGTCCTTTGGTTTTGGAATGTTACATCTTTGGTCCTTTGTATTAATAATCCAACAAAACCAAATCCGGACCCTAAATCTACCCAAGCCCAAACAAATACCCTGGCCCAACATGTTTACCCGGTCCGTTTACCCACAACCCGCCTACCTTTTAAATAAACCAAACCCGCCCTCACGTGTTACCCCTTCCCCCATCATTTCCCCTGTGCACGCATGCCTGCAACTCACCCTCCCCCCTCCTCCATCATCACACCCCTACTGCTACCCTCCACCTCGCTCCAAGGATCATTAAATGCGCCTTCAACCTAACTCTGCCCTCTCCAACTGGCATATCTAGTTTTTCCCGCCAAAATGCATCAAACGGTCACAAATGGTACCTACCAATCCTATGGTCAGTTTTATTGGTGGGATCTATTCAGAAAGATGAGAGAGGAAGTTTGAAGCTTATAAGAAGCCAAGAGAAGCTACAAAGATATAGTTAGCTTTTATTTTTGTACAATGTATGTCGAATTATTAGTTCTCAAGTCTTAACTAGTTTGTACTTGTATTTTAAAGTTTACTGGTCTTAAATAACAGTTTCTAAATGTATTCCAACTTTCTTTAAGCATCAATTAAAGTTCTTGTTCAATTTCAAACTTTTTATGTACTGTTGAAATCATTAGTTTCCCAATCCTGTTTACAAGCTTCTAATAACTTATTTGTCAGCTCAATAATGATTGTTTAAGCTTATTTAAGCTTTCCATAAGCTCACATTGCAGTTTCAATTACTTTTGACATTTGGTCAAAATAAGTCAACACAAGCAGAAAATGGTACAGAGATGGAATTGTTTTGTTGCAGGCATGGAATGGGTTGAATAGTAGCTATTTGAGGTGGTACTGGATTAGGATTAGTGGTTACATAGGTTAGTGGTTCTAGATCTTCAAGGTGCAAGCCATAGTGGCTGTGGATCACTTGTAAGTTCTATAATCTGATTTGATCATTAAAATTGTGTTTGATTCTGTTCTATAATGATGATTGTTACTGTTTAATCTGAGATTTATGTGTGTTTAGCTTGATTAGGTCTTAATCAGTTTGTACTTCATTTATTAATTAGTTAACTAGTGTTTGGATTAGCCTTTATAACAGTGATAGAGATTTGTAGACTTGTGTTCAGTAGTTGGTTATAGTTTCAGTAGTCATTAGGAGTCATTTGCAGTTATTGGTTTGAGTATTTTAGCTCATAAGTCAAAATAAAAGTTAATCTGCTCTTGTATTTGAATCTGTCAAAATCAGTGACCTTCATTTGCTGAATCATGGTTTGGATTGGTTAGATCTAGCTTGTGGTATTAATCATCAGAGTTAAAACACCATTGTAAGTAAAATAATTTGGATCAAAACTCATTTTGGTCAAAGTTTGAGTGGTTTCTTTAGAAAGTCAATTCTGTCACAAGTTGTTAAAACAGTTTTTTCACAAAACTTTGATAGTCAATTTCTAATTCATAACTGAGCTTTAGACTTTGAAACTTTGGATATAAAAACTTCAACTGGTCATTAATTGATAATCACTTTTGGTGAAAACTGATTTGGTCATCTTGAGCTTCAAATAAGCTAGTACTTTAGCTTGTAAGTGCCCTGCTCACACTTGAGTGTGAACAGGCAGTTTTGAAAATTGTTGCACAAGCTTGATTTCAAAGAGTTTAAGTCTGGATTTTGGTGAAAGTGTAGTTGTCCAGGTGCTTAGTAAGACTGCATAATTGGTTTTCAGGCTAGCTTATTAGTTAAGCTGGTACATAAGGCCAAACAGTGGGGGTAAACCACTGTTTGGCTCAAATAAGCAGTTAGCTTATTCCTTTGATCTGAAGCTTGAGCTTGTTAGGAGTAGTTATAATCAGTAGTAATTAGCTTATTTCAGTACTCTATAGCTTTGTTCACTGTTTGGTGGCTTATCTAGCTTATTAGCTTATGTTTGTAGCTTATTATCAAAAGCAGTTTGCATAGTAGCTCAAAAATCTTACACATAAGCTAGTTGTTTTTCATTTTTCATAGATTCTAAATATAATTTTAGATTTTTCCTGAAAGTTTCATAATTTTTGGTCTTCATTTGCTATTTTTCTTAATTTAACTTAGTTTTTAATCATTTTTAATTAGCTTTTAATACAAAAAATTCAGAAAAGGTTCCAAAAAATAATTTTTCAATTTTGTTAAGTTTAGATAAATATAAGAAGTGAAAAAAGTAATTTTCCAGATTTTTCATAGTTTATTTGGTAATTTTTAGTAATTTAATTAGTTTTAAATAGTTTAAAATTGGTATAAAATAGAAAAATAATCTGAAAAATACAAAAATAGTCTTGAAAATTATAGTTTGATATTTTAGACTTTTTCATTTCATAATTTTATTTTTCTAGCTTTGTTTCCTAATTTCTTGTATTTTAGTTAATTATTAAATAGTTAAAAATAGTTTTTAATTAATAATAACTAGATAATTAGTGATAAAAATAGTTTTCTTTTTCTAAATATTTTCTTATATCATTAGGTTTGTAAAAATATAATTTTCATATTTTTAGGGCTAATATTGAATTAGTTTCACGTTTTTAGTTGTACGTCGCGTAGAATTTAATTTCAGTTTTATAAAAACATAAAAACAAAAACATCATTGTAAAAATAGTGATAGCGTTTATTTAATAGATTTTATCTTTTTAATCTTCTTTAATTTGCATTTAAGCCATTTTTATTTGTTGGCTTTTTCCTTAGTTATAATCATTCACATATCCTTTTTCCGTTCAAACTCCTCGATCACTGTACGTTTGATAAATCCATTGCACAGCTCGCTGGGACATAACGACCCGGGGAGACTCTATACTCCTCTGATCTTAATTGCATTAGTGTTTGAGCAGTCTTTAGTCTTTTAGACTTGACTGTTTAGCACCGATCACAAACGATTTCAAAATTTTCATGCACATGTTGAGGGGGAGCATCTACTTTAAACCTTAAATTATTGAAACGTGATTGAATTGTCTCTAAGTGCAGGTTCCCTCTAATATGTGCAAAACTCTTTCATACTTCGAGGCACATATTGAGGGGGAGCAAACTTTTGAAAACCTCATCCTTCCTCAATATGTTTTATCTACTCAAATTCATTGGGAAGTGATGATGATCATTTTAGAAAATGTTAATCAAAAGAGTGGACCTTTCATTCTTAATCTAACGATTTCAAAGATCTCTTGCCTCCATGTGCTAAACAATCTCTGAATTTTATGCATATGTTGAGGGGGAGCATTTCTAAAATATCAAAACAATTAAGATACAAAATACTTTGATTTTATATCACAAGTATCTTGATTGATTTTCAAATGGTTTTCAATTGGTTTCAAGGCGGAAGAACTATTTCAAAAGACCGACCAACTTTACTTTATGCATGGTGATATAAGGATGATAAGGTTAGGTTGAGGTCCAATGATCCGCCAGAACCAGAGGGATCTACCCAGGGACAAAACCACTTGATAGTGTAGAGTCCTTAGGTATATTGAAAAAAGGAGAATAATGAGATATGGGAAGAGTGCGGACTGAAACTGAGCTAGTACTGGAATAAACCCAACAAGGTTCTAGTTATGAAGTTTCGGTAAGACTGAAGGGGTTGAAGAATGAAAAAGAATTGAATGTGAAAAATGGGTGAAAAGAAATAGCCCTCCATTTATTCAACCTTAGGGCAGTAACCGGGTTCAATTCATATGCTACTGGTGGTTACCAAGGTAACATCGGTATTGAAGACAAGACGTCATGGACCCAGTGACGCACTGCACTACAACTTCCCAAGCCACTCAAGTTTCTCTTAAAAGGACTTGTTTCATTCTCACGGGGAACCGACATAATCTATCGACTTTCTCTTGTTGATTTAAATTGATTTTGAGAGCTTTTAAGGAGAATTGTGACTTAATTATGAAAAAAACTTTTAACTGATAAGGATCGGATTTTGAGACTTTAAACTCCATAGATTAAACATGCATGATCTTCTTTTGAAAACAATTGTAATCCAATATGTTACAACCATCACTGATGAAATCAAGATTCTATGCTTTATTACTTCCAATAGCAATAATAATTTATATGTATGTTTTAAAATGCATAAGAAAAAATAGTGTTAAAGAAGAAAAAATGTCACGAAAACATTGAAACTGTTACTTGACGATGACATAAGTTCGACCCAGCTAACTATCAAAATAGTGTTAAAGAAGAAGAAAAGGCACGAAAACGGTGAAATTGGTACTTGACGATGACATAAGTTCGACCCAACAAACTATTGATTGTAGTATTAGTTTGCTTATCTTTTTGTTCTATTTTTTTAAACATCACCGAAAGGCCAGAACTTAAAGTTGTACATCGTCTTCAAGAATCAGGAAAGAATTTGATTTTTATCATTATTACCTCACTTTATGAAAGTCAGAAACAGAACCAAAGAGGTGTCTTTATGCGGGTAAATTGAGTACTTTGCATTTTTATTAAGGCAATTTCATTTACAAGAGTGATATTTAGCATCTTATATGACTGGATTTTATAAATAGTTTTTGTTACTGAATTTCAGAAAGAAAGATAACCAGTAAGGTGTAGGCGGGTCAAATGGAGCAACCATTTTAAGTGTCCTTTTTTAACACTTTTTACATGTAACCTGTATGACCGGTAAATGCTTATGCGTTTCTTATCAGGTACGAGATGAGGGGCAGCGTGTATTAGAGGGGCTTTTTGGAAATTTTCCAAAGTTAGTTTCCCTCCCTTTGAGCTTAATTTTAGATAGGTTAGGAGTTAGATTTATGATTAGTTTTGTTGCAATCAATGAGTTAGATGTAAGATTAGTATATGTCTTTACTTATAGTATCTGTGGGTTTGCTGTTAAGTAGGATTAGAGTTTTTTGGAAATTTTTGGTGGCTAATTAGCCAATCACATCTTGCCTGAATGGCTATCGTGTTGTGTGAATGGTCAGTAAGCCCAGCTAGATAATTGTGTTAGAAGCCTTTTGTGCTCAATTTTTCTATATTGTTACACTGAGGCAATTAACTACACATGTTTGAGTTACAACAGTATTCTCATTTTGATGGCACTTGCAGAGTTTAAAAAGTGGATAATTATATTATATAGTTGTAGTTGTTGTGTCTTTCCTGTTATTGAATTGAGCTAGGACGGCAAGCTATTAAGCGTAACCACACAGACCATTTTTATTGGTTTGCTTATCACTTCTACTAACTTTTTATGTTTCGTGAACGTGTGTTCTGACCATTCCATTTTGCTTTGGTTTTTAAGGTTCCCGATTGATTAAGAAGCAAGGGCTTAAAGGATCATTCACAGAAGCAGCGTCATCTGCAAAGGTATTTAATATTAGACACTTGAATGGATTATAGAAGTTGTATAATTTAGCTTTCCCCATAGTCAATAAGTATGGCTGATTATGTTTTCTGTTCTCGACAGACTTTTGCAGTTTTGTCTGGAGTCCACAGTTTGGTTGTATGTTTCTTAAAGAGGCTTCGAGGGAAAGATGATAGTACGTCACTTTTGACTTTCAGTTATCGAACTAAATCATAACAAAATCAACAATACTAATACACCTTTGTCTTCACAGTCATTAATGCAGGTGTAGCTGGATGCTATACTGGTCTTGCTCTAAGCTTTCCAGGTACCTGCATTTTTTAGAGTATCTGTTTGTACATATCGATTTAGTAGGTTCACAACATTTGATTATCGATGATGATGAAATTTAATGGCATCACACCACTGAAGCAAAAATAGACAGCTAATGAACTAATGCATGCATATAGTAAGTTATTATATAAGTTTTAGATAGTCATTCATATTTACTATTTAGTAGAATATTAAATCTTTCTAAAAGTTACAGATAAAACAAAAAAACAATGCGACATGATGTGTAATATGATAAAGCTTCATATCTCATTGCGGTGACAGATTTAGAAAAGCTTTATGTTTGTCAAAGAAATTCTTATTGAGATTAAAATAAGCTTTTGATGGTAAGAATATTTGAAACAGGTCTGTGACGGCCCAATTACCAGCACGGTATATCAACTTCTACTAAAACCGCCTTTGTTCGTTTTACTATTTTTTGCCACGGCCTCATATGGTCTAGAAATTGCCACCGCCAATAATCAGAATATCGATCAGAGGGATGCAAATTCGTACGCTGGATGTTCCAGTGAGTTATATTTCACATGTTTATAATTCTTTTTACCGAAATAATTTGTTGATCAGAAACGCTGTTTGCTCTTTTGTTAATTAGCTCCAACAATCCACTATATATCAGTTTTGATTTATGAAGTAAGAAAGTTGGTTCAAAGGTTTATAGTGGGTTTGATTCAATTTGTTTATTCCTTATGTATTGCTTCGTATAAAGAAACTATATCCTCTAGATGATTTAGCGTTTTTTCAACCGTCAGTCGATGTCATTAGAGCTATCTGAGGTATGCAATTCTCCGTTTTTGTTTTTTTTAATACATTATAAAGGTAAATACTTGGAAAGACATGGTAGACGAGTGGGCGAATGCTACACAAAAGATGGCTGTTAAACGAAACATATTTTTATAGCATTTTCTGTGGGTCAAAATTATATCAATTTTTAAAGAAACTTCAGTGCTATCAATAGCAGGTTCAGAAACTCCCGAGTCAATGAATCCGTCTGTTCTGGATGAAGAGGAAGGCCTACCCTTACATCCTCAAGATGATTTAGTGTTTTTTCAACCGTCGCTCGATGTCATTAGAGCTATCTGAGGTATGCAGTTCTCCATTTTTGTTTTTTTAATTCGTTATAAAGGTAAATAGCACTCGATGGGGGTTGAACTTTCCTAACTTGGCTCAGTGGGAAGCATTAGAACATGCCATCAGGGATGGAACGGGTCCAGAGTCGAGAATTCTTCCTCTGAATGATCTGAACATGAATGTTATTAATGGAGAAAAAGATCAAAGTATTGATGATTCTGTTTCAGCAAATGGATCTGAGCCACACGATGATGGTGCTTTTGGCAAACCTCGAAAGTATTTACCAATAAAGAAAGAGGTTGTTATCGAAGGAAAAAAGATAGTGCCGGAAGGGGTTGATGCATGTTGTTAATCAACTTGGGATTGAAAGTGAGTCGTTTAGTCGTCATGTTCATCTATTAGTATAGCGCTGTATTTACAAGGTAGTTAATAGTTTCATTGATGAATATTCTTTCAGCTTGTGAGAGCATCAGGATTTCAATTTTCTGACAGGTAAATAGTCACATACGAATAGCGAAGGTACCCACCTCTCCATCTTAGCTGATTCCCATTCGTATTTCCCAAGCTCATATTATAGTATTCTAACCGTTTGATGTTTTTTATTGTCAGTTTAAGGTTCTTCAGGGCGGCTGTTGGTCAAAGAAAAGTTTTAATAGCAAAAATTTACATGGAAAAGATGCAGATAGACCCCATTTTTCTCGAGGCAATCGGTGGATCCAGCATTTCACATCTGGGAGCAGTTGCCTCCAGAAACGGTCATCGTCATTTGCAACTCTACCACAATATCCTGTTCCCGAGTCTCGGTTGCATGAACAGACGGGTGGTAGTGATACAGGTACATCTAAGATACACTTTCACCAATTGGCATGTTTTAATGTATCTATCCGTTTATTATCTTAATGTTGTATCTTATGCACACTATATTAATATATGATGATAGAATGGTAGTAGCAGTACCACTAATTTATTCTTCTGTCCTAAATTTGCTTATTACAGAGGTGACGGATAAAAATTTTGTTGAAGACACATCACGCAGAAGGAAAAGGACGAGAACTTCTAGAGTCATTCACTCGAGCAATGATCAGGTAATTTTCATAGCTGATGTTTTATAAGGTACCTGTTCATTAACCTCCGAATCCTTGAAAGCTTGAACAAGTTTCGCCTTCTCTTGGACTTTTATAATTTCATGATTTTAGTATTAAAGCATAGTCTGTTGATTCTTCCATTAACTTCATGAAACAATGAGCTTATTGAATTTTATAACTTCATGATGTTGCTTCCAACTACATTCATTCTGTTAGTGGCGTTTGGATTAAGTTTATTTTATGAGTTGATCAGCTTATTGAGACTTGGGAATGCCAGTAAGCCTATTTTTTTGGCTTACCCATTTTAGCTTATGGCTTAAATAAGCCATAAGGTAAGTCGATAGCCTAATAAGCCCAAAAATAGTGAGCTTATTGGCTATCCTAAATCTCAATAAATTGGTAAGCCCATAAAGTAAGCTAACCCAAACACCCCCTAAATGTATTTATGGGCATATGAGCTTATTTGTTTTCACCTCATTTTTCATAAGCCCCATTTTTTTGTTTGTAGTTATAAGAGGGTGAAGAAAACATGTGCTTCACCAAGAAAGCAAGTTGCTTCAGCTGAGGTTTGTTAATGTTCCTTTTTGTATATTCATATGTAGCTCTAAATATATTAGTTCAGCCTCTATGTGTATATTAGTTATAATATGCATTCCAGAAATTTACCTGAATTTTCATTGACTATTTGCATTATCAATAATAAACAGGGAAATTTGATTACCTCACCAAAGAAGTCGGGGAAGGAAAATCTGCTTGATGGAAAGACAGATTCAAATGCGAATCCTTCGCTTTCTGTTCCATCTCCTGTTAAGGAAAACCCAACCAAAAAGAAGCAAAAAGGAGTTTACTTTATGCAAGATGAGAGTGACAATGCCCTAAATGAGAAGAAACAAAATAAACCAAAATTAAAAGCGTCTAAAGAGAATGTTGGAGGGAATGTGAATGATGGTGAAGCTGAAGAAAATACTATTACTCATTTGGAGGATAATCAATCTAGAAACGTAGAAAAGAGACCTCCCAAAAGAAGATGCTGGCCGAAAAGGTGTTGGGCAACTGCCCTTCAATAGACGAATTAAACAACACATCAGATGGTGTTACTGTCATGGGTGCTTTTCCAGGTGTAACATCGGCTTTAGAAGAGACCATGAGATCAAAACCAAACAGCCTGCAACTTGAAAAAGCATTTATAGATTGCTTCTTCTCGACTGGACTTTGAAGTGAATCGTTGGATATTTAAAGAACCTGGGAGTTGCAATTGCATTCAGAACAGTGATGGTTATTGGGATATAAACTGCATCCCATTGTGGAACAACAGCTTCGGGTACCATCATAGTTGTAGGAAGTAGGACACAATAGAACACGAATGTAACAATATGAGCAACAATCTTTCTAACAAAGAAGAAACTGTAGATCACATATAGCTTCTTCCATAATGTCACTTTCTAGAAAACAAAGTGAAATATTCACTACATTATCTATTATTCATGTAAAATCTTAAACCGAAGATATTACTCATACCATATTTGTTATGATCTCGAGTACCATTTCTCTAAAAAGGTTTGCCGGACCACAAGACCAACGATGTTGTTGGTAACGATAAGCTTTGTATGAACTTGGCAATTCGTTTTTGACCTGCATATCAATAAGATAGAAGAGTTTATAATGACAATTGGCTTAACTTTACATCAAATATAGAGCATGCTTGCACTTTTTGTTATTTACCTTTAGAGAACCAAGATACAAGAACTTCCATCCTTTAAGACTAGCACGGACTGCCAAATCCATATCTTCGACTGTTGTGCGGTCCTTCCATCCTCCAGCCTCATCAATAGCATCCATTCGCCAAACTCCGGCCATCCCTATATTTAAAGATACATAAGAATCTCATTATACTAAAGGTCTTATTTATAAAAGAAGCAAATTTTGGTTACTGGTCTACTTCATTTGCATTTTAGCTATATATCTAATATCATGAAATACAGTCTTAACATTAATTATCAAAACTATGTATATTACCATTAAAGCCAAAGAATGCATACGTCGAAGAACCAAATTCTTGCTCCACTTTGAAATGGTAGTCAAGCGACATCTCTTGCAATCTTGTCATTAAGCATTCATCTGAGTTCACTGCAACGCAATACCATCATAAAACATATTATTCTTGAATACTGATTTTTTTGGATCATACAAATTGAACTTAAAAAACAACGTGCCAATACGAAGATTTGATAAGTGGTAGAAACTTGATCAGTTATAAGAAATAACAATTAGAACTTAATTATCAGCTAATTAGCATAAAACGATCAATGGATATAAAAGATCTTACTATGTGAAACATATAGTACTGATCGAGTTTTAGTTTGTGTTTTTGCATGCAAATAACATTATGATTTGTTAATTAAAACTTAAATGTATCTTAATATCTCTGCATTAACTAAGGTTAACTACTTTAATAAAAAATGTTTTTAAAACTCTATGGTTGTAAACGCATCTCTAATACGGAGTAAAGTAATATAGTATAATAACACACGTTTAAATTGAGCTACTAGCAGCCATGGCTAGGGATTGTTTCTTAGGTTATTCTATGGTGTATGATCATACTAAATTAGTTTTTTTGAAGTATAAATTGTTTATTTTGCTATGGATTTTTTTGATTTTTTTCCTTTTGAGAAAAGCTTCACAAGCTAATGAAATTGCTATTTTTATTTTTAAATTTTTTTTATATCAAACTAAAATGGCTAAAAATATGTGCTAAAAGTACTGGGTTAAGACTAATTATTTTGACCAATTTGAAGCAAATGGTCAAGACTAAGCAAATTTAGACCTACAACAGCCTAATCAAAACATTTTTTTTTTTTGATTTTTTTCCTTTTGGGGAAGTTAAACAAGCTATTGAAATTGTTATTTTTATTTTTTAAAACTTTTTATAACAACTAAAAATGAATTAAAATGCTAAGCTTAAACTGAGGAAAACCACTATTTGGGACAAAACCACCAACTTTGAGCTACTAGCAGCCCTAGCTAGGGATTTTTTTGATTTTTTTCCTTTTGAGAAAAGTTTCACAAGCTAATGAAATTGCTATTTTTATTTTTTAGAATTTTTTATATCAAACTAAAATGGCTAATAATCAAACCATGTGATGCAATATCTCTAATGAACCATTTGAGTTTTAATGTTAAAGTTTCAGAGCTGTTAGTCATTAAGATAGACTTTGAGTTACTATGAAAAACTCGACATTTACTTCCTTTATCTAATTTATTTCAATAGTTTTTGACTCATTTATGCTCTAAACTGTGATGAAATTCCTAATACCAATATTACAGGTAATTTTGTTTTTCAAAAGGATTGGGTAGAAGGTTTCTCTAACTGGTGATAACAACCTTCTTACAATAAAGAAAAATATGTTAACAATAATTATAAGTCATGCTCGCCCATTGGGCGGGCTTTGAAATCTAATATATATATATATATATATATATATATATATATATATATATATATATATATATATATATATATATGTGTGTGTGTGTGTGTGTGTGTGTGTGTGTGTGTGTGTGTGTGTGTGTGTGTGTGTGTACATTTCCATATTACCATATTATGTAAACACTAGTTGTTATACATATGCATTTCTATAAGATGTAAACAATATTACTTGTTTAGTGTTTTATATGAAAATGTAAGTGTGTTAGTAAACTATTGGCTCAAACCATTTACGTATTTTATTTGTTTCGTTAAAATGATTTTACGTTTGTTATCGACAAAATATTAGAAGATCGTAAAATATAAATAAACGTTTTACGGTTTATTTGTATTAACAATCTCCCACGTTTTGTTGATGACAAAACATAAGATTACTTTAAGGAAAAACTAAAATTCGTAAAAGTTTGAATTGGAGCTTTTACTCTCTTCTCCTCCTTTTTGTCGAAACAAAAGGAGAGTCAAAAAGAAACTAACACATTGTTTTAAGAAAAACGTGTATAAAGTAATAATATGAAAAGTAGAGAGTAAGAGATGAGAAGAATTATCGTCTTAGCTCCCCCTTGACGGATGCTTCCCTTTGTTGAGAGCATCAAGTAATTAGGAAGACTAAGCGAGTGTGTTGCAGTTATGTTTGCAAATGGTTTCGTCTTTTGATGAAAATGCTCCCCCTTGACGAGTGATCCCCTTTGTGAGGGCGCCAAGTAATAAAGAACTCCTAAGTGAAAGTATTGCAAGCGTTTTTGCAATAGTTTTACTTTGACGAAAAGGTCCCCCTTGTTGAGGGTGTCAAAGTCTTCATGTGTATTTTGAAAATCTACAAAACAAAGGTTAGAAAGCAAGTATAAGATAAACAATTTCCTGCAAATGAGACTCAAATTAGTAATAAAAAGTGCTTTTGTTGCACGGATCCCACGGTTCCTCCTTTGGAGGGATCCGTCTAGGCAAAAGTAAGGGATCCATATACATGCATTCTCATGACAACAATGTGGATGTAAAATGTGATGTTAACATCAACAAGAGTTATGTATTAAGGCACTAAACATACTCTCAAGACCAAATCGCATACAACATGTCATTTCATTCAATAAAACACGAGAAATGATATACATGTCTCTAAAACTAAGAGAATGACAAAAGCATGAAGTACATTTTCTAATAATTCTAAGTTGTGCTGAAAACTAATAAAAAGCATTAATGTGCTTGTAATCTCAGGTTCTAAGGACGAGTAAATTTGTTGATTTGGTCAAATCGTTCAAGGAGATGATTAAACATAAAATGCAACTCATTTCATACTTCTTGAACTAAACCTTGGGTGAGTTGACAATTAGAGCAATTCTTGTCATGAGTAGGAGATTGGATGTTTTGAGGAGGTTTCACAAAGGTTGGCAGGATTTGTGGAGGTGAGTTGAGTGACGTAGGGTGTGGTTCAACTAAGAATGAAGGTGATGATGTATGGGTTGGTGGTGGAGATGGGAAGTTATCTATATGGTTATGTCTTTGGTGATTCCTTCTTCCTAACGATTGATTATTTGATGGTGAAGGTGATTGAAATACGGGTGTTGGTGATGTTTCATCATCAAAGTTTTGGTGTGAAGGTGGTTCCCTATTTAATGAAAAGGATGGTGAATGAGAAGTCCTTGGTGGTGAGTCTTTTAAAAAGTAGAGGTTTGGGTGTGAAAGAGGTGTGGTAAAGGAGTGTAGTCCAGGTTATAGGAATGAAGGCTTAGGTGTTTTAGTTGAGTTGGGTGTGTTTGGTTTAGAGGGTATGGTAGTGCTTGATGAAGGCCTTTCTAAATCAAAGGGTCGAACACAAATTCTAGCGGTTTTTCTAGCTTTGGTTGGTTGAGTTTGTTGAGGAGTTATTCTAGTATTTGATCCTTTGACGGGTGATGACTCGGTTGAAGAGATTTCGTGAACAACCCGAGCAAGTTTCTTGGGAGGTCCTTTGGTAGATGAGTTAGCACTAGGAGCGTTCCTCATGATGAAATGATAAATGGATAGTCAAATAAGGGCTTTTAGTTGCTGAGAATGAGGTAGTGAATAGTGACTTGGAAGTGTTAACAAAGAGGTTTATAAAGGGAAGGAGTTAGTAAGTGAATTTAAAGCTTAAGCCACTAAGATCCTTCAAATTGCAATGATTTGCATGCACGAGAGTCAACTACAGAGTTGCACTGATCTAAGAAGTCAATTAAGACAAGATGGAGTGTTTAAGTTAACAAGAAGAGCTTGAAATGATTGTTTTATCTTAGTCTGTGCAGTCGCTTCCCACAGTTCCCTCAAATGAGGGATCCGTCTAGGCTAAACCTAGGGATCCGGCTCTCAGCAGCCAAAGAGAAGGAAGATGATGTTTTGTAAGGTCTAGTACATACACATCTTGAGCGTTTTTAGTCTTCTAAGGTGTCTTAAATGATATGAGACTTAAATGATCAAGTGAAATGAATGAGGGTAGCTAATGATTGTCTTTTATGGAAAGAAATGGGTTTTTATGAGCACCAATGGGTGATCAAGGATGACACTAAGAATTTTGAGAGTGTCAAGTGGAGTCAAATGATTCTAAAGATCAGATGGTAACTTAAAATAAATTTGGGAAATTCCCTAAAAATCATAAGAAATGAAAAACTAGTTTTTGGCCTATTTTGAGGTAAGGATGACTAAAATCAATTTGCTAAAATTGAGAGAAATATCAAGCTAGGTGTTTTGAGATGAGACAATCAATGTGTGAGCATTGGAGCAGAAATGTGGTGAGTTTTGATGAAAAGATAAATCAAAGGTACCTTGAATGTGATCATAAGTTATCTATGAGTGGATGTAAAACCAACTGAGCTTGAGGAAGATTTAAGTGATCCTAAAGTATCATGTTTAACTAATATAATATGGTCTGGAAGATTGGATTGAAGTGAAGATGTTTAAAAATCTATTTCTGTCTGCCCGGATCCCACGGATCCCTTACTTGAGGGATCCGGCTAGTTGAAAGTCAGGGATCCGGCATCTGAGACAGAGTGCTCAACAGTGAACGTGTACTATTTTGCTATAGGTGTCCAAATATGAAACTAATGATTTCCAAAGTAACTAAACACATATACAAGCAAGATATCAAATGAACGATAAACGTTTTATTTCATAGGAATGATCATGTTACAAAGGTAACAGATGAATCCTAAGGATTGATTCTATTTAAAGAAAAGACTAGGTTTCTCATGTGTTTTCATTTGATGGATCGTCGAATGGGTAGTGAGTATTTGAAGATTCAGGAACGAAGAATGGAGTGATGAGAGATGTGTTCAAAGGTTCCATCATTTTGTTCACCAGTATGTATAAAGGACTTTGAAATTGAGGATGAAAGTACATGATATGATGATAAAGGTGTGTTAAGAACATTTCGTATGGAATAAGTTTGTTCTTGCTACCTTGGACATTTACAATTCGTCTTGCGAAGAAGTAGGCGAGATTGTATGGTTGTTGATTTAGGAGACAGTACATCATGTGGGAAAAACAGGCAGGAAGTATCTCATGGTTTCCTCTAAGACTCCAAACGTTTTCACGTAGAATGACTGCGAGAGGTTTGAGATCATCTCGTATATCACGTGTATGGATTATGTTTGGATTTGTGTAATTGGATTGAGGAGTGCATAGAATGCGAGTTATTTCTTGAGGAGAAGGTATGTGTGAATAATATGGATTGTTTTCTTCACAGTAGTTAAAGAGAGAATCAAGAGACCAATCTTCAGTGAAGGCACATTGTCCATGATTTGGAATTCGGAGAATGTGATAAAATTGCTCACGAGTCAAGACAAACTTTTGGTTTTTGATCCAAAACCATAGTGATAGAGAGCGATCCTCGTTACGAACGAGTTCAACTTGACGGAAGAATTCCAAAACAAACCGCGGAAAAATTTTCTCGTTAATTCCGAGAAGACCTTCTAGTCCTATGGTGCGGAATGAGGTATTGATACCTTCTTGGTATAGTAGAGGTGAGTCAACAACACGTCCTTCATGAAAGCAACGAGTTTCGAGATTATTTGTAGGATCTTACATATATTGTGTTATGATGATTCGGGTGGCCTTGGATGGTGATGATACAAGAAAGCCATGGTTTTAGAGAGATGAAGAGATGAGAGGATGAAACTAGAGAGAGAAAGTTCAACAAAAAGAAAGATTAGATTGAGAGTTCCACCCCTTCCAAGGATGGAAGGGGTATATATAGTTACAAACTAAACGCCCTCCTAACGGGTTGTGGATCAGGCATACAGTGGGTAAAGACCCGTCCTTCCTCCACGGTGTTACTCTAAACTAAACTACACTAATAAACACGTAAATAACGATATGTCTACGAGCTAACTTATGCTATACTATTGTTGGGGTGACCGACTCTTCACTATGGATTTTCTGAATCCTAAAAATCTCCCCCTAAGGGAGGTCACCCCATGAAATACATTTTGCATCATAGCATTCTTTCTTTGTCTTTAGTTCCAAGCTCGTAGACTTCAATTCTTCACTTCCGTAATCTTGTGCTTTAGCAGCAATTCTTCAAAGTCCGCATACTTTGTACTTTCAGTGGAGGTCTTTGAACTGATCCACATCATGATGATCTTCGAGCTTTCATCGAGATCATCAGCCACATTAAATCTCTGGATCACCCTTTGTTGTGTTGCCATCATGTGATGTAGTGACTTTCGGACCGACATGCTCACACTTTTGAATCATGACATCTTTCCATCAGAGTAGCGGAAGCTTTACTGGTTCATGATATTTGCAGCAGCATAGCAGAAGCATAGTATAGAAATATCAGAGCCAGATTATGTAGATATGCACCAGTCATGATTTCTTCAATTAAGTGTGGTTGCTGTGAGCATGCGGCTTTGGATTGACTCCTCAATTCTGATCAGCTGCAGTCGTCGGGGTGTTCCTGCATAAAACAGTTAGCAATAAAGCGCACAAAAGTGTCTTTGATCACTTTTGTTGAATTGAGGTGCACGGCCCACGGTTCCCCGTTGATCAGTACAAGTACTGCCTGTGATCAGGTATAATTTCGAGGAATCTCCTTGACAGGGTTTCGCAGCTGCACTAGCTGTTCTCAAATAGGAACATCTCAAAGAAGACAACACGGAGTGAGTGAACCAGTGAATTGAGATTCACTGATTGATGAAAATGATTTGAAAACAATCGCGTATTTAATATAAAGAGTTTTGCAATACAACGAAGGTTTTATTGAAAATCAATTATCAATCATAAATACCCTTTAATTTTGAAACATTAATACACAGTCGATGTGCTATGGAAAAGAACTTTTAAGCACAACGACGGGTTTTTCAAAGGTATCCGTCAATTCATTTCCTGGACCAAGGTTGATTCAAGATTGAATCGCCCCATCGTTTCTATCCAGTTGTCACAAGCTTGATATTTTGCAAGATCTCACATGTCACCCACCAAGAGCTTGTTTGATGTTGGCTCTAGAAGGATTTCCATCTTCATTGTGAATACTTTCATATCACTCGGATGTTCTGGCAATACCACAAGGATAATGCGTAGGACTCTTAATATATTCTTACTTTCCACATTGTGTGAAACAGTAAGTCTTCATTAATTCTGTGTCCTAATGAGATATTGTGGATGATCTCTTGGCTCTAGACTCAATTTGTGCATATTTGGATCTTGTGCCGGATACTAGGGAGAGGGTCTCCTTCTTCAATATCAACAATCTCTAAGAGAAAGTCGATAGATTATGTTGGTTCCCCGTGAGAATGAAACAAGTCCTTTTAAGAGAAACTTGAGTGGTTTGGGAAGTTGAAGTGCAGTGCGTCACTGGGTCCATGACGTCTTGTCTTCAATACCAGTGTTACCTAAGTAACAACCAGTAGCATATGTATTGAACCCGGATTCTGCCCTAAGGTTGAATTATTGGAGGGCTATTTCTTTTCACCCTTTTCACATTTAATTCTTTTTCATTCTTCAACCCCTTCAGTGCTTACCGAGACTTCATAACTAGAACCTTGTTGGGTTTATTCCAGTTCTAGCTCTATCTCAGTCCGCACTCTTCCCATTTCTCATTTTTCTCATTTTTCAATATACCTAAGGACTCTACACTATCTAGTGGATTGTCCCTGGGTAGATCCCTCCGGTTCTGGCGGATCGTGGGAACTAATACCTAACCTCACCATCCTTATAACTCCATACATAAAGTAAAATGGTCGGTCTTTTGGTACAGTTCATTCTTCCTTGAAACCAATTGAAAAATCATTTGGAAAAACAATCAAGGTACATGTGATACGAGATCAAAGCATTTTGTACCTTAATAGTTTTGATCATTTAGAAAACCTCCCCCTTAACATGTGCATATGATTTAGAAATTGTTTATCACATGGAGGCAAGAGGACTTTGAAATATTTTCTTTGATCACAATTTTCATAGAAAAAGCCATTTGATTTTCTTGGTAAATTCTCCCCCTCAATATGTGCATAGGATAAGAGAAATCATTTTAACACATAGAGGCAAGAGTTCTTTTGAAGCACAACCACGAACACAAAAGCCATTTAAGAAACCATTCGCTCCCCCTCAATATGTGCTTCGAGATTCGAAAGCGTTTAGTACATCTGAGAGAGCAGCCTGCACATTTTCATCAAATCGATCATCATTTATCAAATTTCATTATTAAATCACAAATTCTCCCCCGATCAAAAATATCAAACCCTTTGAGATTTTGGATCCCAAGTGATTTAATAAGGTTTATAAAACATTGGAGAATATGTGGCCTGGTTTAAATACTCATCATGTTTTTGGATAAATCCTCCTCCTCAACATGTGCATTATGTATATTAAAATCGTTTGGCACATGGAGGCAGGAGTGCCTATAAAAGACTAAAACCAATTCCATTTAAACAGATAAGAGATTTAAATCACTATCTCTCCCCCGATCAAAAATTTCAAACCATTTGAGATTTGTGATCCCAAAAGATTTAAATCACTTAGAAAATTTTAGGGAAAGACGTGGCAAAATTTAATATAGAAAAATGATTAATAAGGAACAGTTTAAGATATTAAAGATTGTTAGTGTCAGGTATGATAGTTTTAAGAGACCTTTTAAGTAAAATAAAACAATTTCACAATCAAACAAGAACAGAAAAAATTTCATTTTGCAAGATCTTTGAGTTTTAAAGAAAATCATACCATGACATAACATTAAATCTTTAGATCACCACATTTTAACGTACAAACCGGAACTTTTATGAAGAAATATCGTTTGAAAATATTTTATTTTAAATCACTCTCCCCCTCAATCGATGACCGTAGTCGATGATTGAGTGACTTAAGTTTTGATAAAATGAAGTCCGGTGAATTTCAAAATTAAGTCCAATTTATTATCAAAACAATATTTTCCATTTTCAAAACAATTTTATTCAAATATTTTAAAAATTGTTTAAAAATGGTATCCTGCACGAAGGTACGTTAGTGGTTGAGAAGCTTTTGTTGTTGTTGCTGAGGGTTGAAAGAAAAACTGTCTGCTGATGCAGTGAGACTTCTTCTTACGTTGCATTTTGAATGCCAACTGAGGTCAAATTAAGCTCCGTTTCTTCAATCACTTAGAAGAAAACCATCTGCTGATGCAGTGAGACCTCTTACGTTGCATTTATGCCAACTCTCCATTGAAGTCCAATTAAGCTCCGTTTCTTCATTTTTCAACCCAAGATATAGTTACCCTTTCCTTTCGGCATCCAATCATCTTTAATTGTGGGATCCGGATTGGTAACATTCTTATATACCAATATACCTGCATACGTTAGTGAACACACATACAAATATATGGTGGTCGACAACACCCAAACAGCAATCGACTAATTCAAGTCAATTCAACATATCAATCACTTCATATAAGGTATGGGAATAATGTGTTCATCAAACTATAATCATCTAATCCTAATAATCATATCCTAGAAACCTAGTCCTTCAACATAGGCAATTATATTTTTTCAGATAAGCACGTAGGATGATTAAGAAAGTCTGTTAGATGATATAAATTTGAAAACATTCTCCCCCTCAATCAATGACTCATTTTCTGAAAAGGTTAAAAGCGCTGAAGTCATTGATTGAGTTTTCAATTTTATAAACATTCTGAAACTGATTGTTTTTCGAGCAACTCATTTTCCACCAATTCAGTTAAAACAAATATTAATCTAAAGAATTTTAGACGGAAAAATATTTGAGTAGGAACAGCAGTCCTTCGACATACTTTCCTCATATTGTTTTAGGATAAGTGCACGAAATATTTGAAAATTGGTTTAGCGCAACACTTTCCTTCCTTAGAAAAACGGGTTGCTATCAGATATAATAGCAAGCCATGGTTTTAGCATGGGTTACAGTCTGAAATAACTGCAAGCCATATTTTGAGACATGTTTTGGAAAAGAATATTTACACCTCCTGCTCGAACTTCATCTATGGTCCCGTGCCATTATTGAATGACATTTCTAAGACCGTAGATATTATCGATATCAGAAGACATGTCTTGAGAAAACATATTTTTGGTCTTTTTCAAAATTTTCTAATTTTTATGGGTTTTTGATGGTTTTATATTTTTCTATTTTCTTTTTGTTGGTTTTCTATTTTTGTATTTGCTTTTGCTGGTTTTATATTTTTGTATTTTGTTTTTCTGAAAAATATATACAGAGATAGAGATGATGATATAGTATAAGAAGATGATGATACGAGTATCGGGATAAGGATATCGAACAGCCCCGTTGTAGAAGATAGAAGTCATCATCTCTTAAACATTCACCACCAAAGCTTCCAAGGGCTCTTGAATAGAAAGAAGTTGAACCAACTGAAAGTGAGACTTTGGCAGCTTCCCCCCAAACCAAAAATCCATTAGATGAGCAGATTTGAAGCTCTATTTCAAGCTTGCCTTAGCCAGGTGCACAGAGAAGCACACCATTATCATAAAACCCGCTGCTCCTTTTAAGACCGATAATCGAGATTCTTCATTCGGGGTTATATCATCAACAAGAACAGCAACGTATCATCCCACTCATAAATAATCTTCTCACATTTCTTTTCCACTGATGTCTGAAGCAATCCATTCCAAAAAAGGTGTCAAGAGAACAATTCCCCCAAGAAGTTGAATTGATGCAGTCAGTCTCTTTGTATAACGCTCAAGAACTCTCCCGAATACACATCATGAGGGTAATGAAGAACACCTCCCCTATGTTCACATCTTTCGTCCCTGATGAATGTGTATGAAGCTCAAGAATCCGAAGTACACACATTCCCAACGAGAGAATAACCGATAACATTGAAGAAGCAGGCCGAATCACTGATTATCTCTGCGGGTGACAATCTCTGCGGATGTCAACACCGGAATGAGTGATTATATCTCTGAATCACAGATTAAGCCCTCAAGTAAAACAGCTGAGCATTCCCAATGTACACAATCTCTCTCCCCTGATGATTGTGATAACATCAAAATCATCACACACTTGTGTACCTCTTTCATCTTCAGAAACTAACACTTTCATCTCTTCCCCCACATAGTTGGAATAAGAACACTAAACGCCTTGATGAGTAAAACCTTGAGTTTCTCTGCGGTCATGACATTTGTCTTCCCGGGATATCTTCAATTACTTAGAAGTATTAAGTTCATCAAGTTTACTCGCGTTTAGCTACATGTCTCCTTCCCCCTTGCTGGTTTTGATATTTCAGAATCAGCAACTCTTTGTATGCCCCAAATACTATAAATCATGTGAGAAGAACATTAGAAGTGTTTGTGAGAGTCAACTTGCTAAAGAATATGAGCAAGTCTAATTGGGGATTAAATCTGACATTTCACTCTCCCCCAATTAGTGCTCTCCCCTAAACCGACAATTTGTTTGATAAGTGCCCAGATTAAGAAGAAGTCTTTAAATAATCAAATGCAACTCGTCTTTAGTCTTCTAACATGTAGCAGAGAATGTAGAACAGACTGTAGACTCGACCTTCTTCAAGATTGTGCAGTTGGGGAATAGATAGTTAACATCTTCAACTCACACCAAAAAGCATCCCACCAAAAATCTTCCCAATTAACTTACATCTTGCAAATCCCCTTAACTAAAATCCCTCCCAATCAAACAAGAACAGAAAGATGTTCATCAAGGAAAACAGCAATCAGGCCGCAACGAACACACAAGATGGTAACACCAAACTACCAATCACATCAAACAAGAACAGAGAGATTGTTCGGAATCATCATGTTGATGTATACGTGAAGCATTAACCGGAAGCACTTTGTCGATAAACTCATCAATCCGAGTGAAGATGTTAACCAACGACTCTTAGAAGAAACTCCATGTAAAGATGACCCGATAAGAAGAAGCTCGGTTCTTACATGAGTTTGGAGCCGTTTGACCATTTATTCTCAGATAACAATCAACCATACAGAATTATCATACTTCTTCTCCCCCTCAAGAATTGCAGACGAAGTTGCCATTCTTGACTAAATAAGTGAAATCATCCAAATGTATTCTATTCACACTTCTCCCCCGCAAAATTAGCACATGATGTTGCCATCGTCTTTATAGTTGAGCAAGTGGAATAAGAAAACAATCAATAGAAGCCCGGCTCACTTGATGACTGAAGCGCATGGAAAAAGCATGAACCATGTTGATGAGAATGGTCATAATAAGAAGATTTCTCTTCTTCAGAAGATAAAGCGCACTGAAGCGTACACCTTTTCTTTTCTTTAGAGAACGAGGCATGAACTGATGTGTTCATACGTCATAAGAAGATTTCTCTTCTTTATAAGATAATGCGCACTGAAACGTACACATTTCTTTTCTTTAGAGAACGAGGCATGAATTGTTGTGTTCATATGTCATAATCTCTCTCTTTTCAACTCTCTTTGGCAAAACTTGTAATCAACCCCATTATCATTCAGTAGGCTCTTTGTCAGGACAGCTGATGGAGAATACCCGATATAATGAATTTGACCCTGAAGTAAACTACCCCGAACTCGTGACTTAAACTTGCATGTATGTAACAAAGAGCGGTGCCGATTTCCATTAGCATCTCTAAGTACTCTCTATGTACTCTATACTCTTCAACCAACCAACCATCAAGTATAAGACGTACATTACCTCTTGAAAATCCACAATTGAATGTGACACTGAGCACTACAACGTAACTCCTTAAAGTGATAGTTATTTTGTGGTGGTATGAGCCCAATTCCCCCAAGTGGTAAAAGAAAAGGAAAAAGTCACCCAAAAATAACTAGAATTCCAAGTCTTCGTTTTTGATTAAGCTCGAACAAGGATCTCGAAGAATCTTCATCCAACCATCCCCGATACCTTCAGATACTAAGTACACTCGCCCGTGATATTTCACTTCAACCTCAAACAAATAATACTGAATTAACGCCATTGTCACATCTTCTGATTAAAAGCTTAAATCTAGCCTCCTTTGACATTTTAAGTAAACTATGATAATGGTTTCATCCCGACCATGGTTAAAAGCACATAACCCCGTAAAACTTTGAAATAGCCAAACTGCCATGACGAATATCCAAACACACATCCAATTCATGAAGTACACCCTTTTATCCCTTTTTCGAAGTAGAAATCATAGCACCAGCATCAAATAAGATCCCGAAATACACTTTCCTTTCTCCAGGATGGTCCATCAATACGGGATTTTACAATTCTATGGCTTAAACCGAGAAATAGTTTCTTTCGCGGGATTTTACAAAACCAAGAATAAACCGCAAGATAGATCCGGAAATGCTCATTACTTTTACCAGGATGTTTCCATTGTTACGGGATTTTACAAGTCTATGATTTAAATCGAGAAATAATTTCTTTCGCGGGATTTTACAAAATCAAGACTAAACCGTAAACAATGATAGTTTGAATATGTTATGACAACTTTGGTTTCGGTGAATATCTGTTTTAGGGGAACATGCAGCGGTTCATCAACAAATCACCTTCATCATCAACAATTGAATGTAGACAACTTCACAAACCATACTAAGTCAAGTAGTATTCACTACTTTCCCCTGGAGTTGACCGTAAAGCATCAAAGTACACGTTTCTCCCCCATGATGGTTTTGAACTTTCGGAAGCATCATAACGTGTACGACCATTTGCACGAAAAGTTCTTGTCATAAGCAAACATCTTGACAGATCATGACTGACGTTGAAGATTCTTGAAAGATTTTGCTTAGACTGTGAAGTATCATTGACGTTCTTTGGCGTCGAATATCTCATGGGAATTGCAGAAATTGAACCTCCATTGATTCATCGGCTAATAGTAATGACCACAAATGAAGATAACGTCACTTTAATAAAACCGTACACAACCCTGTAGTCATTTTTCACTTTTTCGCTCAAGCCGTGAATTTATGTATCCCTCCGTGAAATTTATCATACCAAATATACCATTTTGTTTCAACAATCATCAAAAAATTGTATATCCAAATAAAATTCGGATAATACACATGATTGTTACAAGCTTAAAATCCAGTCCATTACGAGTCCAACTAGAGAAAATCCAAGTCCAATTCCAATATAATAAGCGTCTAAGCCCACGATCCAATCATAGCAACCTGATCCAAGACACTATACGGTTTACCAACCCGATCCAACTACATCATCCGGTTATAAAACTCATCATTTAACCTAAAATACTCTTAACCCTACCACATAAAATATATCGTCTACCACTTTCTAACTTCACAAATCAGATCTGAGAAGACAAGAAAAACAGAAATACGCTTCTTTCTCTTAAACAATCATGTCCCAATCACATCTAATTCATCTCAATCACAAGAAGTTAATTGATTCTATCCCATCTTTAACCAAACCGATCTCATCTGATTCTCATATCACACCACGAAAACACAATCCGAATCTAATTACTATGTTTGCTTCTCCATTGGCTTCAAGAAATGATCTTCAAGATCCATTGGGGTCTCGGGTAGGTTTTATTGCATTGTGTTTTCTCGTTTCTTGTTTGAGTGGTTTTGTATTTTGGTCATTAAACGAGCCAAAGAAAAGGGAATAACAGTTTTGTTATTAGACTTTTCTTTCTTGATTCGTATATTAAAGATGAAGTGTAATCTTCAAAAAATATCAATGATGATTGTATTCGTGTGATAGAACTTCTATGGTTTAATACCACGAAACAAACTCTGAGATATATTTGAATTTCTTTTTCATTTAAGTCTGAGTCGTGTGATTAGATGTGAGTTGGGGAGTGATTGTGAGGGTCCTTTGGTGAGTCTAGATTAGGTTTAGCTGTATATGTTTTTGGATCTGTTGATACTACTTTTTTTTTCGTTTTCGTAAACTTGAAATACCATGGACCTATGATGTAGTATGGAACAGAGGTCGTGTTTGTTTTTGGTATAAGGTATTCGTGGTCTAAGCTCTCGTTGTCTAAGCTCTTGTGGTCAATGGTCATTATTACGCGTAACTCTTTTATCACCCTTATGCGTAAAACTACGCGTAACACACATTACTTATGCGTAACCTGGAGTTATGCGTAAGTCAAGGCTTATGCATAAGATTTTTACGCGTAACCTTGCTTAGGCGCAAAGCCAGTTTACTCGTAAGTTTTTCCTTACGCATAACTTCACAGCTATGCGTAAATAACTCTGTAGATGCTCCTTATGCGTAAGAATAGGGTTTTGACTCTTTGACTTTTACGCGTAACCATTCCTTACGCATAACTTCACAGTTATGCGTAAATATCACTGAAGATACTCCTTATGCGTAGAAAACTAGGGTTTTGACCATGTTGACTTTTTCTTTTCTTTTTTTTTCGATGAGTTTCCGACCAAGTTTTCCGTTCAGTCTTCATTAAAAAACCCAGAAATGCATATGAATCACCCTTTTTGACCTCTGTTCGACCATGATATTTGACCAGAATAACCACTAATATTTCACAGCTGTTGGACAAAAAAGTCATTAAAATAAAACACAAGGCTGTTTGGACAAAAAGATGACACAAGCCAGATGTATAAACCAGTTTCGACCATGACTATTTGACCAAAACAAGAGGATACTAAAACATGTAGAAACTGTTAACCATAAGTATACTCGGAAAAAAAATTTCGACCATCAAAAAGTACCAAAAAACAGCTTAAACATGAGTCGAAAACCACAATAAATCATCAAAACACAAAAACCTTGGCTCTTGATACCATTTGTAGGATCTTACATATATTGTGTTATGATGATTCGGGTGGCCTTGGATGGTGATGATACAAGAAAGCCATGGTTTTAGAGAGATGAAGAGATGAGAGGATGAAACTAGAGAGAGAAAGTTCAACAAAAAGAAAGATTAGATTGAGAGTTCCACCCCTTCCAAGGATGGAAGGGGTATATATAGTTACAAACTAAACGCCCTCCTGACGGGCTGTGGATCAGGCATACAGTGGGTAAAGACCCGTCCTTCCTCCACGGTGTTACTCTAAACTAAACTACACTAATAAACACGTAAATAACGATATGTCTACGAGCTAACTTATGCTAGACTATTGTTGGGGTGACCGACTCTTCACTATGAATTTTCTGAATCCTAACATTATTGAACCTACGGACATGATTGCCAGGTGTGTTAGGCTCAAGAGAAATATTAGGAATGTAGACACAAGTGAGTTGATGATCGAATTCATACTCATGAGTCATGATGAGACCTATAAACATGAAATGAATAATTTACAAAAGTAAGTTAATACAAAGTAATGCTTCAAGGATGAGAATGTTATTGATGATATCTTAGTTGAATCCATTGAAATCATATGATCTCTTTATTGTTTTTATTGGCTATTCTATTTTTATTAACAATGACAATTAACTTACTTTGTTCTAATATTCTAGTAGGGTTTTCCCTTTTATGGTAAGTTTCATGAAGTGATTTTTATTTTGCATGAGTTTATGTTACCAGGTCCACGGTCTGTCGGTTTCCTTTTAAAAGGGATCCGGCTAGTTAAAAGTTAGGGATTTGTGGATCTGCAGTTTTGACAGAAAAATGATCTTGACGTAAAATTAATTTTTGCAACTTTTATGTTATAAGGGGGAATGTGTTTTAGCCAATGTTACTACTTAAGCATGCATTGTTGATTTCAAAAACATGTCAAGGTTTAAAGGTGCGAAAAAAGAAAAACCAATATGACAAACACACTATGAGAAATAAACGAGATAAATTATGACATTAATAATATTTCATTTCAACACTTAGAGCAATACAAAGGATTGGATATATGATACAAATGTAGATCAACAAGACAAAGTACATGTCTCCATGAGAAAACTTGATCATGGGATACACTAGAGCGATGAGTGATGTGATGATGAGCACGAAGGCAATGTAACCCATGATGATGGAAATCTTCCTTGGTTTTGATTTTTCAAAGTGAGATGAATAAGAAGATGAAGTTTGAATGTGAGGTATTTTGAAAGTGGAAGATTTGAAAAATGAGGTTTGGTGGTATTTGAACGATCGGAGGATGTTTTTATGGGGAAGGAGAATTTTTTGTGATTTGTGTCTTGTTTTATTAGTATTTAGAAAGATTTAATTTTTAGGTTTTAGGTTAAGATAACACATATTGATATACCTAGGTTTAAACGGAAGATAACACGTATGCACGAAGGTTTTCTAATGAAGCCACGTATATCACAAAAGCATATAAAATAAATAAATAAAGAAAAATTAATATAACCATATAATTTTCTATGCAAGCATACTTATTCTTAGCTAATGTTACTTAGAGATAATTTTAAAAAAAATCATACCTCTAATGCACTTTTGAGTGTCCCTTACTTTTGACATAAAGTATCAATGGATAATTCTGATTTCTTCGAGATCTAGTTGGTACTATGTTAAGACACCCTTTTTAAAAAGGTCATCTTATTACCAAGGAATTCTGATGGCTTTCTTAATATGAGGTTAACTAAATAAAATGACAAGAAAGGTTAGTGCGTTTTGTAAAACAAAATAAGATGTAGAAAAATTGATGTTGTCATTCAATCAACATCCAACAAAGGTGTTCTTAAAACATGGTATTTTTTTTAGAAAGTATTATTTGTAGTTTTCAATCATACACGGATCGTATCAAGTTTTTAAAGTACAATATACTTTAAGAAACTTGGTAACGAAGCTCCGGTACCAATTGTGGAAAACTATAAGGGGGGGTTGAATAGTTTTACTGTTTAAAACTTCGTTTTAAAATATTTAAATCGACTTATGTCAATCTATTTAATGTGTGTGTTGGATGATGATAGATAAGCATATAAACAATTAATGAAAAGATAAAGAGTAAGGAACACAAAACCACGACACGAGTATTTATAGTGGTTCAGCTACAAGGACACCTTCCTTGCCCTACTCCACTCCCCGAGTTCCCCACTCGAGAGTTCGTAAGAACTACATAATACAAGCTCCTTAATGTGGTGGAGAAGCCTTCACAACGTCGCCTACTCTTTATCCGGTACAAGGCTAGACACCGGGTTCTACCACGAGGTAGAAACAAACCTATCACAATGTCGCCTACACTTTATCCGGTACAAGGCTAGATACTGAGTTCCAATACAAAGGAGGAACTACTACCCAACACTACACCAATACACGACTACCCCAAAGGAGACACACTCCTTATTACAACATCATAAGGATATCAATATCCTTTTAACCCAAACTATCTATCTTGTACATCGATGCACCATCTCCAATGTACTCCCTTGGTACCTTTCACTAATGCCTTTGACACGATCCTTTGGCACCTTTCACTAATGCCTTCGACTTGACCCTTTGGCACCTTTCACTAATGCCTTCAGCACAACACTTCTAAGGAGGGACGAAAGAACTATCAACAAGATAACTTCAGTAGTCTTGATGATTACGAAGCTTGGAAACTCATGGACTTGAGCTTGCTTGACTTCAATAGGTGGTGATCTCACCTTTAAGAGGAACCTATAGAATCACACAAACACAAAACTACATAGAAAGATCCTTTGGATATGAGGTTAGAGATATTACAATACTAAGAGAGAGTATGTGTAAAATGGGTGATTTGCAACTGAGAAATGGCTAACTATTTATAGGCAAAATTCTCTATTGTTCCACGATTCCCACGGATCCCTACCCAGAGGGATTCGACTAGTGCAATCCAAGGGATCCGGCAGCTGGGTCAGATTAAGTCCGGATTTTGGGTTGCAAACCGGGTTATGGGTTATGAACCATGGGTTATGGGTAATGAACTATGGATACCCAACAAGATGCAATGTATCTAGACATTGGGTCTTGGGTCATAGATCATGGATAATACCCATAATGACTTTATGCATGATGTCATGCAATGGGTCATGGGTTATGGATCAAGCTCCATGGGTATGGGTCATGGACGTTGGGTTTTACCCAACAATATTTAATGTATCTAGTCAATGGGTTAAGGACTTAGATTTTTACCCATTACGTTACCCATTATAATATATACCAAGTATATATATATATATATATATATATATATATATATATATGTGTGTGTGTGTGTGTGTGTGTGTGTATATGTGTGTGTGTGCATGTGTATGTACATTTCCATATTATGTAAACACTAGTTGTTATACATATACATTTCTATAAGATGTAAACAATATTACTTGTTTAGTGTTTTATATGAAAATGTAAGTGTGTTAGTAAACTATTGGCTCAAACCATTTACGTATTTTATTTGTTTCGTTAAAATGATTTTACGTTTGTTATTGAAAAAACATTAGAAGATCGTAAAATATAAATAAACGTTTTTATGGCTTATTTGTATTAACACGGAGCATAATCAATTGTTCGTCTAGTGGAGGGATTGACGTGATCATAGACATTTTGAATTTTAAGCCAAAGATCAATGTTATAATGAGGGACTTTATGGAGTAAGTCCTCGAATCACGTCCCCGCTTCATAGAGAGTTTCACCTTGATGTTGTTGGAACATCAAGATATCATTACTAAGTTTAGTAGTCCTTCCCGGTGGGAGGAATTGAGCGAGGAAATGGGTAGTAAGATCATCCCAACTAGAGATAGATCCCGCGGGTAGACGCTCAAGCCAATTGCTAGCTTGATCACGTAGAGAGAATTGGAAGAGACGAATTCGCGTTGTCTCCCGAGTAGCAATATCAAGGTCAATTGAATCAACAATTTTAAGGAAGTCCTTGAGATGTTGATTTGGATCTTCAGAACTAAGTCCATGGAGTGCACATCCGTTTGCACCACGAGATGGTGTCGAATCGCAGGGTCGTACTTTGAGCTTGATGTGGAATCTCAATGGTATTTCGATAGCCTTGGTGGGTTGGTCTAGAGTACTCACCTAAAGTACGGGCTTGAGGTGGTATTGGTGGGTCTTGTGGTAGTAGGTTAAGATGTGGTGGGTCTTGTGTTAGTGCAAATATTACGATATTTAATCTATACAGTCTCGTTTGTTTTGATTGATGACAAACATGTAACTTGTAATACATAACGTAAAATGTACAAGTTACTTGTAATCACACTTTGTCTCAACATACATTCAACACCTCTCGATGTCTCAAGTCCTCATATGTTACAACACAGGTTCGTACATGTTTGTTATGTGACATTATGATCAAACCCATTAACAAATCATTTAGAATGTTTAAAATACGTTTAGAGTCACTAAGTATTTTAATAGGTTAACCATTCTATTTCGAACATCATTTTACATTTTGCATTCACGAGTATTTTATACAAATACATCTTTTGTAAAATATCTAACAAATATATACTTTTATTTGTACAAGTAAACTAACTGTAATATTCATACAAGTACTAAAGTTTACTTACACTTGACAAAATACATTTTATTTTGACAAGCACTCAACTAGATATTTTATTTTACAAAAGGTAACTAGACATTTTATTAACTAGTTACATAACACATTTTACAAGTTTACTTTGATAAACTCTTTAATCTAAAAATGAAAATACATATTACATCATGGCATGTATCATCTTTGAAATCCTTGGAAGATCACTTGAATATTTTGGTTAGATTGACACTCAATATACCAAATGTGATCTTAGTATGATTTGATAATATCTTGGAAAGATTTGAAGAAAGATTTTTTAGATTTTCTGTCAGGTGCCCACGGAACCAAAATGTATAAAGGGCGGAACCCTTTTTTTGGTTCCTTGGTCCGTGGACGCTCCTGACCACTTTTGCCTACAAATAAAAGCCCATTGTTTTCTCATTTCTTCACCACTTCAAAACACATCTTCTCCACCTTTTTGCATACATTTAGATCAATCATTAACAATGTAGTAACATACATTAAACACCCTAATGATCATGATCATAATGCTTCTAACATTCATCTTTGTTGTAAGCATACTCTACATCCTGATCAACCAAGGAAAGCTTGGAGATCTAGCCATCCCCACTCACCACAAGCTGAAGATCTATCACAACAAGTTTAGGGAACTTGTGATCTTTATCATGAAGGCCTCCTATCAATGGAAGTTCATTTAGAAGTAGTTATTCATATCCATTAGACATTTGTGTCATGGATCATTATTGTAGAACATCATTGCATCATCACAACACTTTCACCAAACTAGATTAGATGGTTTATGTGTTTGTGCCATAAAACACAAGGTTTGTTATGTTGGGCCATAAAACATAATGGGAGTGGTTGTACCCTTGTAAAAGAACTCGACATCTAGCTTAGTGTCGGAAATATTGTATAGGCGACGTTAGGTTGGTTCTACCTCAAACTAGAACCCGGTATTTAGCTTTGTACCAGAAAAAGTGTAAGCGACGATTGTAAGGTTTTCTCCGCCGAGAAGGGAGTTTGTTGATTTAGTGAAGTAACTCTCGAGTTGGGTACTCGGGGAGTGGAGTAGGGCGGAAAAGAGATCCGTGACCGAACCACTATAAATCCTCATGTTCGGTTTGCACTTTTCTTTCTTTATCTCTTTACTTTTATTATTGCACTATACTATTGCTTGTTTGACAACATGGTTTACTATGTTTTACATTGGTCACAAACAATAATTGGAACTTTCATATTATAACAAGCTTCATAAGCGATTTGATACTAAAGATCTAACAATTTTAAACAGTAACTTATTCACCCCCCCCCCTCTACGTTTTCTCATCTTGGTTTGGTAAGTCTTGGTCAAAAGGCATCTCATTCACCATGGTGGTAAATGAGAAGTTTTATGAACAAAGGGCACAAAGAAGGAGATAGACTACTACGAAGCTAATAAAATAAAAATAAAAATTCTCACTTCATAGGAATCTAGTGAGTAGACCTTGGCGAGATAGAAAACGAACCTAAACTATTCCCCGGTAGCAGTGCCAAAAACTTGATAGCAGTGGATGTAACCCTCCGAAGAAGTTTTACAATCCTCCTAGGCAGTGTACCTAATCGTTGTAGTGTAGTATAGGTAAGACTCAGGGGATAGATCGTTCTCTAGAGGAATAGTGTTGGGAAGGTCGAGATGTATGACGAATAGGTTTAAGGTGAGGGATGATTCTTTTTGTATTTTTATATTTTATGAAAGTAAAGTAAAATTTTGGTATTTGGGTTGGGGGCATTATCAACTACTTAAGACTACTAATTAAATTAATTAAAACTAACAATTAAAACTAAATTGCAAGTAAATTCAATGGGATTCTTATGATAGGTAAAAGCGTGTTTACTTAAATTTCATTACTCTTTAGTTATCTCCTATTAATTAGTCGAATTATCACTTCATTATTTAATTGGCGTGTTGTATTCCATTAGTCATAGGGAGGTGCCTAATGCCCTAACTCTATGAATGTATTGTTCTTCTCTAAGAAACCGGGATCACCAAGTAACCTATGTTATCTCTCCCAAATCTCCTATTATCAACAATCGCAATTCATGCAATAAACACAACGAAAAGTCTACTAATGCACTCTAGGACATGAATACGTTGTTTAGGACGTTCAAGCTCGAAACACTAAAGGAAGAAGCAAGTTTTCCTAACCTAACATGTAACAACCACTTAAACAAGAGACGACAATCAATAGTTAAAAACTAGGTTTCATTACATCTAGGCAAACACTATGTTAAATTAGCTAGACATGTTAAAGATAAAGAAATAGGTAGTCATAATCAAGCTTGAATTAAACATAATGATAGAAGAGATTAAGAGACTGTTAATACAAATAAGCCGTAAAAACGTTTATTTATATTTTACGATCTTCTAATGTTTTGTCGATAACAAACATAAAATCATTTTAACGAAACAAATAAAATACGTAAATAGTTTGAGCCAATAAGTTTACTAACACATTTACGTTTTCACATAAAACACTAAACAAGTAATAGTGATTTTTATGATTTAGTAATACATATGTACAACAACTAGTGTTTACTTATTGGATAGATATATACATAATTAGTATGTATTATAATGGGTAATATAATGGGTAGAAGTTTAAGTATTTGACCCATTGACTAAATACATTGAATGTAGTTGGGTATAACTCAAAGTCCATGACCCATACCCATGGGGCATAACCCATAACTCATTGCATGACATCATGCATAAGTCGTATATGGATATTATCCATAACCCATGATTTTAACCCATGACCCATGGACTAGATGCATTGCATCTTGTAGATACATTGTATCCACTTGGAAGACCTATAACCCATGACCCATGACCCAAAACACATGGGCAAAGAGGAGCGTCCCACGGATCCCAGGATTACAGTGGACGGATCCCTAAGGTGAGGGATCCGTGGAACAGTAGCACTTTTTCCTCTATAAATAGTGAGCCATTTCTTCATTGTAACTTAACCCTTTCACACATATTTTATCTTTGAGTTATAAACTCTCTAACCTCATATCCAAGTGATCTATGTATGTAGTTTTGTTTTTGTGTGATTCTCTAGGTTTCTCTTAAAGGCGAGATCACCACCTCTTGAAGTCGAGCAAGCTCAAATCCATGAGTTGCCATGCTTCGTCATCATCAAGACTACTGAGGTTCTCTTGTTGATAAGTTTTCTTCTTTCTCCTTAGAAGTGTAATGTCGAAGACATAAGTGAAAGATGTCTAAAGGGTCAAGACGAAGACATTAGTGAAAGGTGTCGAACGTCTGTATTGTAAGCACTAGTGAAGGTGGGTGCTTAGAAGTCAAGGCTAAAGGCTTTAGTGAAGGGTGTCTAGAAGTCAAGTCACAAGGCAATACTGAATGATGCCTAGAGGTCGAGTCAAAGGCATTAGTGAAAGGTGCCTAAGGTGTACATTCGATGTGGAGTGTTCGATGTACAAGATATATTTGTATTGGGTCAAAGGATATTGATATCCTTGTTGATGTGGTCATAAGGAGAGGATCTCCTTAGGGATAGGATTTGTGTAGTGTTGGGTAGTAGTTCCTCCATTGTAATGGAACTCGGTATCTAGCCTAATACCGGATAAAGGGTAGGCGACGTTGTGATAGGTTTGGTTCTACCTCGTGGAAGAACCCGGTATCTAGCCTTGTACCGGATAAAAAGTAGGCAACGTTGTGACGGCTTCTCCGCCATAAGGAGTTGGTGTCGTGTAGTGTTTGCGAACTCTCGAGTAGGTGACTCGGGGAGTGGAGTACGGCAAGGAAGGTGTCCTTGTAGCCGAACCACTATAAATACTCGCGTTGTGGTTTTGTGCTTCTTACTCTTTATTCTTTCATTACATATTTATATATGCTTGTCTATCAACATCCAACACACATGTTTAAATAGATTGACATAAGTCGATCTACATAGTTTAAAACCAAGTTTTAATCGGTAAAACTATTCAACCCCCCCTTCTAGTTTTTCACAGAGACTTATCTCTTATTGATAGAGGGTGTTAAAACCCTAAAAGTACTGTAAAAACCGGATAATAATCGTACACCATAGTTACTCTCCAATGTTTCACACTTAATGTAGAGAATTCTAAAAATATATATAGATTCACAGTTGCGACGGCGTCACTTTATAGTTGTGACGCCGTCAAGTAGCTGCCATTAGGGTTTCGTCTCTTCCAAGTCAGCATTGTGACGGGGTCGCTTTGTAACTTCAGATACCGTCCAAAAATCTCTGACGCCATCCCCCTTTGATTATTTTGGACCATTACATTATAATTCTGACAGAAAATTCTAGCTCTTTTAACAAGTGACGGCATCACTTGTTACTTCTTCAATTTTTCATTGAGCCGTCTCTAGTAAAATCTGGATTGTTTTGGTATCTTCATTTGTAAGTGACGGTGTCACCTTATAAGTTGTGACGCCGTCTGGTGCTCTTTTCCAGACATTCATGACTTAGTCGTTTTCTTCACATTTTCATCCCTTTTCATACAAATATGCATGATTTCCAGCTTTTGCTTCCAAAATACCTAAAAAGTGAAAAGGAACGAATTTAGGAAATATTTGATCACAAATACATTACTTTAGGACTTAAATGACCCCCTAAGAATGTACGTTTTAGATCCTTATCACATATTAAGGCTAATATGTTTGTATATAATTCACTAGCCTATGTAGTAAGCCCATGAGCTTTGGATAGTTTCTAGAAACACTACATAAGGGTGTTGCTCTAGCCTTGCACTATAAATACTATGTAAACCCTCCTTAGAGAGTGTTGGTTTCATTTTATGCAAAATTACTATCTTTATTATCATAAGAATGATTTCTTCCATTTTCTCTCTCTCTAACTTTCTCTATCTAGAATTGGGAACCTACAAATAATAAGCTATTTTAGCTAATTGAGGTATTTTATCAAACACTTGGTGTGCGACTTTTAAATGATACTTTTGATGATAAATGAGTTCATAAAAGCATAAAAATATGAGATTTTAGAACCTTGAAGAAGTAGATTATCACTGTTAATAGATCAAGACGAGAAAGAGTGAAGCGAACTTGTTTGTGCTATGTCCCACGGATGGCGCCATGTTCACATATCATGTATGAAACGGTAAGGATGCTCAGTTTCCCGTGTTGAACGGTAAGGACCCCGTGTGAAGGATGATATTCCTGTAGTCGGGGTAACACTAGCATCGATCGGGTACCTTCGTCTCATCTTGTAGGCGATGATGATGAGAAGGGTTTATGTCGTACCTTCGTTTTACCTCGTAAGAGACGGTGAGGAGAAGGGTTTATGTAGTAGAAGAGGATAATGGACGTAGATCCATTGTTTGAGGAGGAGGAGCCTATGGAAGCTGCCAAATGAAGTTATATGTACTTGCTTACTCTAAATCCTCCTATCATATATGGTATATATATGAGGGAGTTAAGGTAAGAGATGTGGTGATAGGGCATGGGGGCATGTCCATCATTTAGGTCTTTGGGCCCTTATTTGATTATTGAGCTTGTATATATTCAAGCTCACCGGACTTAATTTATATATTGTAGTATACATTTGGGACATGCTATTAATAAAAGGCTTAAAAATTCAGATTCAACGCTTACTTAAATTGGAAAACTTGTATTAGTTTGCTATTAAAAAATCAGATTCAACATAAGGACTTGTAACATCCCCATACTTGTTACAGACATTTACACCTAATTACCACAATTTAAATAAGGACTTGTAACAACCCCATTTACTACAATTTAAATAAGGACTTGTAACATCCCATTGTTACTCCCTCGGAACTTAAATTCAGACATCCAACCTACTCCTGAGCTGCTATATATAAAACCCGATTACCACAAACAACACATATTTACATACGCATAAATCCACAGGATCTCAAATCCTCTCTACTCATTCTTTCTCTAAATTCAGACATCACTTGGAGATTTCGTTTTGACCCCAGTTGTGAAACCGAAAGTCAACTGTGGAAAAACAACATCCAACAAAAACAACTTCATTATCATCAATCACAATCCCTTCGTCATCAACTCACATTCGAAATTAAAAAGACTAACATATAAGATCTCAATCGATCTATGTTCCTAACACAGATCCAAACAACTATAATCGAAACATGCAACAATAACCCATCTCCAAATCAATAACCATCAGTCTTAAACGCATAAAAGAATAAGAAGAAACCAAGATCTCAGTTTGTTCATTTTAGTATAAATCTTCAAAGATTTTCATATATGAACAAAACCCATCATTGATCTATGTGAAGCATAGGCTCTCTTTAAATATTCAAAACTTAAAGAAAGATTAAAACAAAATATTTCAATCTTACTTTCTTTCGGTTTGAAAAAAAAAAAAAAAAAAAAAAAAAAAAAAAAAAAAAAAAACCTTCTACTCCTGACCCCTTATGGGATCTTGAAGCCGATTTGTTCTTCAAATGATTGTTGTTCAACAAGAGAAGAAAAGAAAGATTCTGAGATGATTCGAATTTATATGTGAAGTACCTTGGTTTGTGTGTATAAGGATTAAAGCTGAATGAACAAGGCTGATCAATGGTGGTGTTGCTTCATTTGATTAGAGAAAAGAAGAAATGATAAAAAAAAAAATTGTGGCTGCAATATGTACTAGAGAGAAAGAAGATGGGGGTGGTTGTGTGTTTAGGATGAGACTGATTTAGTGTTTTTATTATGAGACAAATTAGGGATTGGCCCATATATCTCTAGGTTAGATACATATGGGTCGGTTAATGGTAATTAATGAAATTTTGGTTTAATGAACTTTGGGCCGTGGTACTAACAGATTAGTTTTGTTTAAGGGCATAATTTTGTTATAAATTGGTTAATTTGGACTAAACTTCTTTTTTTTTCTTTTCTTTTTTTTTTCTTTTTTTAAAGTGGTATAAGGTTAACAAAGTTGGAAAAAAATATCGGTCGCTTTACTGTGCCTAAAAATTATATTTATAGTATTTTCTTTTATTAGATTTATTTGAAAACGTAATAAGTTGATACATTTTTGTTGTACAAGTCTTTTTTAATATGTGGTTAGTTTATTTGGATAATTATTCTGTGTTGGTATTGTTTGTATAAGCTTTTTGGATTTTTTTTTGAAACTTGAACACTTTGGTCAAGTAAAACTTAATCCTAAATTTTTTACGTCAAACTTATTGAAAAATATTATATGTTTACAATATTAAGATTCAAATTTATTGTATAGCATATCTAGAGCTTATCTTACTAGAAAATAATAAGAATATATATATCATTATTATTGCTTAAAGTTATTGTTATTGTTAGAAAAAAACTTGTAACCGAATAATATTTGCTCACCACAAAATATAGTCACGGGGTACCCGCCGTCGCATGGCGCGGGTACCCTGCTAGATATATATATATAAACTAGATCAAATAAGATCAAACTTAAAGTTGTAAAAATAATATCCAACTAAAATTTGACAAATAACACTCTCCTTAATTTTAAAACAAAAATTTGTTAAACTTCTGATTGTTTTCTTTATAAAATTAATGAAAACTAGGTGATACACTTTGATTCGACGTGTGATGTGTATCAGGTTTTGTTATGTGTATTAGTTCATTTAGTGGGTTATGCGTATTAGTGCAAAATTTTAATATAGATCTCAAATTTACCATAGATCCAATGAGTCAATAATAGTCATTCATTTTTTTTATTAAAATAAACTTTTACCCTTTTTAAAAATATTAAATATCTCACAAACCATTAATTTTTACATGATAAAAAACATACCATCGCCACGAGAATTAAATTATCTTTTTTATAGATATGTACTACTATATATTTTTAAAGATTTTTTTTTTCAAAATTTCGGTTCAGAAAAATCATATATGATTCGATTTTTACAAATCATATATGATTTTTGAAAATTATATATGATTTGTAAAAATCATATATGATTCGATTTTTAAAATATATATGATTTTTGAAAATCATATATGATTTTACAAATCATATATGATTTTTCTGGGCGGAATTTTTGAAAAAAAAATGTTTGTCGAAAATATAGAAAAGTGCATATTTATAGAAAGATAATTTAATTCTCGTGGCGATGGTGTTATTTTTTATAGTTTGAAGATTTACCATTTGCAAAATATGTTGTTTTAAAAAAAAAAGTGGAAAATGAATTTTATATTAACTTTGATAAAAAATGGATGGCTATAATCGATTTATTGGACCTATGGTAAATATAAGATCTATATTGATCTCAACTCTACGTATTAGATGTATTTGTTTATGTATAAGATATCATTTTTTTTTTTGAGATTTTGGTGTATCAATATAAAAATTATAAGTGTACATCAGTTATCCAAATTCGTGTATCAGTTGGTTATTAGTTGTAAAATGTTAATTTGTATTAATATTTTAATTTTTTTTGTATCATTGCTAAAATGGTTATTTATAATTGTTTATAGTTGTTGTCTAGAATAGATCTTATTTTTACAACTTTAAAATTGATATCAAGTTAACCCTCCTATATATATATATATATATATATATATATATATATATATATATATATATATATATATATTGTTGTATTCTATGCAGTACTGATATTAGATACAGTACTTTACAGTACTATTTAGACCAATCAGAACCATTGGATCATTTAATCTATGAATGAGATCACTTGTGCCTTTAGTGCAATTAATTGAAAGATGGGGATCTTTCCTTCAATTAAACAAAAAGCTGAAAGGGTATTATACGCATTACACATTAATTTTATTTAAACAAGTATTATAATTTCAGATCTATCTCATTCCATAAAAAAACTGTCCACCAAAAATTTCTCTCTCACTTTGACCAACCACTTTCATCAAACATCACTTCTCTGATTTGTTTATTGCCTACCAAAAATCAAATCAAAGAAAACCATCATCACTGTTGTTATGGATCTGAAGAAAAGGTCTAATTGAGAAACCAAAGTTTGAATCTCAATCACGATACACTACCAATCTCGTATGTATGTTTAATATATCTCAACCACAATTCATTGTTGAATTGAGTTCGATTTTGATGATGGTAAGAATTTTCGTTTTGATTTTTTTTTAATTCATCACACGTATTTTTTGTTATATACTTTTGTTAATACAAAATCATTGCAAATATTATTGTTAATTATTATTCCTGATCAATGTTGCAAAAGAAAAAGATTTCATATTTTTTGTTAATTAAATAAGCCGGAATGTGGTCGTCGGATTTTTAGATGGTCGCCGGACTGTGGCCGTCGAATCTGTTCAAAGTTGTTGGTGGAGGGTCAAGCCGAGATGGCCATCGGATCGTTTTTTGTCTTTCCGACTTGGTGGCGCCTTCTGTCGTGGTGAATCTGGATCATAAATTAAAAAAGTAGGTTTGTTAATTTTATTAAGAAAACAAATAGTTATAATTATCTTTTGAATTGGTGACCGGTTGAACTCGATGTTCATGTTAATTTTATAGTGAGTTTGATTCATGAAATATTTTGGGTTTAGATTAAAGTTTTGATTCATGGAATTATGGTTTAGAACATATATGCTTATGGTTGTGAACATATATGTTTGACAGGATAATGGTTTAGAACATATATGTTTATGTGGTTTCTTTTGTCCGACTCGTGGAGGCCGCCGGAGATGGCAAAGTGTTTGAAACTATCTCGTTTGTATTGATTTAAGGTTTGTATTGAAACAGTCTCGTTTGTATTGAAACAATTGCTTGATTCGATTTAAGGTTTGTATTGATTTTGGTGGATTTAAACACAAATATTATTGGTAAAAAGCATAATGCTTCGTAACATGTTTATGTAGCCATGAAAGAATAAAAAAAACTATGACATGGTACGCATGGTCGAAAACAACATTTGATATATTTCGAAAGCAACATAATTTAAAATGCTTAGTCTAATACCTTTGTCATGTTAGGATTGCTTCTTTAAAGGTAACGTTCTTGATATCAGTGAAGGTTATATAATTGCCCGATTGCGCATACATGTTTAGATTGTGCATATGTGTTTGTTAATTGGTTTAAAATCAATTAAAATAAATGTGCATATATGTTTTAAGGTTGATATAAAATCAAAGAAAAAAGTATGCATATATGTTTTAAATTATGCATATGTGTTTAGATTGTGAATATGTAGATCTTAGTTGTTTATGATAAAAAAAAAATAACAATTGTTTTCTATTTCAGGTATGAACATGTTTGATAAAGATAAGGACCATGACTAGTTTAAGGAGTGCACATGTGTCTTCAACTAGTACATACTTTTTAAAGAGAAGTTGATTATCATAAAGATGTAAAGACACAACTGTGGAATGAGACATAAGAGCACATTGACGAACATGCATACATGTTCATGAAATTCATGAGAGTGTCAAATGAGGAGAATTACTTTTAAAAGTATCGAGAACCCCAAATTCAATTGTGTTAAATATTATTAGTGCATACATGTATAATCAATAAATTGTATATCTTTTTCTTTTAGCCAAATTCTATTTCATATGATATTTTATTTAAGCATAATATTTTATGGTTCTAAATTTTAACTTTTAAAGAATTTTACGTTAGGAACATATGTGCAATTATCTTGTTTTGCATAACACATCAAAAGTTTTAACAATTGTACATTATAATCACATCTAAATTTACATTTCTATATAAAAACACATATGCACAATTTTTCTGAAAACATTTATGCTAAAAATGAAAAATATAAAATATAAAATATAAAATTAAATTAAATTAAATTCCGAAAATTAAGGTGTTTAAAAAACGTTTTTTTAATTAGAAATTTCAAAAAGGAAATGAAAATATGTTTTACTATTTTACCCTTTTTAATAAAATAAAATTCTTTAATAATACTAAAATCTGATTGGTCTAAATGAGTACTGTAAAGTACTGTATCTAATATGGGTACTGCATATAACACGCCCCTATATATATATATATATATATATATATATATATATATATATATATATATATATATATATATATATATATATATATATATATATTGATGAGTGTGTAAATACTCATCATTTTTAGTCAAATCTGAACTGCAAAACGTTTAAAAATGCTCAGAAATGCATCAAAATACTGAAAATATTCCAAAGTTGCATTTTATATGTTTCAGATGCAAAATGTTCAAAATCAGATGAAAAACGAGCAAAGTTTGCATAATTGGCAGTTTCAGTCCCCCGACTTTCAGAAAATGGCAAAATTAGTCCCTAGGCACTTATTTTATAAGAAAAGTCACCAAAGGTCCTTTTGGAATCATAAATTGTCATATTTAGTCCTTTGGTGAAAAATCCAAAAGTTTTGAGAAATTACAGTTTTGATCCTTGGATTTTAAAATTGTTCATGTTTAGTCCTTGGAATTTCACAATTGGCAGATTTGGTCCCTTGGAATATTGGAGGTTGGCAAAACAAGCCCTTGGATTACTCTTCATAATTTACAGATTTGGTCCCTTGGATTTTCAGAATTACACAAATGGTCCCTAGTGTTGAAAATGGATTCAATATTAATCCTAAATCCAATCCGGATCCAACCCAAGCCCAAATAAAAAAAAAACCCTTGGCCCAAATCTTTTACCCGGTCCAACCCGACCAACCCAATACCCACGTTTAAATAAAACAACCCCGCCCCCCTTTTCCCTGTCTTCCCCGACATCTTTGTCTGCAACCAGCCACCAACATAACACCACCCTACTCCATCCTTGTTCCCCCCTCCTCAACAACCTCCAAATTGCATTTAATGCTCCTCCCCTAAACACTCAAGCACCCTACTGTTAAAAACAACTTTTGGCGCCAAAATCCACTCAATGGCCAAGATCAATTTTAAAGCATCCAATGGCTGAGAAAATGATGGGGAAACAATCAGAGATGAGAGAGAAGACTTTTGGATTATAAAAGAGAGCTAGAGGAGCAAGAGATGGGGAGTCTAGTAGTTTTTAATTTTTCACTAATGTCGTTTTTAGCTTAAAAGATTTAGTTAAGTTTAATATCTGTAATGTTTTGTTATTCTGTATCCAACTCAAGTTAAACTATCTATATAATCTACTTTAAGCTTCAGTTTCAAAGTTTTATCTCAAATTCATATTTTGTGTCAACTGTTGAAAACTTCCATTTCAAAATCTTGTATACAAGCTCTCATTAGCTTATTTTTAAGCTTAAACAGGTTTATATTAGCTTATTGTAGCTTGTTATAAGCTTGTACTCAAGTTTTAAGTTACATTGGATATTGGTCAAGAAAAGTCAAAATGGGTAAAAACATGATGCAGATATGGTCAATGGGTGAAGCAGTGCTTTATTTGGGTTGATTTGGAATCCAGTGGGTTGAAATAATTAGGCTAGTGTTCATTGGGTATTGTTTCAAGCCATAGTGGCTAAGGACCCTTTGTAAGTGATTTTTAAGGTTTTATTGCATAAACTGTCTTTGTAGTTATAACTAGTTCAAACCTATTTAATTAGTTGTACTTAGGTTAATTTAAGTCAGTTTGATCATAATAATTAGCTAGTTAAGTAGTTGTCTCATAAAAATTGCAAAACAGTCAAATTAAGGAGTGTTTGGTTTTGTTGCTTAAACTGCATTTGAGGTTAGATCAGTGGTTAATGCTTGTTGTGTCATGTTTGTTTAGCTGTATTTGACTCATAGCTGTCTCAACTTTGTGCCTGCAAACCACTCAAGTCAACATTATACTTAATTTGTCTCACTGTTTTAACTGTTATGATCTTGGATTAGCATAAACCTGTTTTGTGTTTAAAACTCTTAAACATTGCTTGCAGTAAGTTCACTACATCATATAACATCATTTTCAGTTTAGAAATCAAGCTCAAAGTTCACATTAGTCAAACTTCTCTCAACTGCTTCATTAGTCAAACTTGAAAAATCCACTTTTCACCCATCTGAAATGATTTTTCATGGCTTTATTTTTAGGCCAAATTCAATGAAACTTGGTGTTTTAAAAACTTCTGTTGGTCTAGTTTGTTATTATCATTTTTGAAGAATTTTGTGAATTTTTTTTTAAGCTTAAAAACAGTTGTCAAACAGGCCTCAGTTGCCCTGTTCACAACTCAGTTAACACTGAGTGTTTCTCAGCTTATTGCAGAAGTTGCATAGAGCTCATCAGAGCTTTCCTAGGTCTGATATTTGGTTTGTAAGATCCCAACCAGGTCTAGTTTAGATTCTAACTTTTCATTTTCAGTATAGTGCTTATTTGTAGCTTGTGCTTAAGTCCAAACTTGGCACCTTAAAACTGTTTTTAGCATTTCATTTAAAACATCAAATCTGTGCTAGTTAGCAATTCAGTGGTTTAAGCTTGTTGTTTACAGTTGCATTTGGGTACTTGTAGCTTATTATAGCTTTTGTAATCTGTTGGTGGTCCTTGGTGTTCTTTTGGCTTATTTAGATTGCTTATTTATAAGCAGTTCCATTGCAGCCTCCAATTCCTACACATAAGCACCTTTTTTTCCATTTTTCTTAGATTCCAAATATTATTTTAGGGTTATTTTGAATTTTTCAGATTTTTCCTAGGCTGTTTGCTATTTTTCTGCATTTAAATCTATTTTTAGCACTTTTTAATTAGCATTTAAATCAAAAAAATTAAGAAAAAGTTCCAAAAAATAATTTTTCAATTTTTCCAGTTTAAGAAAAATATAAAAAGCATAAAAAAGATTTTTCCTTATTTTTCCCCTTTTATTTGGTATTTTTCACAATTTAAATTAGATTAAAATAGTTTTAAATTAGTAGAAAATAGAAAAATAATCAGAAAAATATAAAAATAGTTTTGAAAATTCTATTTTGATATTCTAGATTTTTCTAAGTCAAAATTTTATTTTTCTAGCTTTGTTTCATATTTTCTTGTATTTTAGGTTATTATTTAATAGTTAAAAATAGTTTTTAATTAGATAATTAGTTATAAAAATAATTTTCTTTTTCTATAAATTTTCTTTTATCATTAGGTTTGTAAAAATATCATTTTCATATTTTTAGGATTAATATTGTGTAAGTTTCACATTTTAATTTGTACGCTACGTAGTTTTTAATTCAGTTTTAATAAAAACATAAAATCAAAAACATCATTGTGCATATAGTGATAGCGTTTATTTAATATTTTTTATCTTTTTAATTTCCTTTAATTTGCATTTAAGCCATTGTAATTTGTTGGCTTTTTCTGTAGTTATAATCATATCACAATCCCTCTTTTCTGTTCAAATTCCTCGATCACTTTACGTTTGATAATCCATTGCATAGCTCGCTGGGACATAACGACCCGGGGAAACACTATACTCCTCAGATCTTCATTGCATTCGTGCTTAAGCTGTTTTAAGTTTCTTACAGTTGGCCATTCACAAGTGGTCAGCTTGCGTGAGAAAACTTGACGGTTCAGCATCGATCATATATATATATATATATATATATATATATATATATATATATATATATATATATATATATATATATATATATATATATATATATATATATATATATATATATATATATATATATTGTCCCCAATGTTCCCCGAAAGTAACAAAGTTATGATAGAGAAAGGTAAAATAAAATAGAGAAACTAATACTCTCTTGATTAGCTCGGTAGGATATATGCAAATCCTCCTCTAAGGAGAATGAGCAAGTAATAATTATTGCTTCTATCATGCACTTCATCTTCTTGTCCAATATATATATATATATATATATATATATATATATATATATATATATATATATATATAGACACACACACATAATTCAGTTATTATCAAATAAGGCAAGTTTCGAAAATCTCTTATATCAAACCCCGAAATAAAGTTTTCTTTTCATATTAAAAGATTTGTTTTAACAAACCATATAATTAGTTATTGGGGAAATTATCCATTCTATTGGCTTTAGAGATGTTGCATGCTGCAAGGCTATAAAGAATATGCAATGTAGAAAATACTTAAGGGTTACAACTTAGAAATGTAAGTTGTAAAATTATTTTTGTTTTGCTGCAGATATGTTGTCTAAAGGTGAAAATGAATCGAACCGCTCGTGAAAACTAGGGACCGGATTGGTAAAAAGATCGAACGAGCCGAGCTTTAACGAGCTCGAGCCCGAGCTTCACTTACAAAGCTCGATTGGGCTCGCGAGCCTAAACGACGCTAGTATATTTAAAGTATTAAACATATATAAAATGTTATGCATATGTATTATTAACGAGCTCGAAATAAATATTTACGAGCCGAGCTCGAGCCAAATCGTGTAAAAAAGTTGAGTCCGATCCTGTATAACATACCACAAACCGAGTTTAAGCTTAAAAGTTAAGGCTCAATCAAGCCGAGCTCAAGCTCCAACTTTATAAAACTTAAATGAGCCGAGCTCAAGCTCTGACAAGCTCGAACTCGTTTCCACCCCTAATTGTTTCCTACCATTTGCAACAGCGATGCTTTGCCCTTAGTTAATTACCATATTTTGCGAGAAAAGGTTATACAGAACCGAGTCAGCGAACACTTGAGATTACAACATAAGCCCTAAAGAGAAATACTTAACTTACGTTTTATATATATTTATCTTTCATACATACCAGCTTTCCATTGTCGTCCAGCGGTTAGGATATCTGGCTTTCACCCAGGAGACCCGGGTTTGATTCCCGGCAATGGAACTTTTTTTTTTTTTTTTTTTTTTTTTTTTTTAATGTAACGTTTTAATTTGCATCATTTTTGGCAAAACTTGAAGCAATTTATTTGGTTAGACAAAGGTAAGTTTTGGTCCCAGATATCGATCACTTATGTTATGTTTTCACTTTATGCTACTGTCAGTTTTATGATTCAAACTTTTATTAAACTCCATGTTTTTTCAATATATTTTCATTGATGAGAGACCAAAGTATTCGATAGCTTACGTTACTGTGAAAAACAAAAAGAGAAGAAAAGGAACTAGTTGATGAAAAACAAAAAATTCAGATCCCTTACAAGTATTGAAAAGTCTCTAAGCTCGTGAGGTGTCGAGGTTTTCATGTTTTTAGTTAGATGTTCGCAAATTATTCTCCAATATTATTTATAGTAACGCAATTTTTTTTTTTTTTTTTTTTTAAGATTAGAATCCTCTTAAGTTCATATTAACATGACTGATAGTGTTTTCTCATAATTAAAAAGAAAATTGAATCCCTTAGTAGGCTTCACTATTTTATTTGTAAGTGAACATTACGGGTCACTTGTATTGATGACATGGCTAGTTTATTATTTTTTTATTATGCGCGTAGACGTAGTCATGTTTAAATAGAATTTTGTGTGGAAACCTCTAAGAGTATGGGGTGCGTTGCAGCAAAAGTAGAATGAAAGAGGGACCTAAAAATACCCCATACCATTCAAAGTGGGATTTAACAAAAACATTTTCTCACGGGACTTGAGTCTCGAGTGAGATTGCACAAAGCAAAAAAAAAAAAAAAAAAAAAAAAAAAAAACGCTATCGTTTGCTGTAAACTTTTTTTTATTATTATTATTTTTTTCTTTTTTAAACCCCATTTTATCTTATAAATATCTCACATTTTTACAATAAAATTCATACTTTTCAACAAAAAATTTCACCACTCAAAAAAATTCAAAAAATGTTATCTTCTTCATCATCTTCACATTCTTTAATATTTTCTTCATATTGCATAATATGATTTTAAAAGATGAAGAGCATGCAATATGTCATAACTTTTATGAAAATGAACTTCCAAAACGCGAGCTTCAACAAGATCAAGAATCATGTACACTATCTATCAATTAAAATCGTGTAACTTATCACAATCTTCGTTATGATCTAAAGAAACATATTGCGTGCACTTACATTCTGAATGTAGACAAAAATTAGCATTTTATTTCGTTTAACCTTTTTTTCTTTGTAACGTTTTTAATTAAGTTGTATTTAAGTTAATGAATAAATGTTTTATTTTATATATTGTGTTATTCAAATTATTTAATATCAAAACATATTTATTAATTGAATTGTCCCTATAACATTTATGATACAGTTGAAGTGTTTCATCAAATATACTAAAATCTGAGCACCGGATTTATTAATTGTTTCATCAAAACACATTAAGTGTTTCATCAAAACACATTTTTGAAGTAATTATGTCCTTTAAAATATTTAAAAATGTACGTAATTTATGTCAAAATACATGCACATGCAAATGTTTAAATTCACTGGCTTCATATTTATAGCCCTCAACTAAGGGTGTGTTTGTTTTTAAAAAATAAGTCTTACTAGCCCTCTTACTTTTACCAGTAAGAGGAGGGCAGACGTTTTGCTTGTTTGTTTTTTTCTATTGAGTAAGACCCAGTTAGACATATAACATCTTACTCAGTAAGAGGTGGGAGACTTGTCTTACTGCCTCTTACTCGTTTTGTAAACTTTATATAATATATTTGATTGTTTATTAACTATGTTATTTTTATGATAAAACGTCTTGTTTCATATTTACATAAGTTACTTATTCTCGCATTGCGTTAGTTTAATAAACAAATTGCAAAAACGAGCACTTAAAATCATTCGGACAATTATAAAAAAACAAACAACATTATTTCGTTCAGATTTAGACTTTCTAGCCATCTCTTACTAGTAAGATTTGGTAGTCAAATTCAGACCCAAAACATCTTAATGAAACAAACACACCCTAACATGAATGAATGTTTAATTTTCTATATTATGTTGTTTAAATTAAGTGATATTTTAAATAATAAATAAGAGTAAAATTTCAAAAGATGATAACATGAATGAATGTTTAATTTTCTATATTATGTTGTTTAAATTAAGTGATATTTTAAATAATAAATAAGAGTAAAATTTCAAAAGATGAGAAAGAAAGCGCTACAGAAGTTGAAAGAAAGTTGAGGTGAAAAAATTGCTAAGTTGACACTGATGTAGCAAAAGAATGGAAATAACCACACCCTCTACTAGGGATGAGCATTTCGAAGCGAATCCCGGAACCGAACCGGAACTGTACCGGTACCGTACCGAAACGGTACCGTACCGAAACGGTACCGATTCTTGAAATACGGTACGGGACCGGGACTACGAAATAAGGTGAAAAAAAATCGGGACCACTAATTCGTACGGGACCGGTACCAAATAGGGAAATTCCCGAAAAAAGCGGGGAAAACCCGATTTCCCGGTACCGGTACCGATACCGGTACCGGTATCCGAATCCCGTTTGGTACGGTACCGGTACCACTAATTTATGCTAGGGAAAAATCGGTACCACTAATTCGGTACGGGACCGGTACCGTGCTCATCCCTAGTAATGGCTTCGCGCCCCAACCCCCTTAACTAATGGATGCTTAGATACCTGCAACTGAATCTGTAAGCGGGGCAGGGCAGGATCGACGAGAAAAGCGGCCTCTACCCTACCTAGGTGCTTGCTTTGCTTTTGGTTTAATAAAAAAAAGAGTAAAGTCCTAAAAACATCCCTGTGGTTTGCCCCGTCGTGCTGATTACATCCCTAAACTTTTTTTTGGCACAAAATCATCCCTCCGTTAGTAAAGTTGGCACAAATACATCCCTCCGTTAGCAAATTCAGTTAATGAGGACTAACGGTGCAAATTTTTCTCCGTTATATTTACGTAAATCGTCCTTGTGGCAAGGAACAAATTGCAACCAAAGTCCTTCAATTTATTTACAAATTCGTCCCTGTGGTCAACGTTTGGTCAACGCCACGTGTCACCACATGAGTGGTGCCACGTGGCAACGGGTCGGTAGTCGGGTCGGGTAAAATATACCTTTTTTGGCTCGAGTGGGATTCGAACCCGGGTTGTTTGTGTGGGAAGCTATGCATTGCCCAACTGGGCTAGGCATAGTTTCATTAATAATACTCAATATCTAATACATAACCCTTCCTTATTATTTGGCCCAATTCAATAATAACAAAAGGTTCAATTTAGGTTTTGGCCTATCAATTTATGAGGTTATATGGACTGTCAAAAAATAAATAAATACACCGTCGGACTCGTTTTTTCGTGCTCTTTCCAATGGTATGCTCGGGGAATTTTTTCAACTTAGTTTGGACCTCGAAAAATGCGAAAATCATCATTTTTTCTTTGTTTTTGCATTTTTCAAGGTCCAAAACAAGTCGAAAAAATTCCCCGAGCATACCGTCAGACTCGTTTTTTCGTGCTCTTTCCAATGTAATGCTCGGGGAATTTTTTCGACTTGTTTTGGTCCTCGAAAAATGCAAAAACAAAGAAAAAACGATGATTTTCGCATTTTTTGAGGTTCAAACAAAGTCGAAAAAATTCCCCGAGCATACCATTAGAAAGAGCACGAAAAAACGAGTCCGAAAGTATACTCGGGGAATTTTTTCGACTTGGTTTGGACTTCGAAAGATGCAAAAACGAAGAAAAAACGATGATTTTTGCATTTTTCGAGGTTCAAACTAAGTCAAAAAAATTCCCCGAGCATACCATTAGAAAGAGCACGAAAAAACGAGTCCGACGGTATGCTCGGGGAATTTTTTCAACTTGGTTTGGACCTCGAAAAATGCAAAAACAAAGAAAAAACGATGATTTTCGCATTTTTTGAGGTTCAAACGAAGTCGAAAAAATTCCCCGACCATACCATTGGAAAGAGCACGAAAAAACGAGTCCGACGGTATACTTATTTATTTTTTTACAGTCAATATAACTCCATAAATTAATATGCCAAAAGCTAAATTGAACCTTTTAATAATAATGAATTGGGCTTTTCACTTTTAGTAAGGGTTATGTATTAAATTTAAGGAAATATACTTGAAGCTATGCCTAGCCCAGTTGGGCAAAGCTTTGCTTCCCACCCAAATGACCTTGGTTCGAATCCAGGGGGTGACAAAATCGTTAGGGATGTAACCAGCGCAACGAGGCAAACCACAGGGATGTTTTTAGGACTTTACTTACCAATGCCACGTGGCACCACCTCATTGGTCCACGTGGCAACCCGACCCGTTCATTGATCCGACCCGATGACACGTGGCAGATAACGGAGAAAAATTTGCACCGTTAGTCCTTATTAACTGAATTTGCTAACGGAGGGATGTATTTGTGCCAACTTTACTAACGGAGGGATGATTTTGTGCCAAAAAAAAGTTTAGGGATGTAATCAGCACGACGGGGCAAACCACAGGGATGTTTTTAGGACTTTACTCTAAAAAAAAATATTTTCTACAATATGCCATGGTGGTACATGTTTATAACATTTAATGAACTTAAATGACCATAATTAAATGTATCTTGATATTATTACTTTTCAAAAATTCTTTTACTTGCCAAGTTTAACATTATTTTAAATAGAAATGGATTTAATTTAAGAAATAGTTATGTTTAATTAATGCTTCTAAACTCATGCCTCCATGGCACAAGTTAGAAAATCCAAATAAAAAAACAGCTTAAAAATATAGAATTTGCGTGTCGTGAAATATCAAGTAGGCATGGGTATCCATCCATCCATCTCAAATAAAAACAACAAACAATAAAATAACAATGATAATGATTTGAATGAATCGATGATTATTTCCCATCCCATACCTTTTTTTTGTCAGTGACATAAATATGAATAAAATACACAATAGTATAAAATTTTGATGGCATCCTTATTTCATTACGCCACACCTACAACTACATACACCATTAACACCATAATTAATAACAATAATAATACTAGTAATAATAATAATAATCTTCGAAGAAGCGTTAATTCAGGACCCTCTTCTTGTTATCAGGGAATTTTGTGGACTTTCTCAAACTGTTTTGGTAAAATTTTCATTTTTACATTTCTGGGTTACTTTTTTTTATGAATTTTATTGAATGGGGTTTTGGCTTATCGTCTATATTGCTTTTGTATTCATTTTACTTTTGTTTAATTACAACAAGATCAAGGATTTTGTTACCTTGATTATCAATGGTAGGATGATTTTTTTTTTTTTTTTTTTTTTTTTTTTTTTTTTTTTTTTTTTTTTATATTTGTATTCCGATATCATATTTTGGATTTATGTTTTGGTCTATGATGATGATGATGATGATGATATTCGTTTTTTATATGACATTAGCTATTAGTTATTTAATTAACCTTTAAAGATATCCCATTAGTTAATTTGCTTGAAATTTTAAGAAGAGTTTATGTTGGTGTTTTCACTTGATTATTGGGGTCTTTGATTATGTTTGTTAACTTGGTTTACTAGTTCTTGAGTGGGATATAATATTTGGATTCGTTTGAATGAAAATTTGAAGTATTATTGGGTTTGCCGATATGGTTCCTTTTTCCTTCACTTTGTTTCGGGTTAGCATTGTTTACTATCTTGAATGTTTTTCCCCTAGGTAGATACGGAGTAGTTTTATTGGGGTCAAATTATGTGTGTCTCTTAGTGCGTTTAAGATGGTGTTTTGGATTGCTTATATTTTCTATTTATGCTTCTGCTTATATATAAGCACTTAGAAGCTGCCTAGAAATACACACTTTGGTAATGAGTGTTTAAGTTTGCTTATTTTGTAAAATTGCAATAACACGTGAAAGTATAATAATTTGGTGATAATTTTCAATCAAATCCGTTTATAAAAAGGGTTTAGGTTATGATGGTAAGAATTAACTTTAATTATCAAATAAGCACTTTGAAACAGCTCCCTCCCTGTTTTCATAAATTGCATATATTACCTCAAAATAAGCTAATGAATAGAAAAAAAAAAAAAAAGCAATCCCAAACACCCCCTAACAAGAAGAAAAAGCAATATATATTTATTTACTTGATAGGTAGTTTTAAAGACGTTGAGTAGATTATGTATGATGTTACTTGAACAGGACATAACTTGTCTTAGCGATAAAGTAACCTTGATTAAATTTCATAAATATCATGGCAGCTACTATTTGTACATTTCAGTTAATTTTGGATAGATAAACTGAATGAATTCGAATTTCTCTTGTTTAAATATGATAATTAAGGCATAAGCGGAGGAGGAGACTACTGGAAAAATCAAAGCCTTAAAGCTCTCGCTATGACCACAAGTCAGGGAGGTTTTATTACTAGTACAGCATCGCCCAATGGTGATGGTCGTCCAGATCCTGAGCCGGATCATCTTCTCGTCCTTGTTCATGGAATCTATGCTAGGTTACTAATTTTCTTGATGTATCATTTTCCTCTTTATACGATATGATTATTACTCTAAATTATGTATATATGTATGCCAGCCCGAGTGATTGGAGATATGTAGAAGCAGAGCTCAAAAGACGATTGGGCAGACACTTTCTCATTTATGGTATCCTCGTCAATGATTCTTATTTTTCTGTTTCCTAATCTTCTTTTCAAAAGTTGCACATAATGGTAGTTTTAATCCTTAACTTTCTATGCAGCAATTTATTAAAAGAAATAGGATTTATTTATTTATTTTATTTATTTTATTTTTTTTCTTCTGTTTTTACTTGAAATCTGGTGTTGTAAGGCTGCTTGGATGTTAACATACTCCCTCAGTCCTAAAAAGAGTGTTCACAAACAAAATATGGACAAATTATGATATGTGTAATTAAATACTATTTTTAATTGATAAAAAGTCATTTTCACCCTCTTATATAGAAGTTAGAAATGTGTAATTAATGCAAGTTTTGGTTAGAAGGGTAAAGTAGGAAAACCAGTCATAATTATCCATATACAACTGGACACTTTTTTTTGGGACAAACGTAGATGGCAAGGTTGACACTTTTTATGGGACAGAGGGAGCAAACATAGTTGAAAAATCGAATATGGAAAGTTCCAACGAATAGCAATGTGTAATTTCACCTCATATCTAATTTGGTCGTTGGACTCTACCTTATTTTGTAATGGTCCTTGAGACAATTTTATTAATGATGTATATAAATCCCAGTGACTAAATTAGAAGTGAGGTACAGTTGTGCCGCTAGTTTCTCAGTTTTGTTGCTAATTTTATTGTGATTTGCCAATACTAATATGATTCTCTAACAAACATGCAGCGAGTTCATGTAACACTTACTCTAAAACCTTTTCTGGAATTGATGGCTCTGGAAAACGGTTAGCTGATGAGGTAAGTATATGCATGTTTGATGGCACAAGTCATTAATTGATTGCATAATTTAGTCTACTCATTTACAATAATGGTCTCAACCAGAGTTGTAAATATTTATGAGTACTAGTGCAGGCAAGATACTATTTTTTGCAAATTTTCCACAAGAGTGTATGTAGAGCGTGTCTGGCTAAGATTATAACCATATGTCTTCCCAAATACTCTCCTTTCCATAGGATTATGCTTATTAGCTTATTTACCTTCAAAAAAAGTTATAAGCCTTTTGAAAGAAGCTTATCCAAACGCCTTTATAAATACTATAAGCTATTATGCCTCCAAAACAACCTTACCGGCTTACCCAAACACCCTGACAGTCCAAAAAACTATTATAAGCTTAATATAGCATTTATTGACCCAAGTTGTCTTAATTGTGATGTTTTTGGAGCTTGTATGAAACAGGTGAAGCAAATTGTGAAGAGTAGAGATAACTTGAAGAAAATATCATTTTTGGCCCATTCGCTTGGAGGTTTGATTGCAAGATATGCGGTTGGTGTTCTTCATACGTCCAATCGTAGTGATGATAATTCTTCAAATAATGGAACTATTGCCGGGTTGGAAGCCATAAATTTTATAACCCTTGCAACACCCCATCTCGGAGTTAGAGGAAGCAAACAGGTGTTCCTTTTTTTTTTTTTTTTTTAATGATCAGATATTATGAGTCTGGTTTGTTGGGGTTGGGGGTGTGATATGAATTTAACAACTAACTTCCAGAGATTTAATACAGTTTTATGATTCAACAGCTTCCATTTCTTTTGGGCGTACCCATCTTAGAGAAAATCGCTGCTCCATTGGCTCCAATGTTTGTTGGACGAACGGGTACCCAGCTTTTCCTTACTGATGGTAAACCTGAAAAACCACCTCTGCTTTTGAGAATGACAACAGATTCTCAAGAAGCCGATTTTATGTGAGTAAATGAATGATTAAATCTTCTACTTTAAACAAAATGTTATTTTTCTAAAGAGACTACAAAACCTTATTATTATATATATATATTTTTTTTGCAGATCCGCCCTTGGTGCATTTAGATACCGTATATTATATGCCAATGTCTCTTATGATCGTATCCTGTCTTCTGTATATATTTTAATGTTTTCACTTTCGATTCTGTTCCTATTTAATAAAATAAGTTCTGTTTCTACTTAGCATATTCTAGATATGGTTGGTTGGCGCACATCCTCAATCAGAAGGGAGTCTGAGCTTGTTAAGGTACTAGAATTCTTGTCAGCTGCTATTTAATCTATTCATGTATATAAGCTACACATATGGACAACAGGACAAGTATCTTTCAATACTAATTTATAAAATTCGAAAGTTTTACCAATTTTCGTATGAAGGATTGATTTGGTTTATGTTCTATTTGTAATGGCTAAAATAAATAAAAATAGCTTAAAAGGAAACAGCTTGAGGAGCTGCAAATTTCCATAGTGTAATTTTAGCTTATAAAACCTCCTAAATTATTTTTATTCAAAAGGTTGGATGATTATTATTATATATGATTTTATGAAAATAATATGAATCATGAATGGTTCAAGAGGATTATACCAGATAATGGTTTGGTTCTCAAATTTGACAAATTACACCCGATAGGTTTACGGCTAAAGGTCCTGGAGACTTAACCTAGATGGCTAATTTTCACCTCCTGGCCTAATCGCGCTAGTTACAACCTGATCTAATCTATCCAGTTTGCATACCGGCATACCGCAGTATCTTTTTGTTGCTGAATAGTGAACTGAAAGTGCTAGCTGTAATTAGTATAACTAGAAGGGTACCCGCGCAATGCGGCGGCGGGTACCCGATTACTATTTTGTAGCGAACAAATGTTTTTCATTTTTACGTCTAATTCAAGTAAGTTTCTCTCTTTTCAACTCCGCTTCTTCCCGACTACTAAAGAAAACTCAAAAAAATATATCAAAATGGATGTTGAATTAACGAGCACAAAATTTTAAAAAATATGGTGAAATTAGATTATAAAAAAATTAAACGGATTAAAAGATATTTAAATTTAAAAATAAATGTGATTAATTAGTTAGGAAGTGACATGTGTCACCCCATTATTGGAGCTCTTTATTTTAGTTTGTTAAAGCTCCTCCCTTTTTGTTATTTTTTAGTTAGAGAAGTGACACATGTCACTCAATGATTAGAGCTCCTTATCTTATTTTTTTTAATTCTTTCCATAATAAGCAAGTAAAAAAATCTGAATTTTTAAGCCTTCTAATTTTAGAAGGCCTAAATGCATTATAAAATAGTATAGATTCTGATACATTGATACTTTAAAATTGGCAGCCCCCTTTCAAATCTTTGGATGGTTATAAACATGTTGTAGATGTGGAATATTGCCCACCAGTAGTATCTACAGGTGCAAATTTTCCTCCCGAAGCAGCAAGAGCAAAAGAAGCAGCCCAAAATGTACCTACAACCCAAAATACCCTTGAATATCATGAAATCATGGAAGGTAATGGTGATTCGACCATGACTCGTAGTAAAGATTCTCTTGCCATCTTTTAAACTTGTCCAGCAAGGCAGTAACATAATAAACCTCCTTTTGTTATAGAGGAAATGATTCGTGGGTTACAACAGTTGGGATGGAAAAAAGTCGATGTCAGTTTCCATGCTTCGTTTTGGCCGTTCTTTGCTCATAACAACATTCATGTGCGGATTTATGTTGCTTTTTTTTCCATATTTAAATTGATCTTTGCAAATACACAATCTCTGAACTAGGTTTCTTTTTTCATTTATGGAATCTGCAGGTGAAAGATGAATGGTTCCATAAAGCTGGAGCTGGAGTAATTGCTCATGTTGCTGACAGCATTAATCAGCAAGAAAAGCAACATCAAACAACTTCACTCATTTCTGCCAGTTTGTAGTTTGTCAGGTGCTTCAAATGTGTCATTTCATAGGAATCCAAAATTAATCACGGATTAGGACAATCCTAATAGTCGTCAAGATATGTATACATATATGTACACATTTATACACGTACATAAGTACACACACGGATGACATGTGTGTGTTTTATGTGGTATATGGCACTGGATACACATGTTTAGTAGAGTACGTGTGCTATGCCACAAATGTAAAATTTATTCTAAGCGAAGAATCGATTCAATTTTTAGTTTTTATAGAGTATCAGATGTGTGTTTGAACAGCTATTCACTACTAGCGGTAGGCTATTGCTGTGATGTCATATATAACTAGATGGCATAATCTCTGATTTTAATCCTGAACGAATAGTATTATTGAATTTTGTTGCATTTCGAGTAGGGATTATGAGTAGAACCTGCTGCTTCTGCTAAACATACTGATGTATGGTCCTCATGTATGTACTAAATGTAATATATTTCATACATAATCAATCATATTATATAACAAGCACTTGCTACACAACACTAATATTGTATTTTCTTACATAATCATAAATCTACTTTCAAATGCACTCAATTAGATATCCTAATTGATTAGGTTCTTCATTTTCACTTACACAGCAACACTAATAGATAATTAAGTCAATTGTCTGACAGAAGAGAGAGAGCATGATAGCAAATATAGCTATCCGTCTTATTATGTCCATAGGTGGTGAGGCGCTTCCTTAAAGATTTCCACCATAATTTTCATAGGTGCTTTTACGCCTGCGTTCATTATGCCCAGCCAAGCGTCTACGGCAACTCCTTTTGGCATCATCAAATTCTGATAGGTCATGAAACCTGCAGAAGGCATCATAAAAGTCACACTAATAAAAAGAAAAACATAACAGTAACTTTTATAATTTAGATGGTACTATACAAGACACGTTTGGGTCAGAACAGGTTGGGTCTGTTCTGCCAACCCGTAAACACTTTTATTTTCTTTATATATGCTTAAACATCTGTACAATAATATTCTGATTTCTGAAACCAAATGATATAGGAGGTTTCAAGCATCTTCAGTAAATTTAAGGTTCGTTAATCAAATGTAGTTCTCATTTTCAGGTGTGCTTTTGGTTAATTTTTAAACATATACTCCATTTAACAATCTTTTGGAGCCTAGAGGCCTAATGTGTTTTTCTTCAATCTTCTTATTTCACTTTTCCTAACATTATTAAGCCTGTATCTATTTACATCTACTTCCAGGTGATCACAATCCAAATTCTTAACGTAAATGCCAGTAAACAATAACTTGTGTTGATTAACTCAGTCTTTGGAACAGAAAACAGCTCAACTTGCCAACCTGTATAAATAGCTTTATTATAAGATGGATAATGTTAAACTGAAGTCATTATTTACCATTTGGGAAAGAAATTGACTTATGAGCTATTTAGAAGTTGAGATTATAATATTGTAGCTACTAATGTTCCAATAGCTTTCATAGAAAGTTTACTTACCTGCTGCATTGCTGACAGAATCGCTGCTGACAACCGTTAGTGACTACAATTGGAGCCTTAGCATGAACCTCACAAACTTTATGCCTCCGGTGGTACGTCTTGCAGTTAGTCATATCAGTAGTGCAACCTTCCACTTGACAACACGGTTGTACGGACACCGCACTTCCAGAACCTCTTTTTCCCAACACCTTCTTCTTCCTACTACTTTCACCAAAGTTTTCATCATCGTCATCTTCACACTCGTCCATCATCTCATTTTTCAGCTTATTGTTCATAATTTTAACTACCCTTCCTGATTTTGTTGTTTCCATGCTTTAAAAATGAGAGTACTTACAATTACCATCTATATAGAAAGAATGAGACACAAGGGAAATATTTAAAGCACGAAAGAAAACAAGAGTGTGAGGACCACACTCTCCAATTCTGTCCATTGAAGTTAAGGAATAACAAAGGGTATTGTTTTAGCAAGTATTAGTTGTATTTCTTGTATTTTCATTCGTATTCAGTTACGATTTCATAATGTGAGATACTTTATATACTATTTCAGGAATCCTATAATGAATACCTTGTACGTATTACTGATGTAAATATGATATTTTCAAGAGGTAATTCAATACGAAGTGACATAACGAACATTATTAGTCTACTGAAAGTTTTGAATTATTTTATTTATGAATTTGAAGGTTTTGTTATTAGAGGGAAGAGTGCGGGGGACTGCAAATCCTTTTTCCCCAGTTCAAATCCGGGTGCATGCAGTTTTGTCAAATTAGCGTCACCTCAGCATTTCACATTTTCCCACAAAAAATACCCCTTCTGCAGTCGCTCAAAGTGTTTGCTTACCGTTTCGCAGTTTTTGAGCCCCACCAATTTTTCTTCTCCATTTTTTAAACAAACTAATTTTTCACTCATAAAATAAAAATACAATTTACAATACGAAATTAAAGATAAAATATACAAAAAAAATGTTACGAAAATGAAAAAACACATACGCAAATTCCGGTGGGTTACTTCCCGCAGTGCTCGACGAGGTTTCCGATTTTGTATTTTTGAGGCACGTGGCTTGCCTGGGGGACGTGGTCTCGGATTAACCGTGTCAACGGGGTCGGGCAAATTCCACTTGGCGTGTTGTTTCAATATTTCCCATGCCCCGTCTTGAGTAAACGCTTTATTTCCCGACTTGGACTCATCACGATATCTTTGGCTAACACGCTTCATAAGATCATTGTCGTTTTCCCCAGACCCACACGTTTTAAACGTTTGTAGATAGCGTTGGACCTTTGACAATTAGGATTCAAAGTTGCCCACTTTCTCGTCAACATATCCTTGGTATGTTTGTGATGAGAAGCTTTGTTGAACTCGAAAAGAACCTTATTCCAAAACGAATCGTCCTTTTTGTCATTTTCGACTCGGTTATCCTCATAAACGCTAACATAACACTAGGCTAATAAAGTTTCCTCCACCGCCGTCCAATGAGAACACACTAGGCAATTGTGTTACGTTTTGCGGCTCGTTTTCGTTTTCTTCAGAACTTTTGTTCGCCTCTGGACGACGTGGGCTCGGTTGGTGGTGGCATCGGTTGTGTTTGTTGTGATGGATTTTGTTGAAGATTTTGAAATTGTTGGTTAAGCAATTATCGTTGGTATTCTTGATAGAGTTGTTCGGGGGTTAATGTAGGCATATAGAATTAGGTACCAAACGGAAGATATTGAGAAGATGTCGAGTGTCCGGTCGAAGGTGTCGGAGGGTTAGACGATGATTGTTGCGACATATTGAGAAGATTTTGAAAAATTTGATTGTTAGAAAATTGAGATTTTTTTTTTTTTTTTTTTTTTTTTTTTTTTTTTTTTTTGGTAAGTGAAAATGAAAGTAAACATGTTTTAGTGTGTAAAGAAATGAAGTAGGAAAGTAAGTAATTGTGTATAAAAATGGTTGTATATTTAGGTTTATATAGAGCGGTAAAATGTAATAGTTTTAATTTTAAAAAATTGCAGAAAATAGCCGTTTGGGCCTCAAACAGTAAAACAAATAAATAAATAAATAAAAATAAAAAAATGTGCGTGCTTTTGGCGAAAGTGACTTAAGTCACTTGGAAGATGGCATCGGCCTCCACCGGTGTGCTAACGTGCATTTGGCGGAACCATTTGTACATCCACGTAGGAATGGAGAGGCATGCAACCACAAAGTGTTTTTGCAAAAAATGGTGCTATTTTCATATTAACTTGTAAACACGTTTTTTTTTTTTTTTTTTTAAGTATGGGTCTAAATGATACTTGTGGATCACTAATCTCTTTAAAACATTTTAATTTTTCATTTTTAATCTTTAATTTTGTTCAATATTTTACATACATTTCCTCTAAGTTATATTAGTTGCATGAATCTAAGGGTGTGTAGTTGGTGAATTTTTATTTTTATTTTTTTTTTATTTTTTTTTTTTTCCTGTTTTTTCGTTTTTAAATTTCTAGAAAAGGGAATGGTTTTACTTCTCTAGTGAAAAGTTGAGAATTTTAAAAATCCGTTTAGATTGAGTTATATTTTTCATTAAAAAAAATGTTTAAATAAAGGTATTTTCAAGCATTTTCTTTTCATAGTCAATTTTTTCTAAATTGGATCTTTGTACGTTTTTATACATTTTCATCCGTTTTGATACGTTTTCATCCGTTTTTATACATTTTCATCATTTTTTATAAGCTTTCATTCATTTTTATACGTTTACATCCATTTTTATACATTTTCAACCGTTTTTCTATGTTTTCATCCGTTTTCATCATTTTATACGTTTTTATACGTTTTCATCCGTTTTATATGTTTACATCCGTATTCATTCGTTTTTATCCATTCTCACATGTTTTCATCCGTTTTAATATGTTTTCATCTTTTTTATACGTTTTCATTCGTTGTTGTATGTTTTTGTACGATTTTAAGTGTTTTTGTATGTTTTTAAATGCTTGAGAACGTACACATTTTGTATGATTTATGCATTTTTGTACATTTGAAAACGTACAAAAACATATAAAACTCGCAAAAACGTGTAAAAACGCATAAAAGCGAATGAAAAAAGATGCAAACGTATAAAACGGATGAAAACGTATAAAAAGGATGAAAACGTAAAAAAATGTATAAAACAGATGGAAACGTATAAAAACGAATAAAATTGTGCAAAAACGGATGAAAACGTAAAAAAACGTATAAAATGAAATAAAACGGATGAATACGCACAAAAAGTTATTGAAAAACGGGAAAAAAACATACAAACACGGATGAAATGGTATAAATTAGATTAATGCAACTTATATAGATTAGAGGAAGTGTGTATAATCTTGAGCAAAGTCAAAGGTTAGAAATGAAAAATAAAAATGGTAGAAGAGATTTGGTGGTCCCCAAATACCATTTAGACTAGGGGTGTCATTCGGGCTGACCCGAACCGAACCCGACCCGAGTCAATTCGGGTCGAGCCAATCGAGTTCAAAAATATATTCGGGTCAATCGGGTCAACCCGAATTGACCCGAGTTCTAAACAAGGTCGGGTTCGGGTATATTTTTTTAGCCTTAACCCGACCCGAACCCAACTAACCTGGCTCAACAACATTTTTACAATGTAAAATACTCGGGTTGACCCCGAACCCGAATTGACCCGACCCGAGTTGACCTGAACCCGAATTGACCCGACCCGAGTTCTAAACAAGGTCGGGTTCGGGTATGTTTTTTAAGGCTTGACCCGATTTGACCCGACCAGAGTTGACCCGAACCCGACCGAGTCAACCAAAATAACACCCCTAATTTAGACCCATATTTGCAAAGGAAAGAAAAAGAGACCTATGTTTATAAGCTAATATGAAAATAGCATCATTTTTGAAAAAAAACTCTGCAACCACACCCTTCCTTCCTAGAAAGCACGGACACGCCATAAATCTCGAAGTGGCATTGTCGAACACATGTGGCCGTGTCTGTGTCGGACACCGTGGTCGTGTCTTTGCAACCTACCTTCCCTCTTATATAACAAACTTTTTAACTCTTGTGCTTGATGTATTTGGACTTAAACATGGATGTTGATTGATTGTGGAATTGTTTTTGTCTACGCACTCGTGGCATTGAATGAAGGCCATGTATCATCTGGAATCAGGATGCAGACACAGACATATTGTGTGCCCATTACCTACTTTTTGTCCTTTATGTCACTAATATCGCATAGCTTTACATTTGTTTGATCTCTATCAAACACTCTATTTGGATTCCTTATGCATAAGTTTGCCTATATTAATTTCAATAAACATAGTTAACTGAATATTTGCTAACAACTTCTTTACTAGTGAGCTCGGCACATTAATGTCATGACACCCAATCACCCAATGTATGATTGACCACCATGTTCGTTCTTTCAGGGACAATCCTTTAAGTACGCATCACGCCTGTGGGGACTTGTGAAAATTTATGTGGTGGGACGTGACGGATTACCCATACGAAAAGTGAAATGTACAATTTCGGGAGGTACTCTTTTACTTACGCAATACTCCGTATAAAATATCTGTTAGCCTCTCTCATTAGTAGTCTCTATTCAAAGAAGATGATTCCTGCTAATTGTAGGTGCCATGATTGAATGGTGAAAAGTGAAAACCAAGTTGAATGGTCCAACTGATTACATGGAGTTGTTTAATGTAGGAGTGACACGTGTGTACTTGTGTCGCAAACTTTTACATTAGGGTTTAACACGCTTCCTATATCCCACGAATCAAACACCCATATGGCCATATCTTGTAAACTTGACACAGGTTCATTTTGTTTCCTCAAGACAGTCTTTGCGTAGTATTAGGCTAACCACAGTGGAAAAAAAACACAATCGGTCGACCGATTATTAAATCGGTCATCCCCATTGTAGAGAAACACAATCGGTTGAAGCTATATTTTTGGAAAAATCGGGCGTTTTCGTGACCGCGTGTTTAAACACAATAAATTCAAAAAAAAAAAAAAAAAAAAAAAAAAAAAAAAAAAAAAAAACAACTATCGGTTAAATAATTAAAGAAAAAAAATTATAAACTTTACCACTTACAACCTTATAAATACCAACCTCAAACACACTTTTAAACACACAATTTCAAACAACTTCTCATCCATATTCATCATGTCAAAAAAAAAAAAAAAAAAAAAAAAAAAAAAACTCTCACATCAAAAAACCGACGATCCCGACTACCAAAAAATGCACCGAATTTGAATTTCTCGCCGTATTCAAATTTCGAATTAACTGGCATAACCCCACCACAAAATCGAGGTCTTCACTTTCGTGCTCTCAGTTTTGATTATCCAACACGACTACCACAACCGAGTCAAAGTCAAAACCCATTTTACATTAATCGTCAATTTATCTTACCGTAGCGTCCTAATATGGACTATCACCAATAACCAAGTGGGTCGTCGTATTATCCTAACATGGATTTCTCGTAGTCTTCCCAACCTATCAAACGTATTCCCCGATTCGTAGTGCTAATCTTGATATGGATTTGAAGGATTATATGGCAGACTATCCGACTCAACAATACTCGACTCAAAACTATCCGAATCAAGATGCTTCGATGGGGCAAGGTTCGGGTCACGGTTCGTACCACGGTTCCATGCCTGTTGAAGACGATGACGATGTCGAAGAGACGTCACCCGTCAAACCATAGAAGCCTTCGAGACGTGCTACAAAGGCGAAGGACAAAGGCAAAAAGGCCGAAATAACCAAAAAGAACAAACTATGGACAAAGGCGGAAGAGATCGCGCTTTGTAGAGCTTGGGTTTATGTGTCGGAAAATTCCGAGAGAGGAAACACTATTAACATGAATAGGTTTTGGGAGGAGGTGATAGAGTACTTTCAAAAGGAAACTGGTTCAAAAAGAACGTACGACTCGATCACGACCAAATGGAAGAATAGGATTCGTAGTAGGGTTGAGAATTTTTTGTGGTATTATGGATAATATCAAGGCTAATCATGGAAGTGGTGAGAATGATGCACACGATAAAGAAAAAGCTCTTAGAGAATATCGTGTGATTTACGGTCATGATTTTACATTGGAGGATTGTTGGAAAATTTTGAGGAATCATGATGCTTGGAAGAATATTGAGATGCTTGCTTTCAGAACGAATAGTCGAAAGAAATCAAAGAGTTCTACAACTACTTCGGGGTCAACACAAGGTCCTTTGAATTTGCAAGACGTGGATGATTCTGATGATGAGGAACAGACTAGAGAATCACGACCAGAAGGTCGTGACGCAGCCAGGAAGAAATCCTCCTCCTTCTCTCGTGATCCACTAGAATCATTCGTTAGTTCGTTAGCCAAAACCTTTTTCAAGTTCAAGCCGTCAAAACCGAAAAAATAAGGGTATGGAAGAGGCATACATAAAGTTGAGGGAAAAGAGCTGGAGATGAAAAAAGATAAAATTGAGCTTCAAAAACAGCAAATGGCATTAATGGCCAAATCAACCCGGCAGCAAGACTTAATTTTCTACAATACACCAATCGACCCGAATTTGCCCCAAGACAACTATAAGAACTGATGGATATTAAAGTATCAATCAAAGGCACGCTATAACTTAGATTATTAATTTAAGTTTTTAATTAGTATTGTAATGTTTGAGTTTTATTAGTTTAAGTTTTAATTAGTATTGTAATATTTTTATTTTTAATGAATTTTAAATTTGTTATTTAAAATATTTGAATTTAAAAAAAAATAAAATAAAAAATAACTCGGTCATCAACTGTGGCAATTTGATCGTGCCTGGTCAACGGAGAAAGAAAACTGATGTGGCAGGGTGACCTCGGTCACCGACTGTGTCCACTAGTATATACATTTTGTTGTATACAGTTATACACTGTTCATTTTTTCCCAAAGTGAGAACAAAAATACATCTTTTGACAAGAGCGGAGCCAATAATTATAGTTAAAGGGGGCCGAACTTTATTAAAAAATGATTACCAACGATATTAAAATAAAAATAATGCTTTCTAGAATTATCTTGTATCACATTGATAAACAATAATATAAACGTAGTTGTACAAAACAAACCAGAACTTAATAATGCTTCAAGAACATATATAACATTAATTCTTCGATCATATAGTTTTAAAATAATTGAACAGCTCGAAAGATATTAAAAACATAAACAAAATACATTAAAGAACGATGATTTTTACCCGCGCTTCGCTGCAGACCTTTTGGCTAAAGAAGTATTTTAAACGTCGTTTGGTATAATTTTATATAAACGGATGTTGCTAAAAAAACTGAACTATAGTAGATTGCACCAAATATGAAAAGTTTGTAGTTCATAGTCATATCAATATACACAGACATTCTTTACAGATCCAATATCATACATGCATATAGCATACTTATTTACTGTGATTATTTTCAAACTAAGACACATCAACATCATTAGCGATTACAAATAGTTTATATAAAAAAAATTATCGACTGTATGTCTGTGATATGGAATTATGTATAATCCAAGTTTGTTTGTTTTTTTTTTTTTAAATCTGTGAAATGGAATTTTGTATAATCAGACTATCGATTTTAGTTTTTCTTTTGTATGTCTATATTGTTAGATCTATTAGAGGCTTTAGACTCGATTGCTTGGTGATATTTAGTGATAAATACAAATATAAGACCCGTGCATAATAACGAGATTTTATAGCGGCATATAGTTTTCGTGATAAAAAAAGTTTATGGGTTATAAACGAAAAATAATACAAGTTTGAGACTTGGGGATTAAACATAATGTTTTGAAACCCAGTTCGACCCGGGTGGTTCAATCGGTTGAACCGTTCCGGTCGAAAAACGGGTCAACCCGGTTTTCGATGTGTATTAATAGTTTCCTTTTGAAACATATGTTTTCAACATTTTTTTTAGTTTCAACTTTTCACTTTTCACGGATAGTTTTAGTGATAAAAAAATTTATGGGTTATAAACGAAAAATAATAAAAGTTTGAGGATTTGGTGATAATCATACTGTTTTGAAATCTGGTTCGACCCAGGTGGTTCTACCGGTTGAACCGTTCTGGTCGAAAAACATGTCAGTTTAAACCGGGTCAATCCGATGAGTCGGGTCAAAAAACGGGTCAACTTGCCGGGTTTGAAGCGTCCCGAGTTAACCCTGTTTTCGATGTGTATTAATAGTTTTCTTTTGAAAGATATGTGTGTTAATTGTTGAAATGCTCATAATTAATTGTTTCAACAATTTCTTTTTAATATTTTCAACAGTTGAATTTCTTAACTCTTCACTTTTCACTTTAACCATTTTTGTTTCACAGATAGTATAAATTATGGCTGAGCATTCATATTAGGGGTGGCAATCGAGTCGTGTTCGTGTTAACCTATTCGGGTTCGCGTGTTGGGGGTTAGTATAGCCTTTACCCAAACACGACCCATTTATTAATCGTGTCAAGAAACTCAACCCTAACTCACACCTGCATATAACACATGTTACACATTTATGACCCGTTTAACCCGTTTAAGTAAATAGGCCAAACAGTGAATAAAGGTCGTGGTTAGTCGATTTAACTAGTTTAAATGCAAAAATGATATAAGGGTCTAAAATATGATAAGAATATCATACAAATAACTATGTGACAATTTTTTGAATTATAAGCGTCAATTTTCATGATATCTAAGGTATAAAATTATAATTCACTCATACTAAGTAAATAACAAAATACATTTAATACACTTCCAACATAAAACCAGGTTATATATTTTATTTTTAAGATCTTATATACTTAAACGGGTTCACGGGTTGACCTGTTTAATAGTTACTCAACCCAAACACGACCCGTTTATTAAACGGGTTAGACGGGTTGACCCGTTTTTGACCCACACCTGTTTATCTTCAACCCAACCCTGTTTAACTTCGTGTCGTTTATCGTGTCGTATCAAAAATTGCCACACCTAATTCATATCATAAGACGGTAAATGGGCTTCATTAGAGGGCCTAGCACCCACTAGTTACCCCTCCCTTCGCCCGTCTTTTGAGAACAATTTTGTATAAAAAGTGGTCTGACAATTGATAGTTTTTTTTTTTTTTTTTTTTTTTTTCAATCGTCTACATTATTTTCATTATTTTAATTATAGTATAGTTTGTGAGATTTTTTTCACACGTATAAGAAAAAAGGACCACTTACAACAAGAAACTAAAAATCATGGTTCAAAACACAAATCATTAGATAGATTTTTGTGCAGTCAATCAATGTAGGCTCGGCAAATTTTCAGTTAATGCTCAAATTTAAATCGGAACTTTTCTTTTTAAAAGGGGTCATGGATGATGATGATATATATTGATGTCGCACTACGAAGTACGAACTATCAATTGATTTATCGGAGTGTGGCCCAATTAGCTTTTGTTGTGATGATAGTACCACATCTTGCATCAAATTGGGTCTAAATGGTACATACAACCACATTATGTGGGCCAAGTTTTTAGCAAGGGAGTCCTTTCCCATTATCATCTTTCATTATTTATCTTGTAGTACCCAACTTATTAGTTATAGTACTTTAATATATCATGAAATAGGAATTTGTACCCGGCGATTCGTAACAATGCGAGAATATATATATATATATATATATATATATATATATATATATATATATATATATATAGGGTGAAGTTAAAATAAAAAGACAAATATCCGTAAAAAGAATAAAAAGATTTTTTTTTCAAAAAAAGTTCACGAAAAATTCCCAAAAAATCCCACAAGATCGGGTATGTTGGTGCATAAAACTTTTGTGAAAACATTTTTTATAATTTTGAGTTTTGATACGTTTTTTTTAATGCACAAAAAACGAATTTTGATGCGCAAAAAAATTTTGATGCACAAAATTTTTAACTTGTTTTAGTTTGATGCGCAATGTTATTTTGATGAAAAAAGTCAAAAGAAGTTGGGTGCAAAAACCAATTTTTGATGCACAAAAAAAAGATTTAATGCGCAAACGTATATTTTCATAATTTTTTTTCGGAAAAAATATCCACTTTTAGAAAAAAGTTTTTCACAACTTTTTCATGCACCATCATACCCGATCTTGTGGGATTTTTTGGGAATTTTTCGTGAACTTTTTTTGAAAAAAAAATCTTTTTATCTTTTTACGGATATTTGTCTTTTTATTTGATCTTTATCCTATATATATATATATATATATATATATATATATATATATATATATATATATATATATATATATATATATATATATATATATATATATATATATATATATATATATATATATATACATAGTCCGGATCTAGAGAAAAGTATAATAAGATTATAAAGTGAGAAAGTTACAAGGGTAGATTATGTAAACACTTGAAAGTTTAGGGTAAAAATTAAAAAAATAAACAAAGAGGGAATATCAAAGAGATTGTCACTTTCACTTTCATTATCAAAACAGATACGCTGTAGATGAGACGACTCATCAAGACCACCGTCACCACAACCACTATCCCCACCGTCTTCCGTTGTGCAACCACCGCTTCAATCTTTACACCGCCACCGTCACACCGACGCCAAATAGTGAGATGAGCTAATCTATTTGTATGATGAGATGACTTACCATCGCCACCACCACCGTCGCCACCGTCTTCCGTCGTGCATCCACCGCGCCAATCTTCACTCTGCTACCGCCACACCACCGTTGGTCATCTGCTGTTCATTTACAAACGCTACATCATCAACGATCTTCTTCAGGTTAGTTAATTATATATAACATCTTTATTATATAGTTTATATAAACTGAATAATTTATTCATTTTAATGTTTAATTATTTATAATAAATTTGACCAAAAAATGCATAAAAAGTGTGTTTATTAAAGTTGCACACTATGTGTTTGATAAAATGTCAAAGTAAGATTATTATAAATGCGATGCATTAATTTACAGCATATGTGTTTATTATTGTAGGATATGACATATTAGGACATCTCTGTGTAAATTTGCAGCATCAGATTACACGTTAGGGCTTCAGGTTGTTTTAGTGCATTTGTGTTTGTAGTTGCTACATCAGTTTAAAGGTTTGCAGGTTTAGTGCATCATTGAACATGTTAGAGCATCAATAGGTATGATTAGTGCATCATTAGACATATTAAGGCATCATTGTATGTATTTAGTGTATCAATTTTTATGTTCAGTGCATCGTTGGTCATATTAGAGCATCCATTTGTATGTTTAGTGCATCGCTGGAAATAATTGGGCATCTCTTTATATGTTTAGTGCATCATTGAACATATTAGAGCATTCTTTGAGTAAGATTAGTGCATCATCAAACATATTAAGGCATGGGTGTATATGTTTAAAAGAATTACTAATAAGGACTTAAAAGTTTTCGTGTTATTTTTAAATAAGAGGGGTTTGGGTTTAGGTGTTGTGGGAGATGTCTTTGTTGACGCCCTCTTTCTAGCTTTTCAAATGCTCTAGTGTATAGTGCTGAGGACTTGAAATATTATGGTCTATATACTCTTTCTAATATTATGGTTGTTTGCAGGCTATGTTCCGTTTATTTGGTCCACGTAAAACAACTTTAATGTTTGTCATACGTGATTAAACAAAGGTATCACTTTTGTAAACTGGAAATATTTGTACCTTGTGTAAAGTAACAAAATCTGTCTTGAATCAGAATTGAGGAAAGATATCCATAAGGTAACTTATTTTATTGTCTTGTTAACCTTAAGAAATAACATGACTTAACACTTATGATAACATGTTATTTGTTGTAGATATGGGATTGCATTCCCAAGCCTGAAGCATGTAGATATAAGGCGCGTATTCTATATTGATAAATGAGCGGTTGGGATTGCTTTTCGGAACTGCTGATCTGATCTGATCTGATCTGACAGAAACTTCAGCAATATATGCATCTTTCAATGAACCCGACGATAAGAATTCTTGGGATTGGGTATGTTCTTGATAGTATTTCGTATTCATTTTTCATTTTCAAATATTGATTTAGTTGCGAGCTCTTAACTTTCCTTTTGATATATATGACTGAATTTTTACTACTATAACTTTTTAATTGGAATATAATTTTATGCTACTGGACCACTTGATAAAAACCATGTGGAAGTTCAACAACTCTCACTAATAAATCACTACACTAAGTCAACTCTAAATCGGGGTGTTTGGGATTGCGTATGCAAATTGGCGTCTAAGAAAACATGTCTGAACCATCCTTTTCACATGTCTCAACCATGTGGCATCTAAGAAAACATGTTTCTTAGACAATTTGCCTCAAAATGCAATCCTCAACACTGTCATACACTTTTTGCAAAACTAGAGCATCAAATGTATTGTTGCATCCATTTGACATGTTTGTTTAGTGCATCTTTATAACTTGGGTCAGTGCATCACCATATGTACAAGTATGATCAGTGCATCACCATTGCAACATCAGTTAAAGCACACGTATGATCATTTCTTAGACCGTCTATATGACTAGTTAAGGCATCTGTTATATTAATTAGTTAAGGCATATGTTAGCATAATTAGAGCATCAAATGTATTGTTGGATCATCTGTAGTGATCACCATTACGACATTTGTAAAAGAATACGTATGATCATTTATTAGAGCATCTATATGACTAGTTAAGGCATCTATTAGGATAATTAGGGCATCAAATGTATTGTTGCAGCATCTGTAGTGATAGAGCAACATATGTATGAATCAGGCCGTCCTTATACCCCTCACACAGTTTGTTAAACCGATAAAAGTAAACCAAAACACGAGCGACACAAAGGCAAGTTTTAAATCTTTAGTTCAGGAACTTATAATGATAACACCTCAGTTGAGAATGTTATATTGATTGTGTCTTCTATTTATTTAAAACAACAAGGAAAATCTTTTTGTATTTTTTTAATCTTTTACATATATATAAAGAAAAGAAAAAATATTTTTGTATTTTTGTATTTTTATAAAAACAATAACTTCACGAGGAAGGTTCTTCAAGTCACTAATCGCAAAAACTTCACGATATTGTCGCAACACACCTCCCCGGCAGCGGCGCCAAAATTTGATTCGTTCGAAAGTGAGTGGTGAAAAACAAACACAATATCAATATATCAAATTAACCGTAAAATTCGACAAATTAACCCTTTAGGAAAAAGGTCAACATGCCTAACCTCACGGGTGTGATAAAAGTGATACCGGGAAAGTGATTTCCCCGGGTCGTGTCCCAACGAGGTGTGAATGGAAGGATTCGTTGAGTTTCGTGATTTGAACTTGAATTGGTTTTTAATGATTTTGGATTTGATTACGTATTCTACAAATTAATGAACGGGAAGGTAATTAAGGCAAGGGAACCCTAAATAACTAAAAATAAACTATCACTAAACCTAAGGAATGATAAAACGAAGCTACACTAAGTCCTAGGGTGCTAAAACGCAAAAACGTAAAAACCGGGAAACAACCCGAGCCATAAACGTAAAAAATTTGCAATTTAAGGGCTACGGGGGTGAAATCAATTTTCCTACGTTCTAATTGACTAAAAATAATTTTAGAAAAAGACCGGGTATTTTTTCGACTTTTAAAATAATTACTACGAATTAAAAACCATTAAACACTAATTAAATTATTAAAAATACTAAACTAATTAAGAAAAATCTGAAAATTTCACAGAAAGTGCTTTGCTTGGTGCTGGTTCTAAGAAAATTGCAAAAAGTGGTGGTTGCTTTTGAAAATAAGCACTAAATAAGCTGAAAAGGGCTTAAAGTATAAACTGCTTTTGAGGCTTAAGAGGTTTGTTTGTGAAAAACTTGTGAGACAAGTCCCAAGGGCGCAGATGGTTGAGGATGGGGTGTTAGTGTGTTGAGCTTAGGGACCAGGGTTCGAATCCCCTTGGTACCTTTTTTTTTGAAAATTATTTTTTTTTGACTTTTCCTTTTTGAAACTTAAAAAGCTTATCAAAATGAAGGTTTTTTTATAAAGACTACTTTTCTGAAAAGCTTGAAACAAGCAGTTTGAAACTGCTTATTCCAACAGTAAGCATAAATACATCCAAACACCCTTTAACTGTGCTTAAGCACAAATAAGCATAAACAAGCAGTTGGTAAGCGAGATGAATAGACAAATAAGCTATATTAACTGAAATAAGCAAAAGGAGAGCTAACTAAACTGAAAACTCAAGGGAATAAGCAGTTGGATAATGGGAATCCTTAACTAACAAGAGATTTAATAAGCAATGGAAAAAAGAAAAAAAATTGAACTAAGCTCCTAATAAGCAGAAATAAGCTAAACTTATACTAACCATACTAAGTAGCAACTAAAAACCTAGATAAGCTGAATGGATTACCTAATAAGCACTGAAATTGGAATGAGCTGCAGACTGTTGTTGTTCTGTTGTAACTGCAGGCTGATACAGCCTAAGTGGCTGTTTGGAGCTTATTTTTAAGCTACCAAAAGACACTCCAAGCTAAGAGCACACTCAAACAACAAAGTTAGCATGGAAGGCTTCCTAAAAAGACTGATTGGTGGGTGAGATGGACACTGTACAGCTTATAAATAAGCTGTACAACAGTGGCTTTTAGGCCATGTATGCTGAGAAAAAAAATTTGTAAATGGACAGATTTTTCTCTTCAAATTTAACTATGCTAGTGATGATATTAAAGCTTGCCACTTAAACCAGATTGAGTGGGTAATACAAGGATTGAATAAAAACAAAATTTGCCAACTTTAGACACCAATTAAGCTGAAAAAATGAGACCAAGAACAGCAGCACAACTGCTGTCCTGTGTGCGTGCAGTAAAACAGAAAACAGTTTTTGATTTTACCTAAGCCTGTACACATCTTATGAAATCATTGCCCACGCTCCTACACTAACATTCACTTGATAAATGGACTTTTACTTGATAAGTAAAATGGCTAAAAACATGGACTTTCGACCAATTAAAGGCTTCAAACAAACACCCCTGTAAGGGTGTAGAACTATTTGAAAACTGCTTAAAAACTGAATTTGGTTTTTTCTTCTTTTCCTTACTAAACTGACATAGCAATTTAAACACAAGCTTGTAACACAACAAAAATTAACAAAGGGTAATCAAATACTATTGAAACAGAATTGATAAAAAAGACTTTTTCATTAATAGTAAAAAACTACAATTGGAATTTTAAAAGACTAAAAGCTAAATTTTAAAACTAAAACTAGGGTGCCTTATACATGGCATACATACTCCTATTTATACTACACTACTGGTCTTCATCTCTTCACTTCTTGTGCTTGTTTTGTGAGTGGAAACAGACCATATCACCATCCTTGTGCTTCTTTGAATTCATCCAAGCCATCCAATAGGTAGGTATACTTTGGAAGCAATCTGAGCCATCAGTTGGTGCTTTTAGACTTGGATTGCCATGGTGGCAGTGGAAAAAGAGGAGGGAAAAGATTAGTGGGTTTGGGATTTGGGGGTAACTGGTTAAAAGAGATTAAGGTGGTTTTGGGGTGTGGTGAAGTTGGGTAAAGGGGAGAGATGGGGGTGGAGTGTTTGGGGGGAAGGAAAAGGTGTTAGGGTATCTAGGGTTCTGGGTTTCTTGGGTTTGTGTGGGCGGGAAAACAGGGAAGAAGATGGGTGTATTAGTTTTTATCAGTTGACTGGGTTAAAGGGTTGGGTTGAACTCGGGTCAAAGGTTATTGGACCGGGCAAAGTGGGTCTTGGATTGTTATTGGGCTAGGGACTATTGGATTTAACTTGGCTAAGGATTTAACTTGAACCTGTTTAGTAGTTAAGGGACCAAAGCTGTAAAATCTGAAATTGTCGGGACCATTCATGTAACTTCTGAAAAGTGATCCAAGGGTCAAACTTGTAAATCTCAAATAAGTTAAGGACCATTTTTGCCAATTGTGAAATTCCAAAGACTAAACATGATCATTTTAAAAATCCAGGGATCAAAACTGTAATTTCTCAAAACTTTTGGAACTTTTCACCAAAGGACTAATTATGACAACTTATGATTTCAAAAGGACCTTTGGTGACTTTTCTTTTTAAAATACGTGCTCAGGGACTATTTCTGTCAATTTTTGAAAGTCGGGGGACTGAAACTGTCAATTATGCAAACTTTGTTCGTTTTTCATTTGTTTTTGATAATTTTTCATTTGAAACATATAAAACACAATTTTGAGATATTTTCAGTATTTTGATGCATTTCGGAGTGTTTTTAGATGTTTTGCAGCTCAGATTTGACCAAAAATGATGAGTGAATAAGCACTCATCAAATCCCCCACACTAAAACATTGCTAGTCCCTAGCAATCTTTTGAGAAAACTTAATGGATTTGAATCTCTTTACCAAAAGCCATTACTTCTGGAGTAGCCAAATGTTTCAGTTCAAGTAAGAACTATGGTACACTGATAACCATGTGATTTTGAGCAAATCACCAGCTTTCAACGGTTTTGATTTGTCTTTACCAGAAGCCGTTTGCTTCTGGACTAGCCAACTCTTAGATTAAATATCTTTGGTGAGTCGATTACCAATTATGGTTTTCCAACTGCCTTTACCACAAGCCATAAACTTGCGGGCTAGCCAACTCTTCACTAATTAAAGATATGGTGAGCTGAACACCATACAATTTTGGGCAAATTGCAAGCCGTCAACGGATTTGAGATATCTTTACCAAGAGCCGTTTGCTCCTGGATTAGCCAATCCTTTTGTTTATTAGACATGGTGGACTGATAACCGAAATCTGAGTAAGTGCAAAACACTTACTCCAAAAAAAATTTTGGCCAAAAATGGGGGAATAAGATGGTAAAACATATGCTAAAATTCGTGAGAATTCCCCCCCACACTAGAAATGAATATTGCCCTCAATATTCAAAGTACCGGCGGTTATGCCGAAACATAGAACGTAAAAGGGAAATACTACAGCCATTATTTGATTTTTTTTTTTTTTTTTTTTTTTTAAACTTATATACAACAGCGGGGGAAACTCCCCCACACTAGGGTGGTAGAAAATAGAAAGAAGTCAGAAATACGGGTGAAAACCCATATAGTGTGCTACTGTTTTTGTTTCCCGAGTCGCTAGCTTGACTCGATCCCCGCATTCATTGGTTCATGGGGAAAGTTTGTAGATCCGGGACAACCAAGGATGGTATGTCCCCTCCAAAATAATGTTTCAATCTATGTCCATTCACCTTGAAGTTTGGTCCGTCAGTTTGAGATAACTCAACAGTGCCATATGGAAAAACTTTGGCAATGGTGAATGGACCGGTCCAACGGGTCTTAAGTTTCCCCGAGAAGATTTTCAATCTAGAATTGAAAAGAAGGACTCGGTCACCAACGTTGAAAACGCGGTTCTTAATCTTTGAGTCATGGATCTTCTTTGTCTTTTCTTTATAAATCAACGAGTTCTCGTAGGCTTGATCACGGAGTTCATTTAATTCATTGAGTTGAACTTTCCGGTGATCACCCGCGGACTTAAGGTCAAAATTTACATGCTTCAAGGCCCAATAGGCTTTGTGCTCGAGCTCGATCGGGAGATGACACGCCTTTCCATACACAAGCTTGTAAGGAGTACACCCGATGGGTGTTTTGTAAGCGGTACGGAAGGCCCAAAGTGCATCTTCAAGTTTGTCCGACCAAGAGGCACGGTTTTCACCTACGGTCCTCTCCAAGATTCTTTTCAAGCCACGATTCGAAACTTCCACTTGCCCACTAGTTTGTGGGTGATACGCGGTAGAAAGACGGTGAGTGACACCGTACTTAAGCATGACTTTTGCGAATTGGTCGTTGCAAAAGTGCGTACCGCGATCACTAATGATGGCACGGGGAGTTCCGAAACGGGTAAAGAGAGACTTTAGAAATTTCACAACTACTCGGGCGTCGTTGGTGGGGAGCGCTTTCGCTTCCACCCATTTGGACAAATAATCGACCGCCACGAGTATATACTTGTTCCCTCGAGAAGACGGGAACGGACCCATAAAATCGATGCCCCATATGTCAAAGATCTCGCACAATTGAATGGCATTTTGAGGCATTTCATCTCTTTTAGAGATGTTGCTATGACGTTGGCAAGAGTCGCAAGATTTGACGAGGTCATGGGCATCTTTGTAAATCGTGGGCCAATAGAAACCGGAATCAAACACCTTTTTAGCGGTGTAGTTCGGGCCATGATGTCCCCCCGTGGGTCCATTATGACAAGCCTTGAGAATTTCATCGGCTTCTTGGCCGTGAACACACCGTCGGATGACTTGATCCGCACAAACCTTAAACAAGTAGGGGTCGTCCCAGAAGTAATGCTTAACATCTTTGAAAAATTTGTTCTTTTGTTGGGACGACATCCCTTTCACAACAAAGTTACCCGCATGATAGTTTGCAAAGTCGGCAAACCATGGGGTACTCGAATTTTCATGATGAGATACCACATTAAGAATCTCGAGAGGAAACGTTTCGTTTATTTCCTTTTTCTCGAGCACACCTTGATGTGGATTTTCAAGACGAGAGAGATGATCAGCCGCTAGGTTTTCCGCTCCTGTTTTATCACGGATAATGATATCAAATTCTTGTAGGAGGAGAACCCATCGGAGCAATCTCGGCTTTGCATCTTGCTTAGCAAAGAGATATTTGAGAGCCGAGTGATCCGTATACACTATGCTTTTGGACAAGATCAAGTATGGCCGAAACTTCTCGAAAGCATACACCACAGCTAGTAATTCTTTCTCCGTCGTAGTGTAATGTGCTTGAGCTTCGGTCAAAGTTTTGCTAGCATAATGTATAGGCTGGAAATGTTTTGATTTTCGTTGCCCCAAAACGGCACCTATGGCGAAATCGCTTGCGTCGCACATAAGCTCAAATGGTAATTCCCAATCGGGGGCAACTAGAATTGGTGCTTCAGTGAGCTTTTTCTTAAGAGTTTGAAAAGCTTCAACGCACTCACTAGAGAAGATGAAAGGAGTGTCCTTTTCAAGAAGTCGGGTCATAGGCCGGGATATTTTTGAAAAGTCTTGAATGAAACGACGATAAAATCCGGCATGACCAAGGAAACTTCTAACTCCTTTCACGGTTGTGGGAGGAGGTAATTTTGAAATGACATCGACTTTAGCTTTGTCAACCTCAATCCCGCTCTTAGAAATCTTATGGCCAAGGACAATTCCTTCCTTAACCATAAAGTGACATTTCTCCCAATTTAGACTAAGATTAATGTTTTCACAACGTTCAAGCATCTTGTCCAAATGGGAGAGACATGTTTGAAAAGAATCCCCAAAGACCGAAAAATCATCCATAAAGACTTCCATAGTCTTTTCGATCATGTCATGGAAAATGGACATCATATACCTTTGGAATGTACCGGGAGCATTACACAAGCCGAAAGGCATGCGTCGGTAAGCAAATATTCCATAAGGACATGTGAATGTGGTCTTTTCTTGATCTTGTGGGTCAATGGGAATTTGAAAGTAACCCGAGAAACCATCGAGAAAACAATAGTATTCATTTCCCGCTAATCTCTCAAGCATTTGGTCCATGAAGGGTAATGGAAAGTGGTCTTTACGGGTGGCTTCATTTAACTTTCGATAGTCAATGCAAACACGCCATCCCGTAACCAATCGAGTAGGAATCAACTCGTTTTCATCATTTTCAACAACGGTAATGCCACCTTTTTTGGGCACACAATGAACGGGGCTAACCCAAGGACTATCCGAGATAGGGTAAATCAATCCGGCATCGAGAAGTTTTATGACTTCCGTTTTGATAACCTCATGAATTTTAGGATTCACCCTTCTTTGGTGTTGAACCGCCGGTTTGAAGTCATCTTCCATGAGAATTTTGTGTGTACAAAATCTCGGGTCAATACCCTTGATGTCGGAAAGGTTCCAAGCGATGGCTCACTTGTGTGACTTCAAAACCTTTATGAGAGTGGATTTTTCATCCTCACTCAAGTCTTTAGCAATGATGACGGGTGATTTATTGTCACCCTCCAAAAATGCATACTCGAGATGAGGTGGTAAGTCCTTAAGTTCGACCTCGGGAGGATCATTAGATTTTTCAATCGTTTTGATTTCCTCTTTATGAAGTTCTTGAGGAGGGAGTGATGAAGGATCTTCATTGAGCATCTTCTCGATGAGAAGAATATCTCCCTCAATGTCGATGGGAGCGTGATCAATTTCCCATGGAACAGAATCACTAGCCAAGTATGCTTCAATCTCTTCCAAAATAAAGTCACTTCCCTCAAACGGGGTGAGGGGAGGGGAAGAGAGAGCAACAATAGGATCAACCGAAGTGGGATTGCCACTCGAGAATCCAAGAATTTCTTGAGAATACTCCTCCGACACAATGTCAAGGACATCAATTTTGTTGACGGAATTGTCTCCATAATTGGGGGAGTATTTCGTAACTTGATTGAGATTGAAAGTAACGGCTTCCTTGTTTACCCTCAAAGTAATTTCCCCTTCATCAACGTCGATCAATGCCTGACCCGTTTTTAAGAAGCACCTCCCAAGGATGAGGGGTACTCGGGGATCGGCATCAAATTCGACAACAACAAAGTCGGCGGGGAAATGAAACTTGCCTACTTTCATAAATACATCCTCGGCTATACCTAGCGGACGAGAACTTGTACGGTCCGCAAGCTCGAGGATCATACATGTTGGTGTAAGCGGAGGCAATGAAAGCTTTTTCCACATGGAATGTGGCATCAAGTTAATGCTAGCGCCAAGATCGGCCAAGGCGGAGCATTGAACTATGCCTTGAAAATCACATGGGATGAGAAATTTTCCGGGGTCTCCTAACTTTTCGGGAAGCTTTTTAAGGATAACCGCCGAACAATTCTCGTTCAAAGAAGTTTTAGCCATTTCGGAAATCTTTTCTTTGTTATTCAACAAATTTTTGATTGTTGGACCGAACTTTGGCATTAGAAGAAGAGCGTCCGCGAAACTAATCTCAAAGTGCAAATCTTGAAAGATTTGGATAAGCTTCTCCATTTGTTGACTAGTTTTATCATGGAGCTTTTGGTTATTAAGCCTTGAAGGATAAGGAAGTGAAGGCTTAGGAATGGTCATCGGAACAACGGGTTCCGGAATTGGAGGTAAGACCACCGGAGATTGGACTTGTGCGGTACTTTGTGGGCTTGAGTGATGCACCTTGTCCTTTGATACCTTGGTTTCTCGTTCCACATCCCTCACCGGAGAAGGATTAGGCATCGAGGGTCCCTC
>BPTQ01000009.1:202252612-202267805 GCA_019973895.1 Chrysanthemum seticuspe | reverse complement strand
AAGAGGAGGGAAAAGATTAGTGGGTTTGGGATTTGGGGGTAACTAGTTAAAAGAGATTAAGGTGGTTTTGGGGTGTGGTGAAGTTGGGTAAAGGGGAGAGATGGGGGTGGAGTGTTTGGGGGGAAGGAAAAGGTGTTAGGGTATCTAGGGTTCTGGGTTTCTTAGGTTTGTGTGGGCGGGAAAACAGGGAAGAAGATGGGTGTATTAGTTTTTATCAGTTGACTGGGTTAAAGGGTTGGGTTGAACTCGGGTCAAAGGTTATTGGACCGGGCAAAGTGGGTCTTGGATTGTTATTGGGCTAGGGACTATTGGATTTAACTTGGCTAAGGATTTAACTTGAACCTGTTTAGTAGTTAAGGGACCAAAGCTGTAAAATCTGAAATTGTCGGGACCATTCATGTAACTTCTAAAAAGTGATCCAAGGGTCAAACTTGTAAATCTCAAATAAGTTAAGGACCATTTTTGCCAATTGTGAAATTCCAAGGACTAAACATGATCATTTTAAAAATCCAGGGATCAAAACTGTAATTTCTCAAAACTTTTGGAACTTTTCACCAAAGGACTAATTATGACAACTTATGATTTCAAAAGGACCTTTGGTGACTTTTCTTTTTAAAATACGTGCTCAGGGACTATTTCTGTCAATTTTTGAAAGTCGGGGGACTGAAACTGCCAATTATGCAAACTTTGTTCGTTTTTCAATTTTTTTGATAATTTTGCATCTGAAACATATAAAACACAATTTTGAGATATTTTTAGTATTTTGATGCATTTCGGAGTGTTTTTAGATGTTTTGCAGCTCAGATTTGACCAAAAATGATGAGTGAATAAGCACTCATCACTAGTTAAGGCATCTGTTATATTAATTAGTTAAGGCATATGTTAGCATAATTAGAGCATCAAATGTATTGTTGGATCATCTGTAGTGATCACCATTACGACATTTGTAAAAGAATATGTATGATCATTTATTAGAGCATCTATATGACTAGTTAAGGCATCTATTAGGATAATTAGGGCATCAAATGTATTGTTGCAGCATCTGTAGTGATAGAGCAACATATGTATGAATGAGGCATCTGTATTATGTGTTTGGTTCACCAAAACAAAAGCGTTAGACCATCTATATGTATGATCATTGCATCACCAATATGATCAGGGCATCTAAACATTATGGCATCTGTTAAAGCATACATATGATCATTTGTTAGAGCATCTGTTAGTATAATAAGTTAAGGCATCTGTTAGTATTATAATTAGTTAATGCATGGTTAAATAATATCGTTATAAGTTAAGGCATCTGTTTGTATAATTAGGGCATCCGTATGTGATAAAGCAACTGTTTGTATGAATGAGTCATATGTTATGTGTGATTAGTGCATCAAACCAATACTGTTAAAGCTACAAAATACCTTTTTTAGGTATGCACCTCTTGACTTGTACTCCCGTAATTAGTTGGTCCTGTTCGGGTAGTCATGTACAATTAGAGAGGGGTAAATTCAGCTTACTTCCATATAAAATGGTTTATTTGTATATTTAGTGCATCAATGGAAAATACTTTGGCAACTATATGTATGTTTAGTGCATCAATATACATATTAGGGCATCATTGAGTATTAATTAGTGCATCGTGAGACATATTAAGGCATCAATGTGTATGTTTAGTGTATCCGCTTGTATGTTTAGAGCATCATTGGTTATAGTAGGGCATCCATTTGTAGGTTTAATGCATCACTGGAAAATACATGGGAAACTATTTTATGCTTCATGATTTTCCAGAGTTCCTTTGTAATTACCATTTTAGTTTTTGTTATATCATTCCTCCAAGCTGCATTCAGATGCGGAATATAGTACTCAGTGCATTTCCACTTAACATGAGGCTACCTGACCCTTCTACTCCCAACTTGAAGGTGTATGTCTTCTCTTAGTTTATAAGTGTGGCTCGAGACCAGTTTTTCCAGTTTATCGAAAACACGTTTATATATAAATAGATCGCGTGCTCTAATATAATTACATAAAATTATTTTTCATTTTAAGTAAAACGTTTTAGGAGGTTCGTGTGCAATTAAATGCACTTTCTAAACAAGACAAAAATGTCACGTCTAAGTTTGATCGTTGTGCTTACTGATATTAATTTATACCTAAGATGCCAATGGAATTGGTACATCTGCAGATCTAAGTTAACTTTCTCACTTGTGTTTCCACTCTAATACTAATCTCACCCATTTTTGTATGCAGCTCCAAGATACCAAGAAAAGAATCAGAAGCTGAAAATATGGAGAAAAACGACAGAATAAAATTACCACAAACTAGAAAACTTGAAGCTTTTGTTTGATAATCATGGCTGCTTTACTATATGTTTACCCTTTTGCGTCAATTTACTAGTTTTTGCGCCTTTTGTCTATCCAATTCTTTTTATGTTTTTGTTGTTGTAAGGTTATTATAGATCGATACCCAAATTGAAAGGTTTGATGATATTATTTACGGCTTGCTTAAGCATATTACATTTTGAGACAATAATTGCATTATTATCTATTTTTCTTGCTAGTTTGTTTGTAATTAGGTTCAATTTTCTTGCTAGTGTTTATAACCAAAATCGGTCATTTAATGCATGTTTTCAATGATATTTGTGTTTCTAATGCGACAAACGTTGCAATACTGCTGTCTCAAATATAATGTTAAACATGAGCAGTTGAAATACATTCATGTAGGTGCAGTCAAGTTACGGACATAAGAGTATATAGCATCATTTATGTAAGTTCATATATAAAATCACATGTTACAGAAAATCTGGGAAAACTGTGACAATACAAAGTGTACAAACTTAAACCCCGTTCATTTGAGATACATGACGTAAAAAAATAACAGATGGTACTTCTAAAGATATAACACCATACAACAAGGTTGAGTCAATGAATTCACAAAAATAGTAGCATTGTTAATGCAAAACGTCTGTTGGATATGTTACAAAATAGTCAAAGCTGAGGCTGCAGCAATGTAATGAGAAACTATATAGATATGACCCTCTTTGTAGCCCATAAAATCCGGGAAGTTTCTTTTTGTAGTCGACACACGGACCTGCATCATTAACAATGCCAGTTCATACTAATTGCAATTTGAATGAAGTAAAAAAAGAAATAGCACTTGGCTAGTGTGGCAATATGGTAAGTCAGTCAGATAATTGGTCAAAATAGACCACATAATAATGGTACCAAATGATCTTTGCTCATGTAAAGAAGAAAATATATTTTTAGAAAAAGAAATACTAGCCTGGGGTTCGTTAGTCCGTGCATAAGTATCCTTTGGACCTCATAAAAAGGCCTCACAACTGGGACTAGTAGGTGTATCACAACCAGAAGCTGCAAAATTCGGGAACTAGGACTAGTAGGTAGCTCATTAGCAACTCGACGAGTAAGAACTCAAAGACCTATTTAACATGCATCACAAATTTAACCAATTTTTGAAGAGTGAGACAAAACCACATTATATCACTACTTGGTAGCAGAAGACAGTAACAATAAATTGCATGCAACTAAAGGATATTTGGATTTTTATTATAACTTGAATAGTTAATAATAAACTTTATTACTTAACTAATTGACAAAATTTGTATAATTGTTTTTCTATCAACTGCAAAGAATTACAAATTATTTCTCGATAACTAAAAAAACTCAACTAAAAATTAGCAAAATGTGTCCCCTTGTAAATCATTTTTGTTGCAACTAGTATGAAATGGGTTACATGACACATAAGTAATCATATAATAGGTATCTTCGGAAATTACCAACATAAGTAGCTCATTTTTTATTTATGGATCTACAAATGCTTCATATGCAATTTAACTCAAAGTGTGACATGTCGAGCCTAATATGCCACATACACAATGACATATAACTTTTATGGTGTATTCAGGGCATCAATTTTTTTATCAGCAATTTGTACATCATATAGTTATCTAAAAATGGTTGCAGGGCAAGTGAAGTAAATGATTATATAAGACACAATTAACTTATACCTCAACTAATATAAATGAATAACAATGTATAATTCATGGCATCCGTTTGTTAACAACTAGTGCATAATTGCTATATAAGTCGGTGGATATCTATATCAACATAATCTTAAAAAATCAGTAAGAATGTTCTATGGAATCATTTAACAAAGTCAAGTATGAAAAATAGGAGCATCACAGTATGAATTTAATGCATCACATTTATAAAATATCATTGAAGCACTTTATCAAACATATAAAGCCCATTCCACTAAAAAAAATGACCATGATAATTAAATATATAGTTGATGCATCAGATTGTAAAATCAGTGCATCACATTTATGAAATTTTATTTCAGCATTTTATCAAACACCTTATGTGCAGTTTTTGTAAACATGTTTGCAAGTCGTTTTTTTCCCTCAAATTTGCCTCAAATAACTAACCTATATAGTGCAACGTATCACAAAACTCTTAAAATCGATACATCTATGAACAAACATGATGCTTAACGAATCAAAATTCATAAAACTAAACCCTAACTCATAAAAAACAACAATCAGTACAAATAAACTCTAGCAAACACGTATATCAGCATTATATTTGATCTTATATAACGAAACTAACAAAAAATTGTTAATAAACTTACTTTGTGCATCGATTTGAGAAATTATAAAAACTGATGTACATGAATCTGAGAAATTTAACGAGATGATTTCATTGATTTGTTCATCGTGAATCGAAATTATATAAAGATCGAGTGTGGAACGAGATGATTTCATCTGATGTTGTGTTTATTATATTGGGAGAGAAATAAAGATCGAGCCTGGAAAGATAGAAAGAAGAAAAAAAATGAAAATAATTTAGGCATTATATATGAAAGATGCGAATTTACAAAACCATTCCTTAAAAAATGAAGAAAGTTATAGTTAGGTCCCTATAGTTTGGTGTAAAAAAAGGGAGGGGAGGAAGGCTTGATCCAATGGTTGTAAATCACTTCTCTCACTTTTCTACCGAGATCAAATTTTCAAATGAACCAATACCTATATATATATATATATATATATATATATATATATATATATATATATATATATATATATATATATATATATAGGCTTCGGTTCCATTGAGAAGGTTTTTATTTTGAGAATATTAAGAAATCTTCGTTTGAGCAAATTGATTCATGTTTTTGATTTGATTCACAAGTAAACATTATTTTATGATGAATCGAATATATAAATCACAAATTTGATTCACAAATCATTGTTAAAATCGAGTTATGATGATGATTCATTAAATTTGTACAGATGATTCAGTATTCTACATATATCTCAAAATCGAGAGATTTTTAACATTGATTCAAATTTTTTTTACACATTTTGAATTTTAATCACATTAAAATGAGTTTTACGCTTGAAAAACATGAATCAAAGTTAAAAATCTATCGTTTTTGAAAACCTTCTCAATCTTCTCAAAATAAAAACCTTCTCAATCGATCCGGATTCTATATATATATATATATATATATATATATATATATATATATATATATACTCATTCCAGCAGCACTAACATAGTACTAGCAGTACTAACTTGCTCCAGCAGTACTAACTTAGTACTGCTGTTAGTAACTCTGGTCCAACAGTACTAATTTAGTACTAGAAATAGTAACCCTATGACTAAAAGATGCACTCATATAGCACATTATTGGTCACTCTTTGTTTAATTTGATGTGTAACTAAATATTACAAAATGCCACACAAACTAAAAATTCATGTGACCATTGGATGAGCAATAGTCACACAAAATACACATTTTTTCACTTTAAACAACATATGGTCACACTTATTAACACTTTTGGCCACTTTATGCTTAATTGTATGTGACTAAATACTTAAAACAAACATGTTTTGTCTGAATAAATATTACAAAAGGCCACACAAGCATAAAATTCATGTGACAATTGGATTAACAATAGTCACACAAAATACACATTTCTTCACTTTAAACAGCATATGGTCACACTTATTAACACTTTTGGCCACTTTTTGCTTAATCGTGTGTGACTAAATACCCAAAAGAAACATGCTTTGTGTGACTAAATGTTAGAAAATGCCACCCAAACATAAAATTCATGTGGCCATTGGATGATCAATAGTCACACAAAACACATATTTTTTCACTTTAAACAGCATATGGTCACACTTATTAACACTTTTAGCCACTTTATAATTAATTGTATGCGACTAAATACCCAAAACAAACATGCTTTGTGTGACTAAATGTTAGAAAATGCCACACAAACATAAAATTCATGTGACCATTGGATGATCAATAGTAACACAAAATACACATTTCTTCACTTTAAACATCATATGGTCACACTTATTAACATTTTTAGCCATTTTATGATTAATTGTATGTGACTAAATACCCAAAACAAACATGTTTTGTGTGACTAAATGTTAGAAAAGGCCACACAAACACAAAATTCATGTGGCCATTGGATGATCAATAGTCACACAAAATACACATTTCTTCACTTTAAACACCATATGGTCACACTTATTAACACTTTTAGCCACGTTATGATTAATTGTATGTGAACAAATACCCAAAACAAACATGATTTATGTGACTAAATATTACAAAAGGTCACACAAACATAAAATTCAAGTGGCCATTGGATGAACAATAGTGACACAAAATACACATTTCTTCACTTTAAACACCATATGATCACACTTATTAACACTTTTGGCCACTTTATACTTAATTGTATGTGACTAAATATACAAAAAAAAAAATGCTTTGTGTGACTATACAGTGTTTATGGTCACTAATACTGATTAATCCAACAAAATTTATACCTAATTAGTCACACATGTTAAGGTTTTGGTTACTGTTTTGTAATAGAGACTAAAAAAAAGTCAAACATGTGACCGTAGGTACCCTACGGTCGCGCGACCTTTAGTCACACACACTCTAAAAATCATGTGTGACTATATGTATATCGTCACACTTATTGGGGGTAGCCAAATCCACTTTTTGTTCTAGTGACAAAAATCCTTTTAGAAGAATGAAAAAGAAACTTTATGAAAGGGTTAAAAGAAATAAAAACCCTCCATACACTTAGGGCAGAAACCGGGTCAATGCATATGTTATCATTAATAAAAAAAAGATTATTATAATATTAAAGACAAATCCCAGTGATGCAATGCACAACCCTTCCCCAATTTAAGCTCAAAGATCAAAGACTCAAGACATGAAAATAGAGCTTATGTTAAATGACCATCCCCTTTTTGGGAGATTGTTAGCTTATAAAGTGTTGGTGATTAATAGTTTATCGAACCTTGTAATAGTTTATGATTGTTGAAGACTAGTTAAGGGTAAACATGCATGAATTAAGTTAATATTGTATAAGTCCATATCTAGTCCAACAAGTAAGCCCGACCTTACAACAAATAACTAGTTTTTATACCATACATGCACACGCCTAGTTGGGGTGTGTGTGTGTGTGTGTTTCTCCTCACTTTCCTAATCTAATCTTCCATTCTCTTCTCTTTCTCTCTGGAAATAACTAGTTCACTTCTCTCTCTAGGTTTCTTTCTTTCTCTCTCTAAAGCCTCACTTTTATGATTATAATATGTGTGAAATAATAGAATTTGTGACCTAACATACTTGTTTCATGGAGTTATGTAAGCTTCCTGACCAGTCTGCACGTGCGGAATCACATTCTTCTTTCTTCTCTTCCTTGGTTCGATCAGGTTATGGTTTCCTAGGATAAAATCTAAACTAGGGTCTCGTCAGGTATCCACTGGTACTGCATATATAGAACTAGGGCTCGAACCTATGCAAGCTTGGCGAGTACAGAATTGGGTAAACTAGTCGACTAGTACAAATCGACTTAGGGTCGAATTAGGATCCACCAAAGGGTAAAACCCTTCTTTGGTCGATTGATAGTGGGAATAAGAGGAGAGGGGGCGAATTTATGGATAGTTGTTGTGTTATGTGAATCCCTAGAATCCCTTTTATGCTTACAGGATACTAAGAAAGTTCTACAAGGATTAGGATACCTCCATAATTATCCCTAAGCACTCCTAGTTTGACAATTAATGAAACTAAACCACTCCCTTCCCTTGAGGGGGGTCGGCCGATTCCCATAAACCCATAGGGTTTGTGGTTTTGCCTGTTAGTGCTTTATATATTATCTACGATAAATATATAATCCATGGATAATTACTATTACCCCACAATGAATATACTACGGGACTTTCATTTCCTCACTACTATTGATTTATTTCATAACTCGTTTCTCATTTCCACCTACATGTTTTATTTGGTGTGCATCAGTGTGACTCTTCGGCATTTCTCTCAAACCCAGTAGTGAAAGTTGTTGTTTCTGCGCACATAATCCTTTCAGAATACACATGTCAGATTTTTATATCGGTAGGAGGATAAGTTATTCAATAATGTAGAAGGATACAACAATGTTTTTTTTAAGAAGATGAATGTTGGCTAGGGTGGGACCGTGTGTTTTAGGGAATCTTGCTTGTTTATTTATCGTATTTGTATTAAAGTTTTATAGATCATTTTTTGTGAATATATAATGTAAAATGTAATCTTATTTTTTGATGGATAAAGATCTTCTAAAGTTTATACCAACATGACAGGTCATGTTTTCAAATATTGTGAGAGTGAACTAAAATAGTAGTTTTTCGATTTTTGTAGAAAAGGGTGATCTTTTTGTTTATCTTTATTCTTATTGACCAACATTATGGGTCATGTTCAAATGAATTATAAAAGATCCCTATACAAATATATATTTTTTTATAATGGTTGGTTTGATGATCACCATGTTTGTTTGATAGGTTTGAAACTTGATTGGTTTGCTAAAGAGTGAATGTTGATATACTGGTAATAATTGTAATTACCAATATATTTAGTGTAAAAGCATTCACGATGACAGATTTATAGGATAAGTTTAAATGCTAAAAGGTTATTTATAAAGTAAGCCATAATAGAGATTAAAAGTTTAAGATGTTATGGGATGAAAAGACACAAGTTAATATTTGATTGCCATAAAATATTTACATCATTTTAAGTACTCATTGAATATGTCTTCTATCTATAAAACTTATAATACAATGCATAGTGAAAACAACTCAATAAACTATAAAAGTTTATAAATTGATATCATTGTATGAATTGGCAACATTATAAACATTTTGGAAAGGTTTATCACCGTAAATGCTAAAAGTAGGGATCTAAACGAAATGGAAGTACATTAACAGAGTTTTTTTAATTTTCGCTCATGAAATTTTAACCGGATAAATGAATTGACACGAGCAATTAAACCAACGGATTTTCTTATTCATATAAATTCATTAAGAAATGAGGTTGTTCGTGTTCGTTTATGTTCGTTGATTAAGAGATTAGACGAACGAACATAAATGAACTTATGAGGACAAACAAAATAAATTACTAAGTATTGTGTTTTATGTGTGTTTATTTCTTTAAGTATACCGATTTTTTTAAGTATACCGATCTTTTAAGTATATAATAAAAAAGTACTATATACGACCAAAACAAATAAACAAACATTAACGAACGTATAATCGAATGTTTACGAATATAAAGGAACGAACAATACTTCTTTTTATGTTTATTTATTTATTTATTTATTAAACGGATTTAAAGTCTTGTTAAATGTTTGTTCATTTAATAAAAAGACGCACATAAACAAACATTTTATCAAAGAGTTCATAAACTGTTCACTGAACGTTCAGTTATGTTCGTGAATGTACATTTATGTTCATAAAATGTTCACTTAACGCTCTGTCCATTTGAATCATTAACTATATAGGAAGTCTTCAACACATGATTATTGATTCAAAATACTTTAATCGATTAATAACGTGTCAAATAACCACAGTGTTAATCACGATAATTAAGTATTCCATAATCCAACTTCCCACTTTAATTTTGTATCAATTATTGTATAAGTTATTTCTTAATAACCACAGTGTTAATCACGAAAATTAAGTATTCCGTAATCCAACTTCCCACTTTATTTTTGTATCAATTATTGTATAAGTTATTTCTTAAATAACTAATTTACACTAGCCACTAGTAGTGTAATTAACTCACCATCAATACCTACTAAAGCAAGTTAATAATATGAGTGGTACAACTGTTTCGAAATAATATAAGATAGAATTGTGCGTTTCCAACCAACAATTGGCATAACAGCGTGTTGCAATTGGGATTATTTATGGTCTATGGACCATGCATGATTATAGATGCCAAGGTAAACTATATGAGGTGCCATCAATGTACTTAATGTCATAACGGAAGTTATTGAATACTATAACCCCTAATCAATTGGCATAATAGCACCATTAAGGTATTCTCTTGTTTCTTGGGTACAAAAGTAATTTAGGGTGTGCTTGGTTGACCGTTTTAGGTGGAGAGGAATGATAATTTATACTACTTATAATGCACGAACACATCTCACTCTTAATTTTAAAACGTAAAAAAAATTAAGCATGATTTACAACACTTTAATGCACTCAATTTTTAGAATTACAACAAAGTAAGCATATTGTACAACAAAATAAAGCGTGATGTCATTTTAAAACCAAAATTATATCAAACAACATTAATGCTATTAAAAACACCCCTTCACCAAAAAATACAACCATTTAAGCACAATGTACAATAGCTGCAACCAATTTTCAGATTTACAACAAAATAAGCATAGTGTACAACAAAATAAGCATAATGTAATTTTCAGACTTACAACATTAATGCTATTAAAGTGGTTAATGTTATTAATGACTATAATGACTACTACTTACAAGAAAAGAAACATAGTGTACAACAAAACACCATATTAATTTTATTTAATGTAGTCAATTATTTAACTGGTCAATAAATACAATTAATACAGTTATTAAAACACCCCTTACATAAGAAATACAAATTATCAAACATATTGTACAACCAAATTAAACACTATACCTGCATTAAATTTCGCTACTACAAATAATAAAGCACATTATACAAATATTCAAGCCCAAATGGGCAACTGGCCAAATCGGCTTGAGCCCGAAGGCGCGGACCAAACGGGCTCGAGCCCGAGCAGACACGGGCCAACGGGTTCGAGCCCGAACGGGCACGGGCTCTACGAAATTCTTGATATCGGTAAATTTATTGTTAAAAAGAAAATAATAAACTAAAATACATTATTTATCGATTTTTTTTATTTTAAGGTACCCGCCGCTGCAACGCGCGGATACCCTGCAAGTTATAATAAAAAATGATGCTTGGTATCCTACAATGCATTTCTTTATTACCTAAAAGTGAGTAATAAGCCATTACTCAACAAATTAAAGGTATTGAAAATTGATTACCTACTTAACCACTTTTAACCTCAAGATAAAGCCCTCCTAAATTCATTTTTTTTTACAAGGTAGTGTGTAATAATCAGATTTACACATAGATAATTTTGAACGTGAACTACATAGAATTATTGACAAATTTGTTGCATCATGTTAATATTTTGAGTATCATTACATAAGTTTATATAGTATGTATTTTTACAAATATATCTACTAGATTTTATACATATGCGTATAAATTAAAAAATTCGTACCATTGATGTTTACAAATTTTAGCAAGTACTTAAACAAAATATATTTACAATATCACAGATTTAATGCATGTGTTAAATTAAAAATGATAATAAATTCATGATTTCTTTTCTTCAAGAAATATTTAAACAAACAAGTATCTGTGTTTTTGTAATGGTTTATTGTTAAAACCAACCAAGCAATATAAATGCAATGAAATAACTCATTATATTCGCTAGTATCATCTTTTGCATTTTCAATTTCCGTTACTTTATTTGAACCAAGCGCACCCTTAATACGAGTGAAAAATAAATTGTTAAACAAGCATATATGTATGGTTGAGTCGTCAATTGGTTCATACAGGGACCCATACAGGGACCGTCATCATGAGCTTATTATAAGGGTATTGCGTGACGACAGTTATATTGTAGTTAAAATTTTGGTTGAACAATGTTTTGTGATTATACATTTTTTTTGACAATAACTTCACATACGATAAATTTTTTTGTTTGAAACAACTTTAACAAATAACAAATTACACCCACGCTATGATGCGAAAATATTAAAATGGTAGTTGGTACTATTATGAAAGTAGCATGTTAAAATAGTTGACAATAGTATTCACAAGTAGGTAAGAGATTTTTTGATGGTTTGATAACATCTTATACCATATAAAAATTTATACCTTGTAATAACTGAATATGCTATTTTACTATTTATATCCAAAATATATTTACACAATATTAAATTTTAAAGTATTAGCATCATTTAAGAAATAAATTTACATACATATACACCTTTTAAAATTTATTGTTTGGAAATATAAGAAAATGTAATTATAAATATTAAAAAAATATTCAAATGTTTAAAAAATTATCAGTAAAGGTAACTGTTTACGTATAGTATGTAAATCAGTTTAAAGATGAGATATGAATGGTTTCTGATCATGCAATAATAGGCACTACCAAGCTTCAATAGTGGTCGAAGAGTATGATCGTGAGGATGAGTTGCCAACCTGTAAGTAACTTGTGTCAACACACATGAAAATACTACGTTAAGTGAAGGGCAAGAGTTTGGCCTTTTGAATCACCTCTGGCGTGAGTAAGTATGTGTATTGAGATAACGGTAAGTGTGTAAGTATGTAAAATAGGTGTAAAAATGTCACACCCGAAAAATGGCGCAGCGGAATATCATTTACGGGGTATGACTTCATAGTAAAGAACACAAGGTGTCTAAATGGAGAAGTACTAAAAGTATTACATTAAAGATAATAGTCATGAAACTCCCATAATCGGGATAAGTACAAAGTCTGATAATTCAAATAAAGTCTCAAAGCCAAACTACATCATAAGAAAATAACCTAAAGCAATTCCACGAGATATAACCCGAGAGGGTCTTGATTCAATTCTTGCTAAGCCAGGCCAATACTCAACCTCCTAATGGAACTTCATTCTTAACACCTGAAATGGTTACTCGAAAACGTCAACATAAAGTTGGTGATCTCGTAGGTTTAAGAGTTAAACCACAAAGATGTGAATAATATAGTGTAGGATAATAGTGACACTGATAACAATATACATGCACTTAGTCACAAAACAAACCAATATCGCGTCAACTGAGCCTATAGTGTCCAACATACATATATCCAATACCGTGTGGAGAGCTACCCCGATAGATCTATCATCAAGTGGGCCCTCCGCAGAGAGTTAACATTTATGCAATCATATACTCACAAGCAAAACATCATTTAATCGCATCATATCACATATATGTCCAAAATCAAGTAAAACCGTAAATCACATCCTGAAAACAGTTTAAAACTATCATTTGAGTACCATTTCCCCCAAGGAAAACATGTTAAAAGTGGGGCTACGAGAACTCACCTCAAACAGAGTAATACGATGAAATCAAATGTGTGCACGAAAATTGAGGCGCACTACTTTAACCGCAACCTAAAGCAATGATATGTCTTAGGTTCGGAAAAAACGTTGTGTATGCAATTAAACACTTTAGTATATCACCGTACATGTTTGTTATAAGGTTTAGTGATTAAAAATGTAGTTACATTAAACTTCTAGTTTCGTAGTCAAAATATACCTTTTTGTAACATTACTAGTTTATCTCGTAATCTTAATATACTTGTTTTGTTAATTAGTATTTTAGAAAACTTCCAAGGTGCCTAACAACTATATATAACATGCTACTACTTTCGTTAAATTCATTTAGGAAACTTCGATTCTAAGGTGTCCGAAATCCACTTTTAATAATTCTAAAAGCTTTTATTTGAAACAAAAGCTGGCAAAACCATATTTCCCGTCAAACACTTCCACTAGTCATAACCCTTCCATTTTAACTCTGTTTGCTAAGTTTTATATATTCCTGCGAAGGTATTTAAGTATACTAGCTTATTTTTAGTGTCTCAGATAGTTGGTTTATCAATTAAGGTCCAATTTTACCTTGTAAAAATTTCTAATAGCAAGTTATGTTTTCAGAAAAATAGTTTTCGTCGTCTAACTTAAAACTATCATAACTTATTCATTTAAAGTCCGTTTTGGCCCGTTCAAGCGACCAAGTTTTCCTTATTAAGTCTATTTCCGATTATTTAGTCAAACCTTACCCCCAAACCACTGGTTTTTCAGTATTAAGTCAATTGGGACAGCCTCTTTTCTAAAAGTGTTAAAACGCGTTTCCTAGCCTTCTAATTATCCAGATATCAACCCAATATCAACTTCAATTATTTTCTAACTCTTCCACCAAATTTACGAACAATCTAATAGTGATTTAATAACATAATTAACATGATGAAAAGTTTAACCATCACAACAATATAATTACCGAGACTTAGTTAACTAAAAATACTCATTAGGTCTTATGTAAAGTTTCAATTTCTATAATCTCATCATGGTTAGCAAATGACTTGTTTGTTCATTATAAAAAGTAAATTTATGCCGTATTAACTAGTTATAAACCAATCGTAGTTATAAAGTTTCACAAACATGTACATGGTGATAATAATGTGTATGTAAATCATAAAACCAAGCTTTAATACATGAAATAACATGTGTAAGTTTATAAAAATAATGTATACTTGAGCTTAGAAAGTGTATGTGAAGTTAGTGAACACCAATGCACCCAAGTTACTACTCCAAAACCCTTTTGTATTTGATTATAAACCCATGTAAGCCCTAGTAACCAATTGAACTAGCAAAATACTTCTCTTCTTTGTGTTTTCTTGCCCTATTCGACCACTAGTTGAGTGAGTGAGATTTGTTGTGTAAGTGAAATATAAGTGAAACATTGTCCATTTATATAGTGAGATCAAAGCATGGGATGGAGTATTTATTTATTAAGCTAGTTTAGTTTAAAAAAATGATGATGTTGGTGTTCTTGGGGTGGTTCGGCTGAACAAGCAAGGGGGAGGGGGTAACATGCCTTGTCTCCTTAATTTCCCTATAACATGGTGGTTCTTGGGTTTGCTTGAGGTTAAACAAGGTCAAAGTCAATTTTATGATAAAGTGAGTAAGGCGTGATGATTTTTAAAAGGTCCACCTTTTTATATAATAAGCA
>BPTQ01000009.1:201810872-202252602 GCA_019973895.1 Chrysanthemum seticuspe | reverse complement strand
ATAGTGATTTAATAACATAATTAACATGATGAAAAGTTTAACCATCACAACAATATAATTACCGAGACTTAGTTAACTAAAAATACTCATTAGGTCTTATGTAAAGTTTCAATTTCTATAATCTCATCATGGTTAGCAAATGACTTGTTTGTTCATTATAAAAAGTAAATTTATGCCGTATTAACTAGTTATAAACCAATCGTAGTTATAAAGTTTCACAAACATAGTGTAACACCAATGCACCCAAGTTACTACTCCAAAACCCTTTTGTATTTGATTATAAACCCATGTAAGCCCTAGTAACCAATTGAACTAGCAAAATACTTCTCTTCTTTGTGTTTTCTTGCCCTATTCGACCACTAGTTGAGTGAGTGAGATTTGTTGTGTAAGTGAAATATAAGTGAAACATTGTCCATTTATATAGTGAGATCAAAGCATGGGATGGAGTATTTATTTATTAAGCTAGTTTAGTTTAAAAAAATGATGATGTTGGTGTTCTTGGGGTGGTTCGGCCAAACAAGCAAGGGGGGGGGGGGCATGCCTTGTCTCCTTACTTTCCCTATTACATGGTGGTTCTTGGCTTTCCTTGAGGTTTAACAAGGTTAAAGTCAATTTTATGATAAAGTGAGTATGGTGTGATGATTTTTAAAAGATCTAGCTTATTATTTAATAGGAGGGGGGGGGGCATAGGGTAAGAGTGGAATTAAACTTTGTAATCTTTTATGTATTAGTAAAAGTTAGGTATTGAGTATTTTTTTTGTAGTTTAAGTTAAATGAGTGGAATTAAAGTTTTATAGTTAAAGATTTATAAAAAGTGAAAGAAATTAGTTTTACATGTTTGCAATAGCTTTAATGAGTACATAATTGTGTTAAAGAAATTGTTGGGCGTATCTGGTACATTGATTTAAATTATGCAAAATGTTTATTGATCGTATGTAAGAAAAATGAAATTCTCCTAGCAATGAATTGGATAAGTGGCAATGTACTAAAGATAAACATGTAGACTAAATCTTAGTCCAAAGTCACAGTGCACAAAAGGGTGTTTCCTTCTACGCGATTCAATTAAATAATTATATGTAATGGTGATAGTGTAAACTTCTAAAATAGAATAAATTTTGAGTTTGAGGTGAGTAAGGACCTGGAAAAATACGGGTTGTTATAGTCTACCCCCGTTAATTGAATTTTGTCCTCAAATTTTAGCTTTTACTATAGACAAAGAGGTGTGGATACTTAAGTCTCAATTGATCCTCTTGTTCACAAGTAAACGCAGGTCCACGCTTTGAGTCCCAACGGACCTTAACTATTGGTATCTTTCTACGTTTCAACTTCTTCAACTCACGCTCTAAAATTTCAACTGGTTTCTCTACAAACTGTAACTTAGGATCTATCTAGATTTCTTCCAATGGTGATGGTAGTTGCATTTGGAACACATAAGGTGAGGACCTTGATACTCCTTCTTGGCAGTACTAGTTGCCATAAATCCTTTTCCCCATTTCACTTTCTTGTTGTCACTCTTTTCTCCTCCTTGCTTACTTGGCTCACTCACGGCCCTCCTCTTATCACCACTCTTAGACAATGACCCATTCCAAACCATCTCAACCATTAAGGCTGCAGCTTTCAGTATCGTGCTTTGAATAGTAGCAGGCTCAATTGCTTTCACCATTCCGTGAATATCTAGGACCAAACCATAGATGTATCTCTCAATTCTCTTGGATTAAGGTGTGACCATATGAGGAACTAGTTTAGCAACCTCGTGGAATCCATCCGTATAAGCTGCGTGACCAACTCCTACCATAGCATGATTGTAGAACTCAAGCTTAAAATTCTGCATTTCATTGTTTTGGCAATATTCCTCCTTTGGCAATGCCTTAAAATCATCCCAAGTCATGCTTATGGTAGCTTCCCTGCCTCTGGCTTAAATCTGCGTGTTCCACCAGGTTAACGACTTTCCAGCCAATGAACATGTAGCATACTTCACCTTCTGGTGGTTCGCACACTCAGTTATGTCAATTACTGACTCCATCTTCTCGACCCATCGAGTATAGGTGAACACCCCTCAATTACCATCGAAGTCTACTAGTTTGCAAGCTGAAAATTCCTTATTCAAGCACCCTTTGTTACTGTTGTTGTGGTTACCATCATTGACTTGATTTCTTCCATCACCGTTGTCCACATGGTCATTCCAACTCACATTGTTTCCTTGGTGACTGATGTGATCTCCGACACGAGTGACAATAGTGGGCAGTAATTCCTGTAGTTGCTGAGCAATAATGGTGGCAAAGTCAGGATTCTCATTATTGTTGTTACCGTTTCTGGTGCCGCAACCACCTCCCCTACCTCCTCGTCCACCAGTCCTTCCACCCCTCGGGGCTGGAACACCTCGATTAATTCCTGTCGATATTCTTGGAGGCATGATTCTACAAGGAAGGATATTGATAAACGTTAGATAGGAGATAGGTAGGGTAGGTAGATATAAGTAACTTGCTACTATACTGAACTTCCTATATGACAATCCATGAATTTGGTAAATCCATGCCACATCATGTCATCGTAAAAACGTTGGCCAAGCATTTTTACGATATCATCATGCCACATTTTCTTATCATCATCACTTCACGCTATTCTAACCTGTTCCATCCTCGGCAATTTCCTCAAAACCCTTAAGTTAATTACAACTTGAGTTCAACCAAACCTCGCAACTCATCAAACAAGAACTGTCTTGAGGTTAAGCAGCAAGTTGTTAGAAGCTCAACGGTCTTGAAGAAATGAACTCGATTATGAGGTCCACTTATTAGATGAAAATATATGCAGGTTCCTAGGTTATAGTCTAGGTTAAACTACCTAATTCTCTATAACCAAGGCTCTGATACCAATCTGTCACATCGCAAAAATGGTGCAGTAGAATAGCATTTTCGGGGTATAACTTCATAGTAAAGAACACAAGGTGTCTAAATGGAGAAATACTAAAAGTATTACACTAAAGATAATAGTCATGAAACTCCCATAATCGGGATAAGTACAAAGTCTGATAATTAAAACATAAGTCTCAAAGCCAAACTACATCATAAGAAAATGACCTAAAGTAACTCCACGAGATATAACCCGAGAGGGTCTTGATTCAATTCTTTCTAAGTGATAAGGATTTAAAACATACATTTTTAAGGGGTCATTTAAGCCCTAAATCATTACATTTTATATCCGTTACAGCTTAAAATTGTTCCTTTTCACATTTTAGGTCATTTGGAAACAAAATGATGGAATGAAGCAGTTTTAGATGAATAGGAACGAAAATATGAAGAAAATGACAAAGTCATGAAAACAAGGCTAAAAAAGTCTTCATGACGGCGTCACAACCTCAAGGGCGATGGCGTACCAACCTCAAGGCCGACGGCGTTGGGTTCAAACATGGTCTAAACTCTCTCAAGCGATGGCTAAGTTGACTTTTGGATCCTAAAAAGTGACGGCGTCACTTGTATTTTCACATGCCCGTGGTAGTTACTTTCTACACCAGACGGCCAACTCTTTCTCAACACGACGTCAACTACAAACCAGACGGCGTCACAAGCTCCAACGTGATGCCGTCCCAGTTATGATTGGCAAAGACGAAAACCTAATGGTGGCGATCAGACGGCGTCACTAGCAAAAGGCGACACCGTCGCAATTGTAAAATCTATATATAGACCTCGAATTTTCTGTATTTTGTGTGCTATTTTGGAGAGCAAACCCTAAAACATTGTAGTCCGATTTGGACAGTGTCTTAGGGTTCTAAACACTCATTTTTAATCAAAGATAAGTTTGTTTATCCATTATATCACCATGTTTGATCTTTATAAGATTGTTTGCTTGTGTTCTTGCTTCTCTATCATGTGTAACTAAATTAATTAGTGTTTGCTTAGATCCAATGAAACATAGTTATTAATTATTGTTAGGTTGTCTCTTATTTAATTGTTTGTCACACTAGATTAAGGAAAACTGGCTTCTTCTTTCATTGTTTCGAGCTTGAACGTCCTAAATAACGATTATTAGCCCTAGAGTACACTAGTAGGCTCCCGTTGTATTTATTTCATGAGTTGCGGCTTGTAGATACTAGGAATTTCGGGGGAGATATTTCGGTACTTGGCGATCTTGGGTGTTTTAGAGGAGACTTATACACTTATAGAATTAGGGAATTTGGCACCGCCCATACTACAACCAAATTCTATTGGTTAGACTTATTCCCCAAGAGAACGATCAACCCCATGGGCTTACCCATACTACACTGCAACGATTAGGTACACTGCCTAGTGGGTTGTAAAGCTTTCTCACGGAAAAGGAAGTCTTTTGACCCCGAACAACGTATCAAGTTTTTGGCGCCTTTGCCGTTGAATAGAATAACTAGTTTGTTTTCTATCTCGATTAGGCTCACTCGCTTGATTCCTATCAAGTAAGCTTTTTTCTTTTAATTAGCTTTCTTGTAGTCGTCCCCCTTCTTTGTGCTTTTGTTTTAACCTTTTTCATTGAATATTCCGTTAGCCGTTATGGAGAACGCGAATTCGCCAAAATTTTCACCCAATCGACAAAATCCACTACATAATGTACACTTTCTACTCCAAAATGAGATCTTGAGGTTCCGAAAACATCATGACGAATCCATTCCATAGGAATGGACTCATTTTAAATACTTACTACTAAAATCCCTTCATCAAGGTCTTGATCTATTGTTTCCACTTCAATTATTTTACACTTGTATCGACTAGGAAACTCAAATGAGACTTGACTATATAGTAGATGGGGATCTTTGAGGATATGGTGTTCAAGATGCATGGGAAATTTTTGAGACTCATGCCCAATGTAGAAGTGGAACATGAGACCCAAGAAACGAAGATTTAGACATATTTTCAAAGTGGAATGCTCAATCGGAAAGGTTGATTAGGAGTAGTATGGTTAGAGTTGAGGTACCTAGGTGCATGTCATGGTTAGGCGCTACCATAGTACAAAATGAATGCATAGGTGATCTAGATAGGATAGAGGATAGAGTAGAAAATCCAATCCCATCGGATACCCCACAAGTCCTACCATCACTTGAGGAACACACACCGCATATAACTTACCCGAAAGTAGTAGAAGAGACTATAGGAACCCCAATACAGGTAGAACCTTTGGACCAACCACAACTAGAGGATGTAGGTTTGAATGCTTGTTGTGATGACCCTTCTCTTAGTTCTAAGGAAGTTCCTAGTTTTGATGAACCGGAGCCTCAACCAAAATCATTACCCAACTTTCCATCCATAGATGTGAATCTAGGAATTGAAATAGGACCCAATCCACCCATCAAAACAAATAGTCCGGGTAGTTGCAGGATAAAGATAGTAGACTCTAAGCCATGTAGAGTGGAAGCTAATATAGGAGTAGCCCATGACCTTACACACTTACATCACCCATTCATGGTTAATAACAATAAACATTATGGGTTTAAACCGAGTTTATTAGGTCAGGATGGATCCTTAACTAAGAATCTCTTGAAGTTCATAGAAGATTGTTAGGTTCCCATATTCGTAACACAAGCATCAATATAAGAAATGAGATAAGAGAGTGATCGGTTGAACACACACACACTCTACGTGTAGGATATGAGAGAAACGTTAAGCATAAGTGAAATGTAAATGTGAACAACCAACTCCCAAATGGGAGTTTACAAGATTATTTATAGGAGGGAACTAGGGCAACACATCAAGTTCCCATCCTTTCCTTATTGGGCTTTGCGTAGGCTCATGAGCTTTCTACATGAGCCTAGCCTTGATTACTAACATAAAAGCCATAATTAAGCTAACTATTACATATTAATTACTAACACTTGAATTCTAGTTTAGGAGTGATTCCAACAATCTCCCCCTAAGTATTAGTGATTGATGATTTGATCTTTAAACGTTGTAGGTGCTAATGTAATAGTAGCTTTGACGTCTTCTGACATTCTTCTTTCTTGTGAGAAGAAGTGCCTTGATTCGAACAGTCTTCCCAGTGTAGGGAAATTGTTTCCTTTGAAGTATTCTGCTTTGACGTCTTCATTATCTTTGTTCTTTGTGATGGTAGTGATAATATGTTGTGGTTATTTGCGTCAGGTCCGCTTTGTTGCTCCAGTGTCTTCATGCCTTTCTCCAACATGCTCACCCGCTCTTTAATGATAGATTTCAATACTGATGTAGTTCTCTTAGTCTTTGAACTTTGTAGATTCTTTGACTTTAACGAAGAATCATTCTGACTTTGTGTTGCCTTTTGAGAGAACTTCAATTAGTGATGTTGTAGGTATGAGCATGTGGAGAATCTGCACGATCTTTTCCACCCGCAAGCATCCATAAGAAGAAAACATAACACATGGGTTAGAAATAATCCAACGCTTCCAAGTTTGAACCTCGAGAGTGTTAACAACATAGTGTGAAAGCACAGCTCTAATTCTCACAAAGGCTGTTCCTGAATTGGATTCCCACAAGTGAGATAACGCGATGTACCGAAGTACACCTATAGTTCAGATGAGTCGCTGAGGTACACCGAAGCATCACCCCACGACTGTAGACCGTTTGAGACACACTAAGCGTAACTCACAAGGAGTTACCGAAGTGACCTGCTGTTAAGGCTGTTTGATGTTGACGCTGGCAGGAGTTTCCATTCAATCACTGAGGATCACAGTTGTGAACCCCTCATAAATGTCCTCGACAGATTGCTAAGATCTGTGAAGGACTCGATAATATATCACTTGTGTTCTTATTGTTGAATGACAAGCGATGAATTATCAAGTGTACCTAAGAGATCTTTTGATGAATCTCGTGGCTTTAGACTCAATAGTGCGCTTTGGTTTTCCTGAGCGGAGACTAGGGAGAGGGTCTCCTTCTTCAATACCAGCAATCTCTAAGAGAAAGCCGATAGTTTACGTAGGGTCCCCTGTGAGAATGAAACAAGCTTATGTTGAGAGAAACTTGAGTGGTTAAGAAGGTTTAGTACATGCGTCACTGGGTCCATGACGACTTTGATCTTCAATACCGGCATCATCAAGTGACAACCAGTAGCATATGAATTGAACCCGGTGTCTGCCCTAAGTTGAATAATCTGGAGGGCTATTTCTTTTAACCCTTTTCTTTACTTTTCTTTTTCATTCTTCAACTCCTTCTTTCTTCGATTCTCATGTTCTCCTTTATAATAAAACCTAAGGACTTCTAATTCTAACTATTGGTGGTGTCCTTGGGTAGATCCCTCCGGCTCTGGCGGATCATAGGACGGTTATTCCTAACCTTAGTCACCTTATAAGTCCATGACTAACCTATGTTGCCATAAAACCATTTTCATGAAAATCTCTCAAAGTGGTTATGAGTAAAAGCATTTAATACCACTGTTGAGAGTTTAAGACTTTGCAGAAATACTCCCCCTCCACACGTGCTTAAGTATTTTGACAGAAATCTGCACGGTGAGAGAAGAGCGCGCACTTTTGAATTGATCAACTCAAGATAGACAATCCCCCGCGAGACACGGTTACGTTGCATAGTTAAAGAGTTACATTGTCAGCTTTTAGGTGACAACTAGCTCTAATAACTACCTTGAAGGTGTGGACAAACCTCGAAAGGTTGTCAAACCCGTCAAAGTTCATGTCTACCAAGAGTTTCTCGAATGGTACATTCTTCTCAGACAAGTCCTTTGCGAGACACGTTTACATCACTAGCGAACTAGTTTGAAATTATTACCCGTCCCAGATAAGTCTTTTCGAGTTACTAACCTTTAAGATCTCGTCAATTCATTCGTTAAGTCTTTTAGCACAACGATTCATTTGCAATTCACAACATATTTCTTATCACATAATTTTTCTCCCCCTAATAAATGGCATATAAATGTTATTTTTGACGAAATTTTGATATCGAATATGACCATTTTAAGTTTTGTAGGAAGATTACCACGAAGAACAATTTTGTGAACAAAGTTTTTAAGCAAATACTCCCCCTCAACAAGTGATATTAACTTTTGAGGTTTTGAAAAATCATAAGGGGAAGTACTTGTCCTTTTGAGCAAAACTTTGAAAAATGAAAGTTTTGATAAGTTTTACTCAAAAAGTAAGAAGCTTTCGCTCCTTTTATAGGATTGTGGCACTGATGCATACCACAGGGTCCTTTCATTACAAGTATGGGTTGTACACTGTTATGTATGCACAAGCCATAGTCAGATTAAAGTCATACGTCCAAAATATGATAAGAGAAACAGATTAAGGGGTACCAGGAGTCTCAGGTAATCCAGCAATAACTCCAGGAATGCGTTCTGGGCATTGGTAGCCTGTGAGAGATATGCTTGGACGACCGCCTACGAAACTCTCCAAATTTCTGATCTGGTCTCTTCTGAACAACCTTTCATCGATGCGAGTGATGATCTTCCTAACATCCCGTCTTTCCCTCGAATTACATCTCTTTGGTGACCCGATGCCATCATGAATCTCTTTCAACCTGTATGCTAACCCGTCCCTAACTTTCTTCAATGTGTGATCCCCAAACTTATGAAGCTCTTTGCACGCCATGAAGCAGTTGTGGTGTAGTGCACTGATGTAGACTACCCCAAACGGTTTCTTGATAATAGTGTACTAAGCAAGTCGGTTTATGTCGGGAAGGTCGAGCCGAGGTTTTGTGAGATTGACACGTTTTTGATAAGATTCCACGGAAAGCTAAATGTCTTCTACAAGTTCTTGGATCCCAATGCTTCTGATGTAGATGAGTAATGACTTGATGTATTCGCGTTGGACAGTTGTAGAGAAATGTCACATTCGTCCTTGCACCTTAGCGAGATACATATCTTCAATGTCATTTAGCGACAGTCTCAGAAAATTCGCTTCACAAAAGTCATAGTCCTCTTCGTCTTGTCGTTTGACCACAATGTTCTTGAGGAATGTGTAGTCCCACTTTGACGACAGAGTAACATGCTTAATTGCCATGATCCGTTTGTCACTAAGCACTTCCTTTTTAGACGTAAGAACCTGGCAGCTTCTGTAGAAGATTCTTCGGCGTTCAGGTCAATGATGAATCCCATACATCGCATCAAGGTCATACTTTTCCACTTTGGCAGCAAACATATGTGAGGCTTCTTCCTCGATGGTTGGATTGTTAGAATAGATTGCTGCTGGAAAAGGAAATGTGAGTGACGTAGCGTACTTCCTTGTAACATCGCTATCGTGTAGAAGAAATTCGAGGTCATTTTTGAAGAAGTAACGGTATGGAATTTGAGGTTGATCTGGTCGGCCAATTGTTGGTAGAGGTCTGGTCCAGTCTGTGTAGTAGGGAGCTTTGTCTTGTCTTGTGAATTCGATGTTAGCTTCGGGATTGAGCCAATCGATATTGTTTGACATGGCTCGGGCAATGTTGTCGAGATGGTATTCGACTTCAATTGCACTTTCTGAGCTGTCTTTCAGCAGTTGGAAGGCATCATTCTTAATTCGCCTTAGCTCAGCCTTTGTCATGTTCTTCACTCTAAACTGTTCTTGTATAAACTTCACATGCTCCATAGTACGGCCATCTACCATTTCTTGACCTTCAGGTAATGAGGGAGTAGCATCAACAAGTGTAGAAAACCAGTCATATTCTGCGGTGTCATCATCGTCTAGCCATGAGACAACATTGGACTTTGTCTTCTTCTTCTTTGGCTTTGAGGAGGATGCTTGTTTCTTTGTTGTGGCGGGAGAGGTGGGTTGTTGTTGGGGCTCTGGGATCTCTTCATCGTCACCACCAGTGTATTCAAAATGATCACCGGTTTTCTCTGTGGATGGTGGTAACTCAGAGTCCTGAGGTTTATCAGCAGCAGAACGTGGAGGAGATCGTCTCTCGGTTGGAGTCCTTTGGGTTGGTGGTGGCATAGAGGAGGGTTCACCAGACTTCTTCTTGCGTTTCGATTCTTTGTCTTTATCCGCATCATCATCGTCTCTAGGACGCTTAGCCTTTTCAACTGCCATTCTGCATCCCGTTTTAAGTTGGTAATCCAGCAATGCTTCAAACAGTTTACCTTCGTCAGGAGTAAACGTTCCAGATCATTTTGACATTTGGAGTACAAGCTTGGAAACCAATTCTGCATCAGAGAAGGCTGTAGGCTCAGTTGGGTTGATGGTAACAGTTAAGGGCGTTGATCTGATTGTTTGTTTGGCCAACTGCATGAGATTCGGATAGAGTTGTCTGGTGAACATCTCTTTTGTCACTCCTGGGACGACGTCGAGAAGAAACTTGTGAGTATATTCTCTAGCCGTCTTCTCCATTTCCCTTTAGAAATCTCCTTTGAGAAGCTTCTGGATATGCTCCCTTTCACTCAACATCTCGTTTATCCCGTCTTGTAGAAGATTGATCCTGTCAGCGAGTTGATTCAGCTTTTTGTTGGCCACGTCTTTCTTCCTGACTTGTCTGACAGCTTTGACAATCTTTGTCTTAGCTCGGGATATCCAAGAGTCGGTTGGTTTCTTTACTGACTTGGATGCGGATCTGGTTGTACCTTTGGATGATGGAGGTGAAGAGTGAGAGGACGAGTCTGATGATGATGAGAGATGAGGAGGCTCAGGGTCCTTTGGTGGCTCAGAAGTTAGTTCCTTGGAGCGTGCTGGACTATCTAGAAGAAAATCATCATAATCAATATCGTCATCTTTTCCAGATTTAGCCATTTCTTCACCCTTAATCCTGGCTTCTTCATCTGCTTGAGCTTGAGCTTCTTTTTCTGCATTTTCTTAGCTACAACCTCAGCATCTTCATCAGAAATTTTCTCAGACTTCTCCATTTCTGGTTCCTCAAAATCATATTTGATAGAATCCTCAAGTTTCCTTTGTTGTTGCTCGTGGGTGGTGGTACCAGTTCCCTTATCGGGTTGATTAACCGCATCGTAAACTGGTGTAGATAGTGCACCACCACTTGACCCTCCGGGGCCACGAGTTTGTTGCTGTACGAACTCTTTGGCAACGTGTTGGAGTCTTAGATTCTTCAGCTTTTTCCTACAGTCTTTGTGCAGCGGTTCTTCATCCGAGCTCTCCTCTTCCTCTGGCTCCGCAACTGGGGTTTTACCTTTATCAGCATTAGGACTTAGAGGTTTTGCAACAGTTAGTGGGTCATCAATTGGAGTTTCTGAGTAGGTAACCTCTTCATCGGTGTCAGTCTCCTCTGAGTCCTCGTCCTTCAGTTGTGGTTCAGGTTTGGGAATAGGGATAACATCCTTTGACGGAATTTTCCTTTTGAGAACATGAGTCCTCTTAGGATACTTTCTCGTACTCTCAGTGCTTGTAATACTTCCAGCACTGCCTCTCCTTGTCTTCCTGACAGGTGTCCCAGAAGACTTTCCATCAATAAATCCCACTTTGCCTACTTCCACTGCTACTAGATATCATTTGTACGAATAAAGTTCCTTGATAGTATCAGTGAGAAGACAATCTGGTAACATCGCACCTTGTTTCTTTGTCGTTGAGTTCTTAAATCTAACAACGTTGAGTGTGGGTTCAAGTAGCTCGGAGTGATGGTTGGGGTCTTCAAGTCTTTGGGGAATATCTGGATTGGTTTCAAGAATCCTCTTGATCAACAGTTTTGTATATCTGACATAAGGGATCTTGGAGCCAGGCCTTCTCAGGTAAGTCATCATGTCATCCCAGATCAGAGCAGCATATTCAATATGTTTCATGTTGACCATGCCCCAAAAAATTTGAAGTTCCATGAGCTTTGGGTGCTCATATCCACTGTCACGTCCGGACACTGATTTAGCAATCATTTGAGGGATGTTCTTGAGATCTACTGAGGAGTGTTTCACGATAACCCCAGCAGCTTCATCATAGCCGATGTCGACAGTAACACACCCAAAAATGGTTTTTCAGTGGAAGAAAAAGTTTTCGGGACGCTACTTAGTTGGATCATAACACAAGTGAAAAATAATAGATTTTTCGTAAAATATTTCATTTATTGTAGTAAAACAAAGTTTACAAAAGTTGAATTGTTGTGGAAAAATAGCTCATTAACAAAATGTGGTCCCAATTCATAAATCAGAGTCATCTATGACCATGCCATGCCAATGCCCAAGCGCCTCTAGAGTTAGCTATCGCCTTTTTAATACCTGAGATAAACATGCTTAAAAATATCAACACAAAGGTTGAGTGATATTCATAGGTTTAGTAAATAGTTGAACACAAGTAAGAGATGATAATTGCTTCGAAGACAATTATCATAGAAAATAGAGATTATTATTATGCACTAAGCTCATGTAACCAATACTAACTGCATACACCTAATTACTGGTGTAAGTAAATAAAATTGCCTCCCCAAGATGTAATAGCCAATTACATAGAGATACCAAATATAGTGCGCCCCGGTTATTTTCGATAACCGAGTCGGGGTCGTCAATTCCCATAGTACTATCCACGATATTTGCGTTCACTCGCAAGTGATTAATGGTTCATGATGAAGGGGACTTTTGGCAGGCAAATTAGGCTATAATAATAATAATCATAAGAGCATACATTTTAAGAAAAGACTTGTGTTCTAGTTTATAGCATGTATCTCCCCCAAAGAGTTTATAAAACAGTTAATAGAGTAAAAGTGGGGCTATGAACTCACCTTAGTGGTACGGTAGGAAATTCACAACAATAGTAAGTACGATATGACACCGGCTTCAACACGAAACCTAGATATAATATGGCAAGTCTTAGATAATATATTCCGTTTACGACCCAAAATGGAATGTTTGAAAAATGATTTGTTATGAGACACTCGTATCGTTTTAACTTGTGTGGTAATGTTTAAAGTTCAACACGAAAGGATTTTTAAAGGTTTGAGTTTCTGAAATGCTTATAGTTCAACAATAAATGTTTTCAAATACTTTCTCATGTGTTTGTGTTACTTAGCTCATGTGGACGTTATCGACGTATATAAGATGTAGTTGTGAAAATATTTCTTAAGTATTGGCTCTTGGAATAAATGTAGGAATGATATATACGAAACTTTTGTATAAGAGTTGACTCGAATATCAGCTCCAATATAACTGAAGTGGGAATAATTACAAGTCGTTTTGTATTTATTATTTTTCGAGGTGTGAAAATTATATACAATATATATTTATCGGATTTGTGAGAAAATAATATATTTGGATAAATATAATATTTATAGTTTATGGGGATGTGGTCGTCAAATAAAAATATGTGGTAAATATATTTACTTAAACAGGAAAAAAAATGGTAAAATGTATAAGTTTATCAAACTTATAAAAGTTTTGGATAAAAATGTGAAAGTGTTCAACCTTGAGTGGTAGAAATTGTAAAAGTTATATAAGCTAAAAAATTTTATAAAAGTTTTTAAGAAAAATGACAAGTTGTTAGATGTTTGGGGCTGAAAATGTAAAATTTGGTATAAGTTGTAAAACTGAGAAAAGTCTTTAATAAAAGTGTAAAGTGGTTCAAATTTGGAGGGCTAAAACTGTCAAAACACCAAAATTGCAAAAATAGCAAAAATGCCATAGGCAGGGTTCCAACATGGGTCTGCATGTTCAGGAGCGACTATCCCAACCACTAGACTACAAGTCCTTTTGTTGCATGTTTTTGCTTAGGTTTGGTATTTATATTGAGATGTTAGCTGTGATATATTGCAAATACATCACAGTGACTTTATATGCTTTGAGTTTATGTTTGAATACACTTTCTTTGTTTGAAAGAGTAGTAACGAAACACAAGTCACCCCTGTGACTTGTGTGGGTCTCGACGTATTGCAACCCAAGTGCAAACGATTCATTTTGTTTCAACATAAGCTTGTTAAGACCATAATTAAGCTAGATAAATTTCGTTAAGTACACAAGATGAGCACTTTATGAATATGAGCTAGTAAACAACATTTCCAAAGAATGAGCCAATACATATGTTTAGTAGATTTACACTTTCTTATAGCTTCTTTTTAGTTCAAAAGTCCAAATATTCTCATAGATAATTCATATGGTTCGATCTTTGTGAAGGAGCTCTACTCTTTTTACGTTAAAACCCGCATCTTTTACGTCCAAAAATATTTCATGCGAGCATGTTAACAAAATTTTATCATGTTATAATGGTTGAGTAAATGTAAGTGGTCGATACAAGTTTCATTTTAACGAGAGCGTGCAATATACCGAACGAGCATAAGTTTTCAAATGTAAAGTTGGTATCAAATGAATGAAATGTATAAACAAAAGAGTGAGTCGAGGTTGCTTACAAATGAGTAGAGTGTACGAGTGTGGGATGAGACCAAGGAACCAAAGAACTCAACTAGTTTCCAAAGTAAGAACTCGATAGCTTCCAAAGTAAACCCGACTCCTAAAACAATTGCTAAACCTATAACCAGATAAACTTCTAACATGCTAACACCTAAAGCTTGTGCTCTATTTCTTGCTTGATGAAGGCAGCCAAATAGAGAGAGAGCAAGTGAAATGTTTTTGTGTGTTGTTTTGAAAGTGAGGTGCTTAGTCCTTGTTTAAGTAGAGGAAATAGTTCAAGGTATTTGTAGAGGTTGACCTAACCTCTTACTCTTTGTCTGTCGAAGGGCATGGGAAAGAATCCAAAGATGGTATGCACCAAGTTTGACTAAAATTAAGGGATTAGAAGGAGTTGTCTTTGTCAAGTGCAAGGCTCTGAGTGTGTTTGCATGTGGTTCCTGGTCTTGAACAGTTAAAAGAAACGGAAGTGGAAGGTTTTGACCAGAGACTAAAAAAGGAAACATATTGGTTTGCTCATTTTGGGTTATAAACAAGTACATAAGATAAGTCATTTTCTTATTACAAAAGCAAAGGAAAACATGTGATGGTGAATACTAGGGGCGACAAAGTGGAGAAGTAAACAGGAAGAATTATTATTATTAATTGTGTTGTGTGTATTCCGTGTCTCGCGGTGTCATGGTATTTTGTTTCGACAAAATGCCCAAAATATATTTTTGGTAATGTTTTTATAAGCGTTAGATGAAATAAAGTTATTAACTCAAATTAATAATTATTCATTTTAAGTCGTATATACTGTCATGTCGGTACGCGTGTGGCCTCGTTTATCGATATAACCTCTCGTTGTTGCGTTTTGTTTATCAGTAAATGTCATGACATAATTAATTTGCATCATTCGTTTATCAACGTTATCCGTGGTTGTATATATATATATATATATATATATATATAATAAAAATTTAGGCGTGAAAACGCATAAGGTTGTTTAATTAAATCGAGATAAATGATTACTTCGTTTTTACATGAGACTAATGACTTGGAAATTTACGGGTAGTTACATCGACCATGAATTGGAGAACGATCTCTTCTGTAGGAGTAGCAGAGAGATCAGTAGCCTCGACGGTTGGAAGAAGAAGAACAGCCCTTAAGTCTGCAGGAGTGATGGTGACATGTTTGTGATTGAGCGTCACCATCATAGCACTTTGACCTTTGACCTTTTGTATCGTGCGCCAGAATTGGTGAAGATAGATGGCCGACACAGTAGCAGAATTTGTAAGGATGTTCTGGTATGGATGAGTCTTCAGAATATCCACTTCAATCTGACAAGATGACTCAGAACAAGTGAAGTTATCAAAGTCGACTCTGAGATTATTCTTTCCAATCTTCATTGGGTAACCGTTGGGAATGAGAACATTTGGTGCATCCACATTTTCCATTTGAACGTCCATATCGTGATCTGAAAGATATTTAGCCAAAAGAACCAACATATCGAAAGACATTACGTTAGTCAACAGTTGATTTTATAGTCTATTTATTGAATGTGATATGTTAATGATTGTTACGAGTCCAATGTCACTTGTTAGTCCAATAGTCCAAAGACGTCGTGATAAGTTTCGTGAGTAGATTAACTTTGAGTTTTAAAGTCCAAGTTTTCACTTATTTTCACAACTTATTAAACATTTAAGCTTATTAGTGACATTTTGGTTTCGTGACGTTATGACTTATTTATTTACAAGTTTGCACGCGTAACAATTCACAATTTTGGTTAAAATTAGGCTTAGGCGTAAAATTCCAAGCTTATGCGTAAACAGTCGTGGTTATACGCGTAAGCATAAGCTTATGCGTAGGATCTTGACTTACGCGTAAGAAATGTTACGCGTAGGAAAAGATAGCCTTAGGCATAGAGCTTACGCGTAAGCGTATGTCGAACCTTACGCGTAAGGCTTACTCGTAAGAGTGAACCTTATGCGTAAAGGTTACTGTTTACACATATCCTTCATAGGATACGCGTAGTCCCCTTTGTAGAACCTTACGCGTAACGGTTACGCGTAAGATTTCTCTTACGCATAACATTCTACGCGTAAGGTGATCCTTATGCGTAGAAGCTTAGTTAACCTTGAAATTGAATATTTCACGCGTAATAACCTGAAATAAATGAATCATAACACATTCATTAACACCATATTCAATCCTTTTCAGTTCTAATATGAAGTATCAATCAAAACAGTTACGCGTAGAATACCCTTACGCGTAAAGCCTTAAACCCTAGGATTCAATTTTTTACGAATAAGAGATTTAACCATAGAATTTGCACCAAATCTTTTCTGGGTTATCTTAGAGGCCTAGTGAGTTGTCCTAAAACAGTTTTAACACAAAAGCCCTTGTGAATTAAAAGTACCTAATTCGTATGAACATAAACCCTAAATTTTAATTTTCACAAAATTGATGTTTCTGGGAATGTATCAAGCTAGGTTTTTGACAATTAAACATGTAAGAAACATAACACAACCATCTTTTTAACCAGAAACTCTCCCAAATGAAAACACCCAAATTTACGCGTATGAACCCTAATTTGAAAATTGATTAATTTATGTTTCTGGGTGAATTTGGTTAATAGAAAAGGTTATGGCACCTTATTTTGAACATTTTGACACCATTTCATCACAAACACCCACATGATGATCTTGTGTTCATACGCATACGCGTAGAACACAAAATCACTCATAGCTTGAAATCAAGCCGTTGGATGCTTGTGAAATTAAAAACCAAAGTTTGTAACACCACAAAGATTATAAAAAACACTTACAAATAAGGATTACAAAGCACGGATTTGAGAATCAAAGCTTAGTCGTAGGATTTGGTGGTTGAGGATAATAAATGTTGAAGTAAATGTGTTTTGAAATTAGGTGGAGAGTTTTATTAAAAGATAGTTTATGCTTTTGGCAGTCTTAGTCCCTCCACCTCAACCTTTTTCATCAAATGCCCATAACTTCCATTTTGGTTACCTAAAGCATGATTTTTGGAAATAAACTTGACGACACTCTCCCTCGACTTAAGAAATAATGAAATTTTATAAATTTGAGCTCGGAAAGTGTCAGTAAACCAGAAATGTTACCACCATTATTAAAGAAACAACCGGAATAAGGTAACATGCAAGTACAAGGTTTTATGAAACCGAAAAATATTTACTTTCTCCCCCTCAACACTTTGACCGAAAAAATAATGAATTTTGAAAGAGTAAAGTGTTGACGGAAGATTTGTACTTGCAATGTTAAAAGAAATATAGATAGAAGAATATTTTTGTTGTTTTATCAGATTTTATATTTTTGTATTTTGTTTTTGAAAATATTTACAAAAGATGTTTTGGTGTTTGACTGGTTTTAAGAATGTTTTAAAAGTTCATCCAGTTCCTCTAGAGTCAAACACCGCATACCAATCCAGTGGACCAACTCATTAAACCTAGCAGGTGCTAAGGCTTTGGTGAGAAGATCTGCCAGTTGGTATTCAGTACCCACAAAGTATAATTCAACGGTACCCTTTTCGATGTGCTCCTTGATGAAATGATATCGAAGATCGATGTGCTTTGATTTTGAATGTTGAACAGAGTTGCACGAGATCGCAATAGCACTCCGATTATCGCAGTACATCGGGATTCTGTCAAATACGTAACCATAGTCTTTGAGTTGTGTTCTCATCCAAATGACTTGAGCACAACACGCCGACATGGCTACATATTCTGCTTCTGTTGATGACAACGATGTACAATCCTGCTTCTTCGATTGCCATGACACCAGTTTATCACCAAGAAATTGTAGAGCTCCTGAAGTACTTTTCCGAGAATCTAAGCAACCTGCGTGATCAACGTCTGAAAAGGCTATTAGTTCAAAACCAGAATCCTTCGAATACCAGATTCCCAAGTTAATGGTTCCCTTGATGTATCGGAGGATTCTTTTAGCCTCAGAGAGGTGAGTTTCAGTTGGTCTCGACTAATAACGGGAGCAAAGATATACAGCAAATACAATGTCAGGCCTACTGGCTGTTAGATACATGAGAGACCCAATAATACTTCGGTATTTGGTAGGGTCAACCAATTTCCCATGCAAATCAGCATCCATTTTTTGGTATGTGTCATTGGTGTGGCATAGGTATCACAGGTTTTCATTCCATGTTTGTTTAAAATTTCAAGGGCATATTTGGACTGACGCAAGAAAATACCACTGGGTGATTGATGAACTTGCAATCCAAGAAAGAATGTAAGTTCACCCATCATGGACATTTCAAAATGTTTTTTCATAAGTTTTGAAAAAGCGTTTGAGTACTTTAAATGTGTTGACCCAAAAATGATGTCATCCACATAAATTTTAACGATTAAAATGTGTTCCCCGTGATATTGTATGAAAAGTGTTGGGTCGACTGAGCCTTTAGTGAAATTATTGGCAATTAGAAAGGATGATAACTCATCATACCACGCCCGATGAGCTTGTTTGAGACTGTAGAGAGCCTTGTTCAGTTTGTAGACGTGATTAGGGAACTCTGGATCAACAAATCCTTCTGGCTGAGTAACATAGACCGTTTCCTTCAATTTACCATTCAGAAACGCGGTATTAACATCCATCTGAAAGACCGTAATGTTCATGTGAGCCGCAAATGCCAAAAAAATCCGTACAGCCTCAAGTCGAGCAACCGGAGCGAAGGATTCCTCGAAATAAATCCCCTCTTCTTGTCTATAACCCTTAGCCACCAGACGTGACTTATTTCTGATAACCGTACCGTCAGCATCTAACTTTTTTTTCCAAATCCATTTCAGACCAATAACATAGACCCCTGTTGGTTTTTGAACCAATTCCCATACTTCAAGACGTTTAAAAAGATTAAGTTCTTCTTGCATGGATTCAATCCAGTTGTCATAAGTCATTGCTTCTTTAATGTTTTTGGGTTCAGATTGGCAAACGGTAAGTGCATAAATGCAGTGTTCACCGTCAGTCTGAAGGCGTTGTCTAGTTACGACTGGTTGATTAGGGTTGCCAATTATGTTCACAAGAGGATGGTCTTTTGTCCAACGATGTGTGGAGGGTTGATGTTGATATACATTCTGCAGATTAGAAGGATTCAAATGACTTGTAGATGATTTCGCAACATCAGATGTAGCAGAAGCATTTGAAAAAGGGTTGAAGAACGCATTTGGATCATAATCTGCAGGTGGTGGTACTTCATTGTTCAGAAGATCATCAGTTGGTTCAACGTCATTGGATGCGGTTTGTTCGGGTGTTGTTGTAGAATCAATTGGTGGTGCTTCCTCAACAGTAGTTGTTGTAGCAGGTGTATCAGGTATTGGATTTGATCAGGTTGTGCAGTGGAAACATTTGATACAACTGGAGCACGTTCATCAATATCATCACTAAACAGAGGAGCAAATAGCTGTTCCATTTGACGTCGAGTTAGTTGTAAACTAGGTTCAGCTGATGATGGGGTTTGAGGGAAGTTTAAACGGTTATGACCAGTTCCAAGCTGTTATAACTTAAAGCTTCACACATCTTTGCAAACCAAGATGGTTCCTTCATAGTATTCCTGGATGGATGTTGATTGTTAAAGTTTTTGTAAGGTTGTACTTGAAGACTAGGTGGTGGTTGAATCATTTGTGGTTGAATTGCTCCTGGAGTAAATTGTTGTTGAAATTGTTGTTGATAAACTTGTTGTTGTAGATTGAATTGTTCTTGTTGTGGACTGAGTTGTTGTTGTTGTTGTTGAGGATACACATGAGGAAAGTAGTTAGAGTATGGTGGTTAAGACATCTTGATAACTTGTGTTGTAAAATGGATCTTTGTAGTCGAATGAAACTTTGTTGATGAAGAGTCCTGAGGCGTAGAAACCAAGTTTAGGCAAAGAAAATCTTAGGCGTAAAAATACCAAACTTACGCGTAAAATTAATGTTTACGCGTAGGATAAACACTAAGGTTAGGCGTAAACTGAAAGTTAGACGTAGAATGCTTATGCGTAAGATTAGCTTATGCGTAAGACAAGGCTTAAGTGTAAGAAAATGCTTAGGCGTAAAGAGTTCTACGCGTAAGTTTTAGCTTATGCGTAAAATTAGGGTTTTGCCCAAAAATCCTTTACACTTTTCCAGTGTAGAAGATATCCAAAGTCGAAGTATTTTCAGGCTTATCCAAGCAAGAAAACACTGAGTAAACCAAGAACACTGAAGATCAAACCTTGAAGAACTTACGCGTAAACTTAGGGTTTACTTATGTGTAAAATTTAACCAAAACTGATTTTCAGCCCAAAGTGTTTCGAAACCTGATTTTTTGTGATGAAACAGCTTCAATATCACCAAAATAACATAAAAGTGTGAAACTTGATGATCCAAAACTTTAATACACCTTACGCGTAGAAAAGACACACGTATCAAACCAAGCTTAAACACGAAGAAATACACGTAAATTTTGAAACTTTTTGCCAAAAACTTAAACTTTAACACCAAATAACCTTTAAAGTACAAGAATCTTGGATTTGAAAGTGTAAAAAATGAGTTTTTATGCGTATGAAAGTTTGCAAACCGAGAGTTACGCGTATCACAAAAAACCTTAAAAAACAAAATCGTTTCACCCAACTATTTGGCTCTGATACAACTGTTAGGTTCCCATATTCGTAACACAAGCATCAATATAAGAAATGAGATAAGAGAGTGATCGGTTGAACACACACACACTCTACGCGTAGGATATGAGAGAAAACTTAAGCATAAGGGAAATGTAAATGTGAACAACCAACTCCCAAATGGGAGTTTACAAGATTATTTATAGGAGGGAACTAGGGCAACACACCAAGTTCCCATCCTTTCCTTATTGGGCTTTGCATAGGCTCATGGGCTTTCTACATGAGCCTAGCCTTGATTACTAACATAAAAGCCATAATTAAGCTAACTATTACATATTAATTACTAACACTTGAATTCTAGTTTAGGAGTGATTCCAACAAAGATGATCCCTTTCTAGGAGAAAGACTTGATTCACCCGCTACAAAAATAGAATTAGGTAAGGTTACAATGAAAGAAGTACAACCCGTTGAGCATAAGTATCACCCATCACCCTCTCCTCACGTGGTAAAGTTCCACCCTAAGGGTGTATATTGCTACTATTACCCGCACTTAAGCTTAAGTGTAAGAAAAACTTCCCCTTTATCCGTCAAATAAGGGTAGATTCAAGCTCGTGACTTGAACAAAAAACAAGCGCTTCTTGGGAGGCAACCAATGTTTAAATTATTTGCTTGTTTGTTTTTGATTTATTTGTGTGTTTTATATATCTTTTTCATTATTGCTTAATTCTTATGCTTTCATTATATTGTAAAAAGGCTTTATTTTATTTTTAACTTTGTTTTAATCACATATAAAGGTATTTTACATAAATATAAGTGTGGGAAGATCACATGTGCTTCTAGAACTAATATGACCATGAGATTAACAATATTTGAAATTATATATATATATATATATATATATATATATATATATATATATATATATATATATATATATAGGACGAAAGAGAAATAGTAGTTTACCAAGACAAACCGTAGCGGGATGTATGAGAACTTAAATGAACACCATGGGGAGCTAAACCTGCGCTTAGGAGAAGAATCATGTAACCCTCCCATGATTGAATGACTGAGCTATGTGTGTGTGTGCATATATATATATATATATATATATATATATATATATATATATATATATATATATATATATATATATATATATATATATATATATATATATATTTGTATGTGTGTGTGTGTGTATGTGTGTGTGTGTGTATGTGTGTGTGCATGTGTGTGTGTGTATGTTTGTTAGAGTCAAATGCTTGTATCGAGTCACAATGGATATTTTAAAGTAATTTTCCAGGTTGTTAGGAATTAGAAATTCCAGGTATTAAAGAGTCGGTCACCTCTAGTATATGTAATCGTTAGAAAGCTCGTAGTCGTAGTTCTTTTAAGCTAAGTAGTATTTAGTTAAGTAACACCGTGGAGGACAGATGGGTCTTTACCCATTGTATGCCTGATCCACAGCCCGTTGTGTGGCGTTTTATTGTAAGACTATAAATACTTTCTCTACCTTCCAAGGTAGAGAGTTGGAGCTCATAATAAGATTTTTCTTTCTCTCACTAAAGTTCCCAAACCTCTAACTTTCTCTCTCTAAAAACCTCTTGTACGCCTACTTTGTGTTATGGTTTGATGTGTATGTGATATCTAATATCTTACAATTGGTATCAAGAGCCATGGTTAGATCATCTCTTACATATATTTGGATTTCTTGTGGTTTTTAGGTGGTTTTTGAGTTTGAAAAAATTTAGTGGTTTTTGCATCATTTGGTTGATTTCTAGTGTTTAAGTTTGGATTTTGATAGTACTTTTGTGTTTAGAATCATCACAAGTGTTTAGGTTTTGACTTTGAAGGCTTGAATCATTGTGGTTGGGCTGTTTTTGGATTGAAAAGTGGTGTTTAGGTGATTTTCTTGCTAGCGACTTGGTTCTCGGTGTGATATTCATCATAGCGACTTGCTTCATAAAAAGTTAGCGAGTTGGAGTGGTATTTGGTAGCGATTTGGTCCTAGCGACTTATCTATTGAGACAAGCCGACAAAAAGTACACGTAGTGGATTCTCCACTACACGTAGCGACTTGGTGTAAGTTAGCGACTTGTACTTTATATTGTTAGCGACTTGGTGTTAGCGAGTTGGTATCTAGAGAGTTGCTATTTAGCGACTTGACAAATTAGCGACTTGGATTGTAGCGAGTTGTTATATAGCGACTTAGGACTATAGCGACTTGGTTCAAGGTTTCCTAGCGACTTGGGTGATATCCTTTGAATACGGTTTTCTCTAGATTTAGTAAAATCCCGTGAAAGAATCTATTTCCCGGTTTAATCATTGAGTTATAAAATCCCGTGTAATTCTTAAACATGTCTGCCACCGTACCTACAATCATTTCTACTGTTGCCGAGGATGTTCAAGCAGCTGGTTCAGATACTCGTCCACCCATGCTTGACAGAACTGACTACGACTCTTGGGCTCAACGAATCAGACTGTATTGTCTTGGAAAGGAAAATGGGGTCAACATACTCAAATCCATTGATGAAGGACCATATCGGGTTGAGACTACTAGAGACTTAATTGATACAGCTGAAGATGGAAGAATGATCTATGGAATTGACATACCAAAGACATATGATGAGCTCGATGATAAGGAGAAAAAGAGATTCGATGCTGATATCAGGGCTTCTAACATCGTACTTCAAGGTCTTCCAAAAGATATCTACAAGCTGATCAATCACAACACCGAAGCCAAGGCAGTGTGGGATAATGTCAAGATGCTTCTCTCAGGATCTGAATTAACTATGGAAGACAGAGAATCACAACTTTATGATGAATTTGAACACTTCAAGATGAAACCAGATGAGAGTGTTTATGAGTACTATGTGAGATTCCACAAGCTTGTTAATGATATGAGGAACATCAGAATGACTCTTCCAAACATTCAGCTGAACTCAAAATTTGTGAACAACATGAATCCCGAATGGCACAAGTTTGTCACTTCTGTGAAGCTCACTAAAGGATTGAAGAATACAAACTATGATTAATTGTATGCCTTCCTTCTCCATAATGAGAGACATGCTATGTTTGAAAAAAAGATTCTGGAACAGTTCAAAACCAATAAGGGAGAAACAAGTTTATCAAATGATTCAACTGTATTTTTCACCAATGATGGAACCACTACCAAAGCATCTCAAGTCATTCAAGATCCATGCTTCAAACAGCCTGATGCCAATGCTGTCATGGAACACTTTATCAATAAGCTGGCTTATATGGTTAAACAAAACTTAACCTTCTCTCCACATACCAACAAACTTCACACTAACAATGAAATCAGGACTGCATCCAATCTACACAACCATGCTTTGGTCAGAGATGGAAAGGTTACAGTACAACCAGCTCAAGGAAGACAATATGAGCAAAGAAGAGGTGGAGTTGGAGGAGGGTATGTGGAAAATCATAATAGAGGAAGGAATGGAAATCAAGGACAAGTAAAGCTGACCAAGTTTTACAACTGTGGAGGTGAGAGACATATTGCAAGGAACTGCACATTGCCGAAATGCCCTTAGAATGCCGAGTACATAAGGGATAAGATGTTGCTTGTGCAAGCTCAGGATAATGGTGAAGCTTTGGATGAAGAGGAGTTGTTGTTCTTGGCAGAGGGAAATGCTAAGACATATGATGCAGATGTGGATGAGCAACCAATTCAGGAGATAGGCCATAATCATCAGAATGCCTTTCAAGTAGCTGATTGTGATGCATCCGACTCTGATGTTGATGAAGAACCCACTGCACAAACCATCTTCATGGCTAGCATTTCTCCAATGGTCTCTCCTAAAGTCTCTTCATCACCACAAGCTGGTCCATCCAAAGACAAACTCATTTCTGAGGTATTAAAATTATACGATGAAGTTGATGAGCAAAAGATACATAACGAAGTACAATCAACTGTATTTATTGAGTCAGATATTGAAAATATGGGTAATATCAATGTTGTCCCATATGATCAATATGTGAAACAAAGTGAAAGTGAGATTGTACCAAGTGATGCATCTTCTGCAGTCAATAATGATTATGTTTTTGATGAATTCACTGCATGTGCCCCTGATGATTCTGTCATCTCTGAACTGAATGCCTATAAAGAACGTGTTGCTATTGAGTTGACCACCCGTGAGCAGGAAATGGATGACCAAATGCGTACAACTATTAGAAAAAGTATGTTTAGAGAAGAAGTATTAAAGCAAGAGTTAAACTCCTTACGAGAACAGCTTTCTAAAACTGCTAAGCAAAAATAAGAACTTCAAGAAAATGTTAAAATGCTTAAGCAAGAATTCAGTGCTAAGGAATCAAAACTTTTGAATGATTTTTCTAATCTAAAAACCTTGAAAAACAAGCTTGAAAATAAGTTGTACGTACAAGGAAATACCATTCAGACTGCTCACTTAATCACTAAGCATAGAGTTTTAAGCGATAAGCATAGTGTTCCCATTATAGATAAACCCAACCCTGAGTACGGGAAGATTGCAAAAGCAGCTCAAAGTGTAATCTATGATGGCAATGAGATTCTTAAACCTAGACAAAAACCTAGTTGCGTTAAGTGCACAGAGGAAGATAAGAAATCAGATGAAGTCACTAGGGAGAAGATGAACAAGAAACTAGATGATCCTAAATGTAAAGAGAAGAAAATAATTATCACACCCCATGACTACAAAAAGGAGAATTGGATCTCCTTGAACATGTTTAAGCCTCAAACATTGTTGACTCCCGAACAAGTGTTCTGGAAAATGGACTTAGATAAGCAGAAAGCGGAAAATATTGTTGAAACAAACCCTCCCATTAGGAAAATGCCTAAAGCGACTGTGTATCCTCCCAATACACCAATGCATCTAGTTCCTAGAACTATTGGCACTAAAAGCAAGACCTTAATCAGTCAATACGTTATCTTTCAACTATTTGTTGATTTTTAGAAAACTTGCAAGAAAAGGATCACACCCACTGGTATTACTGAAGGGGAAAGGGGTTTTGAGCAAACAAAAGAATGTTATTTAACTGAAGTCATGCCTTTCTTTAAACAACTAAAAGATCATTTTGAAAGTCTTAAAAAGGGAATGAATTTAGACATTAAAGAAATGGAAAAGGAATTTGATGCAATGATACTTGAGGTTAGTGACTATGAGCGTGCACTAAAATATAATGAGATTGAGAGGAAGAACTTGCATACATTGAATGAGACTCTTATTACTGAATGTGTTGCTCAAGATGTGTTTTTCACTGCTACAAATTGTTCCATTAACGCTTCTCAATTTCATGAATTATCTGTTGCCCTGAAAGTCTCCCATGATCGTGTCATTGAGCTTGAAAAGACTAATTCTAAACTAACTGAGAAAATTGAACTGGATGATCACGACAATGTGGTTAAACATTTTTCTAAATTAGAGGTTGAACATTTTAATTTACAACTAAAATATCAACATCTTAAAGAAAATGTAAAAACTTCAAATATCAAGACATCCTCAGATGATCCAGAGTTTGATGCAGTTTTTCAAGTAAATAAACGTGATGAACAGATTCATGCTCATTGTAACACGATCAGAAAATTGAAAGCCCAAATCTCTCAATTAAAGGGTGAAAAGAACAATGTGACTGGCTCCCAAATGCCTCCTCCTTTAGATTCTCAGAATTCTCAAACGTTTCATCTTCAAAACTTAGTAAATGCATTACAAAAGGAAAACGAAAGTTTTCTAGAAGAAAATGAAAAGGTTAAACGTCATTTCAATGAGTTATTTAAATCAATAAAGGTCACTCGTAACAAAAACAACGAACAAATAGCTTCATTGCAAAAGGAAATTGAGAATCTGAAGAGCCAGGTAAAAGGGAAAATGCCAATGACCAATGGGGAGAATGGTGTATCAAAGGTTCACTCTAGTAACAAATATGCTTTGTCTGTGAAATATGTTCCCCCTCATCTCAGGAATAACAAACTTTCTATTCAAACATATTTCTCATCCCTTAAGGATTGTCTAGAATGTCTACGTGAGATTGTTGAAGAGGATAAATTAGAGAAACCACTTGACAATGCAATTGGGCACGCATGCTTATATGCCAAACGATCTCAAGAAATTCTAGAATGCTTAATTACAATATGCCCAAAGTCCTTAGGTGAGAGAGTTAATCCTTTGATTCCAAGTTCTATGCCTAGTGCCAAGTATGATATTCATTCGATGCCCGATGTTTTGAATGTGAACCGTAGTGTGCCTTCAAGTAGTTCAGATTCCAGATCTGTTAATGCTAAGAAAGCGAACTCTAGTGTGCCTTCCAGAAGTACAAATCCCAGCACGTCTAGTGTTAAGAAAGTGAACCTTAGTGTGCCTGTATGTAGTTCAGATCCCAGCACATCTAAACAGGAGAAGCAAAGAGTAGCAAAACCAACTAATGTTCCTATTCCATCTACAGGAGTAATCAGTGACATTAAAGCGAGTAGGTCAAAGTCTCAAGACAATACAAGAAATGACAGGACCTCGCAAGCTAAGAATGTGCATTGGAAGAGAGTAGAAGACCAATCTAGGAACTTTAAGTTTGAGCCGAATAAAACGAATCGTGTTGATTCTAGTATTAGCCATAGGCGTACTGTAATTAATTCGAATTCTGATACTATTTGCAAACCTTGTAATGATGTCTGCTTGAATTCTGTTGCTAATCATGAATGTGGTATGAATACTTTGTCTAATACTGTCAAATCCCTAGTTAATCGTGTCAATAAAAAATATCATGCTAAGAAGGCAAAAAGGCAAAGGCGAAAGAAAGTTAGAAAACAATAGAAACCCATAGGATGAACATTTAGTAAGATAGGCTATCATTGGATACCTGTTGGTCATAAGACTAATCAGACAATGCCCACTAGAAAATGGATACCTACTGGTAGTACTATTCCCTTAAGAAGTGAGCACACTTTGAATAGGGCAAATACAAACACTAGTACTGCATCTATTCATTATGATCCCATTGCCTCAATTTCTGATATGAATGCTTCTATTTCTGATGTGGGTGTTCCAACCATTGTTACTAACCAAATGGAACCCATTCTTGCATGGGGATCCCAATTATCCAGTTATCCATTCTTGTCTGTGTTCAACTGCAGATCGTTCAAATCGTTCTGTGGTACCTGGACTCAGGCTGTTCCAAGCATATGACTGGTGACCGGTCGCGGCTCATGAACTTCGTGAGCAAATTCATCGGGACAGTTAATTTCAGGAATGATCATTTCGGTGCTATTACGGGTTATGGAGATTATGTTGTTGGTAAAAGTGTTATCTCCAGGGTATATTATGTAGAAGGTCTTGGTCATAACCTGTTCTCTGTTGGTCAATTCTGCGATTCTGATCTAGAAGTAGCCTTCAGAAAACATACTTGTTTCATTAGAGAACTTGATGGTAAGGAGCTTTTAAGAGGTTCACGTGGTTCAAATCTATACACCATCTCTATCGAAGATATGATGAAGTCTTCTCCAATTTGCTTGTTGTCAAAGGCTTCTAAAACAAAGTCATGGTTATGGCATCGTCGTCTCAATCACTTGAACTTCGGCACCATCAATGATCTCTCCAGAAAGGACTTAGTTGTAGGTTTACCTAGACTTAAGTATGAAAAGGATCATCTTTGTTCAGCATGCCAATTGGGAAAAAGCAAGAAGTATGCCCATAAACCTAAACCTACTAACTCTGTCACAGAAGTTCTTCATACAATTCACATGGACTTATGTGGACCCATGAGAGTGCAAAATATCTTTGGGAAGAAATATTTGTTAGTTGTGGTTGATGATTTCTCAAGATTCACCTGGGTAAAGTTCTTAAAGACAAAGGATGAAACTCCAGATATCATCATCAAACTCATCAAACAGCTGCAGGTTCGTCTTAACAAAACGGTCAGAATCATCCGAACAGACAATGGAACTGAGTTTGTTAACAAAAAACTTAGTGAGTTTTATGAAAGAATTGGAATCAGTTATCAAAGAAGTGTTCCTCGAACTCCTCAACAGAACGGTGTAGTTGAAAGACGAAATTGAACTCTTGTGGAAGCCGCAAGGACAATGCTGATTTACTCAAAAGTTCCAATGTTTCTCTGGGGTGAAGCCATCGCCACTGCATGCTACACCCAAAATCGATCCCTGATTCACACTGCTCATGGAAAAACTCCATATGAACTTGTCCACAACAGAAAACCTAATCTTTCATTCCTTCGTGTGTTCGGTGCATTGTGTTATCCAACTAATGAGGGCCAAGATTTAGGCAAACTTAGAGCTAAAGCAGACATTGGAGTATTTGTAGGTTATGCACCAAACAGAAAAGGATACCGAATATACAACAAGAGAACCTGAAATATCATGGAAACAATTCACGTACGTTTGATGAGCTGACCGGTCAAATGGCTCCTGGACAATCCAGTTCAGGACCCGCACTTCTAAACAGTCCCATTGGTTCATCCCTTGTACCAAATTCTTCTCCAGCAACTCCATATGTACCTCCATCCGAAGATGATTTAAAGAAATTGTTTGATCCTATGTTTGATGAACTCTATGAGCCAAGTGTTATTGAACTGTCAACTCACACAACAGAGGCTGCTTATATCCCTGAGAATGAAGTCAATCCTACAGTCTCAATATCATTAAGTCAAGAAGCGCCTGCTGCTGATCACTCAGTCTCATCAACAAATCATTAATCTTCAAATATACATCATGGAACTGTTTCTGGCATCAATGATGAAGTTAATCCCTTTGCTACTCCTGAAGATGCTCCATTTGAAAACATATTTGCTCCTGAATCATCATCAGAACCATCTTCTTCAGGAGACATTGACTCTGATACCTCAGTCCTTCAACTACTGCCACATGAACACCTTAGAAAATGGACTCACGATCATCCATTAGACAACATCATTGGAAATCCCTATCGTCCAATATCAACATGGAAACAACTTGCAACCGATGCCTTATGGTGCTTCTTCAACTCCGTACTCTCTAAGATCGAACCAAAAGATGTTAAAACTGCCATGAATGAAGACAGCTGGTTCAATGCCATGCAAGAAGAAATTCATGAGTTTGATCGACTTGATGTATGGGAGTTAGCACCTGCTCCAGATTGTGCTATGATTATTGCTCTAAAATGGATCTTCAAAGTGAAACTTGATGAGCATGGTGATGTGTTGAAGAACAAGGCTCGATTAGTTGCTAAAGGATACCGTCAAGAGGAGGGTATTAACTTTGAAGAATCTTTTGCTCCAGTTGCTCGAATTGAGGCAATCAGAATCTTTTTGGCTAATGCTGCTAGTAAGAACATGGTAGTCTATCAGATGGATGTAAAGAAGGCATTTCTGAACGGAGATCTTAAAGAAGTCGTCTACGTCAGCCAACCGGAAGGATTTGTGAATCAAGAGCATCATACTCACTTTTATCGTTTGAAGAAGGCTCTTTACGGTTTAAAGCAAGCTCCAAGGGCATGGTATGATACGCTATCAAAGTTTCTTCTATCTACCGGATTTAGCAAAGGAGCAGTTGATCCAACATTGTTCACCAGGAAGTCAGGCAAACATTTAATTCATGTTCAAATTTATGTTGATGATATCATCTTTGCCTCGAATGACCCCAATGAGTGTGACCATTTTTCAAATGAAATGGGTTCTAAATTTCAAATGTCAATGATGGGACAAATGTCATTTTTCTTAGGACTTCAAATTTCACAAAGTCCCGGAGGCATTTTCATAAATCAATCTAAATATGCAAATGAGATTTTAAAGAAATTTGGATTTGATTCAAGTGACCCTGTTGACACTCCCATGATTGAACGTACCAAACTAGATGAGGACCACTCAGGGATCATGGTAGACCAAACGAAATATCGTAGTATGATTGGATCCCTGATGTACCTCACAGCTAGTAGACCAGACATCTTGTTCGCTGTTTGCATGTGTGCTAGATACCAGGATAAGCCTACTAAAAAGCACCTTGAAGCGGTTAAACGGGTCTTTCGGTATCTCCAAGGAACCATCAATATGGGACTTTGGTACTCGAAGGACACCGATATGTCACTAACAGCCTATGCAGATGCTGATCATGCAGGATGTCAAGATACTCGTCGAAGTACGTCTGGAGGTGCACAGTTTTTGGGTAATAAGCTTGTGAGCTGGTCTTCAAAGAAGCAAATGAGTACTTCTATTTCCTCTACAGAGGCTGAATACATAGCCATGTCATCTTGTTGTGCTCAAATCCTATGGATGAGATCTCAATTATCTGACTATGGCTTTGAATTTAACAAAATCCCTCTGTACTGTGATAATAAAAGTGCTATTTCTCTCTCATGCAACAACGTACAACACTCAAGAGCAAAGCACATCGACATTCGACATCATTTCATCAGGGAACAAGTGGAAAACGGTGTGGTGGAACTTTACTTTGTGAGGACTGAATACCAGTTAGCAGACATCTTCACCAAAGCTCTTCCTAGAGAACGTTTTGAGTTTATTCTTCCACGACTTGGCCTTTAAAGCCTTCAACCAGAAACACTCAAACGTCTTCAAGAGGAAGAAGAGGAGTAAAAGGTTTCCTTAATCTATCTCTTGTATATATCTATTCGAAAAACAAAATACAAAATTATAAAACCTTCTAAAATCAAATAGAAAAATATAAAACTTTCAAAATCCATAAAAATTTGAAAAATTCGAAAAATCCTCAAAAAATATTGTCATTTTGTCATGTTTTTCTCGATTCGATAATATCTACGGTCTTGATGCTGTCATTCAAAGAATGATACGGGACTTTAGATGTTGTTCGAAATTAAAAAAAAAAAAAATTCAAAAAATTCAAAAACATTTTTGGGAGAAAGAGAAACTGATGGTTTATTGTCATTTCAGGCAGTAACCCGCTTTTCAAAGACAGAACAGAGCCACACTTTTTCGTGGTTTTCAAATTTCTTGCTCTGATTCTTTAAACTAATCCTTACTATCTAATGAAAACTAGTTGTTTTGAAAAATAACTCGGACTCTATTTTTGATAATCATCTGGACTTATTTGTCAAAATATCTATCTCTCAATCAACAACCTATGTCATTGATTGAGGGGGAGAATGATTTCAATTAAATTAAAAGGTTATTTTTCATTCAATTGTTTTCAAAAGATATTCATGCATGTTTAATCATTGGAGTTTAAAGTCTTAAAATCCGATCCTTATCAGTTAAAACGCTTTCATAATCAAGTCACAATTCTCCTTAAAAGCTTTCAAAATCAATTTAAATCTTCAAGATATCACAAATCTCAAATGATTTGATAATTGTGATCGGGGGAGAATTTGTGATTTAAATTGGATTTAAACTGATAATTCGGTAAATGGTTTTATAAGGATGTACAAGCTCTCCTTCCTACATGTGCCAAATGATTTCAAATTTTCCATGCACATGTTGAGGGGGAGCATCTATCTTAAACCACAAAGAACTGAAACGTGATCAATTTTTATCAATGTGCAGGTTCCCTCTTGTATGTGCAAAACTCTTTCAAACCTCAAGGCACATATTGAGGGGGAGCAAGCTTATGAAAACCTCATCCTTCCCCAAAATGCTTTATCTACTTGATTTGATTAGGGAAGTGATGTTGATATTTTTTAGAAAATGGTACTCAAAGAAGTTAATTCTTTCTCTTGCCTCCGTGTGCAAAACGATTTCAAACACTTGATGCACATGTTGAGGGGGAGCTCTTGTTCTAAAAATATCAAAAACAATTCAGGTACAAAATGCTTTGATAATATATCACAAGTATCTGGATCGTTTTTCAAATGGTTTTGAATTGGTTCCAATGGCAGATGTACAATACCAAATAGACCGACCAACTTTACTTTATGTATGGTGATATAAGGATGATAAAGTTAGGTATTTGTTCCCATAATCCGCCAGAACCGGAGGGATCTACCCAGGGAAAATCCACTATATAGTGTAGAAGTCCTTAGGTATATTGAAAAAGGAGAAAAATGAGATATGGGAAGAGTGCAGACTGAGTCCGAGCTAGTAATGGAATAAACCCAACAAGGTTCTTGTTAGCCTTAATAGTTTTATTAAAAGTGATGGTCATTCACATTTAGGAACTTTGTAACTCGTGTTAGATATTGTGCTAGAATAGTCAACGGGCTCGTGGATTAGGATAAGCTAAATGGTTAATTGTTGAGACTTGCTAGCCGTTTATAAGCTTAAGCGTGCCAAGCCCAATCCAAGTCCTATCCACGAAAAGCCCAAGATAAAGCCTTTTAGGGTTTTATGCCTCTTGTACTATAAATACCCCTCAAATGGTCATTTGAGGGGTGTGCTTGAAAGTGTGTGTGTGTGTGTGTATTTTCTCTCTTAAGGAATATACAACTTATTGTTTGCATATCTTATTCACAACATATACACGGTTTTGTTTAAACATCAAGTCACCATTCATCTTTATCTTTTCTTTCTTTTACGCATATGTTTGTGTTTGGTTTGTTCGTGTTCTACGCGTAACTGTTGTTACGTGTGTTGGGTTCGCTTGGTAAAGTAATAAGGTTGATATTCGTAGTGGTCCTACAATTGGTATCAGAGCCTAACAATGGTTTAGGAGTGTTTTGGTTGAAGTTTTTTTGTAGTATACGCGTAGCTCTCGTTATTCAAAGTTGTCACACATAAATCATTAATTTTTGCACTTAAATCTTCAAGATTCTTATGGTCTAAGGTTTATATAGTGTTAAAGTTTCTGTTTTTTGCAAAAAGTTTGAAGCTTTACGCGTTTTGGTTAAGTTTTAAACTCGTTTGTGTTCGTTGGTCATTTCTACTCGTAACTTTTCTAGCAACTTTGGGTGAAAAAGGTCAACATTTTTGGGTTATTCGAGTGTTTTTAAGGATATCTGTGCAAGCGAAATCATTTGAATCGTTGGAAATTTCTTACGAGTAGAAGTCAAAAAGTCAAAACCCTAGTTTTCTACTCGTAACTTTTTGGTGAAGAATCTTCGAGCTATAACGGTGACTCTGTGCTTCCCTCACTTGGATAAGCTTGTGGAACACTTCGACTTTTGGATATCTTTTACACTGTGATAGTGTAAAGGATTTTTGGATTCTATGCGTAAGCCATTCCTACGCGTAAGCCATTCCTACGCGTAAGCTATTCCTACGCGTAAGCACTCTTGCTACGCGTAAGTTGGGTTCTACGCATAAGAATTTCCTACGCCTAAGGATTCCTACGCCTAAGCATCCTACGCATAAGATCCTACGCATAAGATCCTACGCCTAAGCCTCGTCTACTCGTAACTTCCTGTTTCTACGCCTAAGCTCTTTCTACGCCTAAGCTCTTTGGCGGGAAATCTTGAGTAAAATTTAAATTTTTGAGGAGACTAAACGTTCAATTTTTACGCGAAATTCAAATTTTGGTTTAACTGTGAAAATTTTGGTCAAAAATTCAAATTTTTGGGCCTAAATTCAAATTTTTCGGGTCAAATTTGGCGTCAAAATTGTCATAACTCAAAATTTTCATACGACCTTAGAATTGATTTTTATAGTGAATTTCAAATTTTGGGCGAAAATTTTTTAAGAACCAAGGTTACGAGTACGACTTTCAGAAACACCTCAACCGAGATTAATCTTCATCAACCACAACTCCTTTATCGTTGAATCGATCCTACATCAACTTTATCAGAACATACCTTCATCAATGGCAACTCAACAAGACATTCATGCAGCCGGTGCCGAAAACCGACCTCCTATGTTGGCAAAAGGTGGTTATCTTCAATGGACAAGTCGAATGCTCCGTTACATCAAGACCAAACCTAATGGCAAACTCATGATTAAATCCATTCAGGATGGACCCTTCAAGCCTCGGCAAGTTCATGTACCTGGAAATGCTGATGCAACACCTCCCATCCCACCATCTTCTCGTCTTCAATACGAATCTGAATACACTGCAGAGGATCAGAAACAAGTCAAAGCAGATGACATGGCAATTCATATTATCCAACTGGGTTTACCAATAGACATCTTTGCTGCGGTAGACAGTTGTGAAACTGCTTTCGATATGTGGGAACGTGTTAGACGACTTTGTCATGGAACAGAAATTGGTCACCAAGACATGGAGAACAAGTTGCTAACTGAATGGGAAAAGTTCACATCTACACCAGGAGAATCCATTGAATCCTACTATGGAAGGTTTTGCACTTTGATGAATGAGCTAATCAGAAACAAGCTGACACCCAGAACTATCGTTCAAAACATCAAGTTCCTGAACAATCTTCCAGAAGAATGGGGACGATATGTCACTATTGTCAACCAAACAAAAGACTTACATCAGGTGAACTTTGATCAACTGAATGATTTTCTGAAACAAAACCAAGTTGAAGCGAATGAAGTCAGGCAAGAAAGATTAGCAAAGAATCATGATCCATTGGCACTCATTGCAAAGACTCAAACTTCAGTGAATACACAACAACAAGCTTCATCATCTTTCAACAACAACAACTTGCAGCAATACATTCCACAACCACAACAACAATTCTATCCACCAGAACAACAATTCATTCAACAACAGTATCCACAATACCAGGAACAAGGAATCACTGATCTCAAATCTGATCAAGAAGACCCTATGTCCCAAATACTTTCTCTCTTGGGTAAAGTAATCAAAGGTCGCTATTCCACACCTACTAACAACAACCAAAGGATATCATCAAACACTCGAAACAGGCAAATTGCACAGCCGGGTGTGAATATGGGTAATCAAGGACAAATGGTTGGAGTTATTGGGAATCAGCAGGGATATGCTACTGGATTTCGTATGGGTAATCAGACGGTTCCGTATCAGGGTAATCAGTTGGGTCAGAATGTTGGATATCAGATTGGACAGAATGTTGGGAATAGAGCAGTGGGTAATCAGAATGGGTATGTTGCAGCTCCAGTCGTTGGGAATTATGGAAATGTGAATCAAGGTAATCAGATTAAGTGCTACAACTATCAAGGAGTGGGTCACATGGCAAGAAACTGTCCCACTAAGCCGCACAAGAAGAATGGTGATTTTCTTCGAAAAGCTGCTTTGTTAGCAGATAAGCAAGAAGCGGGGTTATAGTTGAGTGTTGAGGAAAATGACTTTTTCGCTATTGTGGATGAATTGGAAGACCTTGAGGAACTCAATGCGAATTGCATCTTCATGGCAAATCTTCAGGAAGCTAAGTATGACACGGAGTCAGACTCACCTCCTGTCTATGACGCCAATGCAATATCTGAGGTACCAATCATTGATCCATGTTATAACAATGTCATATTTGATGTGTTTACTCATGACGAACAGCATTCTGTGACGCCAGCACCTACTTATGATACATACCTGGACAATCCGAGTTGTAGCAATACTAACTCTGAAACTCCAGATGTGGATCCTAGTGGAGGCTGTGTGGCACAAAATACTGAGACTGATGAGGAAACACGTGCTTATGTTGAATCATTAATCAATCAATGTGGCATTGAAGTTGAGAAAGTTAGAATGGTCAATCACGATGTTAAGGCCGCGAATGCTAAATTGACCGCTGAGCTTAAGAGTTACAAAGAGAATGCCAGAGCCTATGAATTTCATACAAACAAAATGTCAGAATTAGAAATTGGTTATCGAGATTCTGTTTTAAGAGAAAAAGATTTGCAACTCAAGTATGACACACTTGATGTGAATCTGAATTTGAAAATCAAATCTTTAAACAAGGAAATTTCTGAACTAAATGACCAACTTTCAAAACAAAAATCAACTTATTCTGATCTTGAAAAAGAGAAGAAGAAGTTGATAACTGATTTTGCAAAACGAGAAGATTCTCTTCTTGATGAGATTCTGGATAAAACTGAAACGATCAAAAAATTGGACAATTTACTTCTTACAACGGGTCATTCCGCTAAGACAATCAAGATGCTTTCTAATCAAGTAAATCCGATTTTTCATACTTCACAAAAAATGGCTCTTGGTAACTCACCTCATTGTTTCCTCAAGAAAGCTCAGAAAGAACGGAATGTGTTGAACAGTGGAAAACCTTTGCATGAACCTATAATTGTGCATGATTCTCTTGAAACGTTGGAACTATCTGAGGAGAGTAGATCTAAAATGAAACAAAAACATCCGGAAATCAAACCGATTGATTATAACAAATGGAACCAAATTAATGTTCTTCCTTTTGTTTCTCAAAAAGGACAATAAAAGTTTTCCACCACACAAAGTGTTTCATACAAACAGTCAACACCAGTTTCAAAATCTGTTTCAAAACCAGTAGAAGTCTCAAAATCTCTTTCGAACATTGAACAAATGTCTTCAAACAATCCTTTTAACACAAGTGATGCGAGAAGTATTTTAGAAAATGTGAAAACTAGAATTGCGGATCTTCAAGAGACTGTTAAAACTAAAACCAACATTACAACAAATATCTGGTTTAATAGTTTTGATAATGAACAGAAAAAGTTTTTTGAAACTCAAATTTCCCCTCAGCTGACTAACATCAACTCAAGGGTAATTCATTTTGAACAAGCATTCTTAAAAGAAACAGTTGACTTTGTCAAGGACCATAAATCCCTGGTAAAGCAAGCTAACGAAAGTGTTGAACAAATCAAACTCTTGGAAACATTAAATGATTCTCTCTTCGAAGATGTTCTGACTACTGATATTATGTCCATCATTTTGCAAACATATTCTGTTGAAGATCATGAAAGACTCCAGTCTGAGACCTCCGTAATTGTTTCAAAATATGAAAAAGCTCTTGAAAAACTTGAAAAAAAATATATCTCATATTTTAAACAACTTGATCGAAAAACTGAGGAATGCAAGTATGACAAACTGTCGTATGAGCGTGCCTACAATGACATGAAAGCGAAAAATGATCTTTTGAGGGCTCAGCTGGAAAGTCAAAAAGGAAAGGCAGTGGATACTGTGATTAAAAAACCATTGACTGCGGAGAAAGCAAATATTCCCAAACCGGTTTCCAAACCAAAAATGTCTGTTTCTATGCCTCCTCCGAAAGTCAATGAGAAAAATGTCTCATCAAAACCAGTCACTCCACCTGCCCTACCTAAACAAAATGTTGATAAAGGAAAAGCGGTTATCGAGAAACCAAAAGTTTTCGCTCCTGGCCTTTTTAAGATGAGTACCACTAATGCGTCTGCCTCCACATCTAAAACATATGGAACAAACGACATAAGTTTAGAAATGCACTCTAAAGAGACTAGGAAAGCTGAAATCACCTCCCTTCATAAAAATGTGAATCCTAATGCGTGTGCCTTACCTTCTACAGGACTAGAAAGCACCTCTAGGAGCAGCAGACTAAAGCCTAAGAGCAATACAAGGAACAATAGAGTCTCGACTACCTCTAGGAGTAGTATCTTGAATAAAGAGAAGAAAGTAGAAGAACACCCTAGGAATTTACCGCTATGTAATAAGAAAGACATTTCATCTGAATGTAATGAACCTTTGAACTCTGCTAAGTTTAATGAATCTGTTGAATCTGTTTGTTTAACTTGCGAGAAATCTTTAACTAATGTTCATGATGATTGTGTTTCTAAGAATGAGATTGTTAAGCCTGTCAAGAAGAATGCACCCAAAAGAACTTATGCTAAACGAATAGGAAGACTAGTTGCGAGACTTAGGCTTTACACTACTGATAGGGAGCATAGTGTTTACTTTAGGGATGACATTTGGAAACCCACGGGTAGAACTTTCACACTCCAGAATGGTAGAATGAGTGATGAACCTGTCTTACCAATAGATGACTTCTATGAGTGTGATTAGGATTTTACCTCTAACCCAAAGGAACCAAAATCAAAACGGTTTCCAAAATCTTCTTCTTCTATGATTGGCAGGTTATCGAAATATGTCTTTGGATCGTCGACTCGGGTTGCTCCAAGCACATGACCGGGAATCTGAAGCTGCTGATCAATTTCGTCTGGAAATTCATGGGAACCGTACGTTTCGGAAATGATCATGTAGCAGCTATCATCGGTTATGGAGATCTACTTTTTGGAAATTATTTGATCACTCGGGTTTACTATGTCGAAGGGTTGGGACACAATTTGTTTTCGGTCGGGCAGTTCTGTGATGCAGATTTAGAGGTTGCTTTTAGGAAAAATGCTTGCTTCGTTAGAAACTTGTATGGCACTGATCTCCTAACTGGGAATCGTGATACAAAATTGTATGCTATCGACATCAACAAAATGGCCTCTTCATCACCAATATGTCTTATGACACGCGCATCTGGAACTCAGTCCTGGTTGTGGCACAGAAGGTTATCCCATCTCAATTTTGACACCATCAACAATCTTGCCAAAGACAACATCGTCAATGGACTTCCAAAGTTCAAATACACCAAGGATCACTTATGTCCATCATGCGAACAAGGAAAAAGCAAAAGAGCATCATATAAACCCAAAACCGTACCTAGTTCGGAAGCAAGGTTGCATATGTTGCACATGGACTTATGTGGCCCAATGAGAGTTGAAAGCATTAACGGGAAAAAGTATATTCTTGTTATCGTCGATGATTATTCGAGATATACATGGGTTAAGTTTCTGAGATCAAAAGATGAAGCACCAGGCATCATCATCACCTTTCTGAAGCGTATTCAAGTACTTCTTCAAGCTCCAGTAAGAGTTGTAAGAACAGACAACGGCACAGAATTCACTAATCAGGAGTTAAGATCTTATTTTGAAGATGTTGGAATTACACATCAGACATCGGTTGTTAGAACTCCACAGCAGAATGGGGTAGTTGAAAGAAGAAATAGAACTCTTGTGGAAGCTGCTCGCACAATGCTAATCTATTCTGGTGCACCGTTATTTCTATGGGCTGATGCTGTTGCCACTGCTTGTTTCACTCAGAACCGATCCCTAATCCATCCAAGATTCAATAAAACCCCATATGAGCTTGTGAACAACAGAAAACCAGATATCTCTTACGTTCACGTGTTTGGCACTCTGTGCTATCCGACGAACGACAAAGAAGATCTAGGTAAACTGAAAGCTAAAGGTGATATTGGAATCTTCATTGGATATTCAGATAACTCGAGGTCATTCAGGGTGTATAACAGAAGAACTAGGAGGATCATGGAGACGATGAATGTGAAATTTGATGAACTTTCACATATGGCTTCTGAGAGACTCGCTCTAGAACCCGCACTAACCGACAGACTTCTGGACACATCAGTTTAGGACTCGTACCTCAAAGAGCTCAATCAACTTCGTTTGATAATCCTAAAGAACAAGAATGGCAGAATTTCTTCGAGTTAATGTTCGATGAATACTATGGTGGAACTTCGACAAATGCATCAAACCATCATTCCGCTGCACCCGCTCAAAATCTTCCTCCACCACCAACAGAAGATGCATCTACAACGGTCGAAACCAATGAACCAACTCCATCAACATCATCTACATCTACTCAAGTTCTTGCACCCGTTCTACCAGCAGTTAATGAGCAAAACCAAAACCAGAACGATGCAACGTTAGATGAAGACTTATTTGAAAACCCGTTTGCTACGGAATCAACTGAATCTTCTTCAAGCTTACGAGAACCATCTAACTCGCATATGTTTAACCAACGGTATCCTTCTACTCTGAAGTGGACAAAAGACCACCCAATTGAACAAGTTATTGGTGAACCTTCAAGGCCAATTCAGACGAGACGCCAACTTGCCACCGATTGCGACTTATGCATTTACCTTTGCTCAATTAGCAATATCGAGCCAAAGAACATTCGCGAGGCAATGGCAGAACCCGCATGGATAGAAGCAATGCAGGAGGAACTTCTCCAATACCGTCTTCATGACTCTTGGGAAATGGTTCCAAGACCAATTGTCATTCGCATCATTGATCTCAAATGGTTATGGAAGAACAAAAGGGATGAAGAGATGACTGTAATTTGCAACAAAGCTCGTCTTGTGGCCAAAGGATACAGACAGGAAGAGGGAATAGACTTTGAAGAGTCATTCGCGCCGGTAGCTAGACTTGAAGCAGTCAGGATATTCTTGGCCTATGCAGCTCACAAAAACATCATGGTTTATCAGATGGACATTAATACCGCGTTCTTGAATGGAACTCTAAAAGAAGAAGTGTACGTGAGTCAGCCAGAAGGCTTCATAGACATGGAACATCCAGACTACGTCTACAAACTCAAAAAGGCAATCTATGGTTTAAAACAAGCTCCGAGAGCATGGTATGACGAACTGTCCTCTTTCCTTATCCAAAACAATTTCACCAAAGGAACAGTTGATCCTACCTTGTTTACACAAAAATGCAAAAACGACATTTTGATTGTTCAGATTTATGTGGACGACATCATCTTTGGGTCCACTAATCCGAATCTATCAAAACATTTTGAAAATCTCATGAAAAGAAAATTTGAAATGTCCATGATGGGGGAACTTAAATTCTTTCTTGGTTTACAAATACATCAGTCCCCTCGTGGAATTTTTATAAATCAAGCTAAATACACAACTGAGATTTTGAAAAATCATGGTATGGATAATTGTGACTCGGTCGGAACACCAATGGTAACTTCACCAAAAATTGGAGCCGATTTGTTTGCGAAACCTATTGATCCAAAGAAATATCGGAGCATGATTGGTTCTCTCATGTATCTTACTACTAGTCGACCCGATATTCATTTTGCTGTTTACCTATTAGCACGGTTTCAGGCTAAGCCTACCGATCTGCACCTCAAAGAGGTTAAACGGATCTTTTGGTACCTGAAGACATCCATTCACATGGGACTTTGGTATCTGAAGGAATCCGGATTTGATCTAATTGCCTTTTCAGATGCGGACCACGCAGGTGATCAAGTTACAACAAAAAGTACATCCGGAGGAGCACGATTTTTGGGTGAAAAGTTAGTAAGCTGGTCTTCAAAGAAACAAGATTGCACTGCACTTTCAACCGCTGAAGCTGAATATGTGTCTCTATCTGCGTGTTGTGCTCAAGTTCTATGGATGAGAACACAACTCACAGATTATGGCTTTACTTTCGATAAAATACCTATGTATTGTGACTCGAAAAGTGCCATAGCCATATCATGCAATCCTGTTCATCACTCAAAGACTAAGCATATCCGTGTCCGCTACCACTTCATCAAAGAGTACGTCGAAAATGGTACTGTTGAATTATTCTTCGTGAAGACTGATTACCAACTCGCCGATCTATTAACTAAAGCCCTTCCAAAAGAAAGGTTTGACTATTTAGTTCGACGAATTGGAATGCGAAGCCTAACCCCTGAGGAGTTAGAACGTCTTCTCGAATCTTCTTGAAAATGATTTTCCAAAAAGCTTCGCTGTAAATATTTTGGAAAAACAAAATACAAAATTTGAAAAACCAACAAAAACAAAATATAAAAATATAAAACTTTCAAAAATACAAAAACAATAGAAAATCAAAAATACAAAAATATTCTTCTCACGACATGTCTCTTGTATAATCGATATTCTGTACGTATCTAGAAATGTCATTCAACAATGATACGGGCATGTACAGATGCTTGAGCGAGAGTTCTTTAATATGTTTTCTAAAACATGTCGTTTCTCAAAATTTCTTCAGAAAATGGCTTTCGTATACTTCAGTACGAAACCCGGACCAAAATGATGACTTTTGATTATTTTTCAAATCAAAACTCGTGCTTTTATAGAAAAAATCAAGTGTACGCCTCAGTGCACTACATTTAAAAATGGTGAGAAATCATCATCATCTTGAGCACCTTTTCAAGATTGTTCAAAAAGAATTTTCAAAATCTTTCAAAATATTTTGTGCTCAAGATAACTCCCTCTAAAACCCTTTAATTGATTATGCTTTATTAAAGGGGGAGTATAAAATCAAAATGTGATCAAAATCATGCTTAAATCAAATCCGTTTGTCTCCCCAAAAGATTCTAAAATGTTTTTTAATCCTTTAATATCAAAAATATCACATATATGCTATTTTTGAGGGGGAGGAGACGTGATTAAAATGTGATCAAAATCGTTGTTTGAATCTCAAAATGAGCTCGACTCAGACGGAACAAATGAATTGACGAGGAATCATGTACCATCTCGAGAAACTTTCTATGGACTTGACCAGGACGGGTAATAATTTCAAGCTAGTTCTCTAGTGATGTAAACGTGTCTCGAATCGGTCTAGTTCATTTAAAGTCGATCAATTCAAAAAATGTAAACTCTACCCTCTATGTGCAGATTTCTGTCAAAACATATAAGCACATGTGAAGGGGGAGTGTTTCTGAAAATATAAAACTCACGGAGTGTTTCAAACATGTTTTCTATCATAAACACTCTGAGAGATTTTCAAGAAAAATGGTTTTATGGCAACAATAGGACAGTCATGGAGTTATAAGGTGACTAAGGATAGGAAAATCAGTCCTATGATCCGCCAGAGCCGGAGGGATCTACCCAAGGACATCACAAATAGTTAGTATTATAAGTCCTTAGGAATGATTGAAAAAAGGAGTAATGTGAGAAAGGAGAAAGAAGGGGGTGAAGAATTAAAAAGAAAAGTAAAAGAAAGGGTGAAAAGAAATAGCCCTCCATATTCAACCTTAGGGCAGAAACCGGGTTCAATACATATGCTACTGGAAGTCACTAGATGACACTGGTATTGAAGACAAAGACGTCATGGACCCAGTGATGCACTGCACTAAACCTTCTAGCCACTCAATTCCTCTCAAAAGGGATTTGTTTCATTCTCACTGGGAACCCTACATAATCTATTGACCTTCTCTTAGAGATCGTTGGTATTGAAGAAGGAGACCCTCTCCCTAGTCTCCGATCAGGAAAACCTAAATGCACTAATTGAGTCTAGAGCCACGAGATTCATCAAAAGATCTCATAGGAACACTTGACATGACATCGCTTGTTGTTCATCAATAAGGGTACAAGTGATATATTCTAGAGTCCTACGAAGATCTTAGCAATCTGCCAGAACATTTATGAGAAGTTTCACGTCTGTGATCTTCAGTGATTGAATGGAAACTCCTGCCAGGGTCAACATCAAGCAGCCCTGACAGCAGGTCACTTCGGTAACTCCCTGTGGATTACGCTTAGTGTGTCTCAAACGGTCTACCATCGTGGGGTGATGCTTCGGTGTACCTCAGCGACTCATCTGAACTGTAGGTGTATTTCGGTACATCGCGTTATCTCACTTGTGGGACTCAAGTTCAGGAACGGCCTCTGTGAGAATTAGAGACGTGTTTTCACACTATGCTGCTAACACCCTCAAAATTCAAACTTGTAAGTTCCGGAATCCGCTTATTACTAACAATGTTTTATGTTTTCTTCTTATGGAAGCTCTAAAGCGGATGGATCGTGCAGACTCGCCACATGCTCATACCAACAACACATGAAAGTTCTCATCATAATCAAAGGAGATGATTCTTCGTCAAAGTCAAAGAATCTACAAAGTTTAAAGACTCCAGAACTACATCATTGGTAACCAAAAGACAAATAGAAGTGTGAGCATGGTGGAGAAAGAAGTGGAGAATGACGTGGAGACACCTAACCATCGAAGTTGACAACGGCAGACAACCACATTATCTGATCACAAAGCATGAAGGAACAAAGAATCAAGACTATTCAATATCTACACACAAAGTCCTAGCTCAAGAAAAGTAGAGACCTAATCAAGTGGAGCATCGTTTGAATGACCACCCCTTAGGGGGAGATTGTTAGCCTTAATAGTTTTATTAAAAGTGATGGTCATTCACATTTAGGAACTTTGTAACTCGTGTTAGATATCGTGCTAGAATAGTCAACGGGCTAGTGGATTAGGATAAGCTAAATGGTTAATTGTTGAGACTTGCTAGCCGTTTATAAGCTTAAGCGTGCCAAGCCCAATCCAAGTCCTATCCACGAAAAGCCCAAGATAAAGCCTTTTAGGGTTTTATGCCTCTTGTACTATAAATACCCCTCAAATGGTCATTTGAGGGGTGTGCTTGAAAGTGTATGTGTGTGTGTGTATTTTCTCTCTCAAGGAATATACAACTTATTGTTTGTATATCTTATTCACAACATATACATGGTTTTGTTTAAACATCAAGTCACCATTCATCTTTATATTTTCTTTCTTTTACGCATATGTTTGTGTTTGGTTTGTTCGTGTTCTACGCGTAACTGTTGTTACGTGTGTTGGGTTCGCTTGGTAAAGTGATAAGGTTGATATTCGTAGTGGTCCTACAGTTCTAGCTATGAAGTCTTGGTAAGCACTGAAGGGGTTGAAGAATGAAAAGGAATTGAATGTGAAAAGGGTGAAAAGAAATAGCCCTCCATTTATTCAAACTTAGGGCAGAAACCGGGTTCAATTCATATGCTACTGGTGGTTACCAAGGTAACATCGGTATTGAAGACAAGACGTCATGGACCCAGTGACGCACTGCACTTAAACTTCCTAAACCACTCAAGTTCCTCTTAAAAGGACTTGTTTCATTCTCACGGGGAACCGACATTATCTATCGACTTTCTCTTAGAGATTGTTGATATTGAAGAAGGAGACCTTCTCCCTAGTCTCTGACACAGGATCCAAATATGCACAAACTGAGTCTAGAGCCACGAGATCATCCATAAATCTCATTAGGAAACTTTCAATGAAGACTCTCTGTTTCACACAATGTGGAAAGAGAGATTATATCTTGAGTCCTACGCATTATCCTTGTGGTATTGCCAGAACATCCGAGTGATATGCAAACATATTCACAATGAAGATGGAAAGCCTTCTGGAGCCAACATCAAACAAGATCCTGGTAGGTGGCATGTGAGATCTATTCAATAGATCAACCATGTGACAACTGAACAGAAACAATGGAGCGATTCAATCTTTTGAATCAATCCTGGTTCAGGTTATGGATTGACGGATACCTTTGAAAAACCGGTCATTGTGCTTAAAAACTCTTTTCTTTAGCACATCGACCGTGTACGAATATTTCAAATCAAAAGGTGTTTATGATTGATAATTGATTTTCATTAAAACCTTCGTTGTATTGCAAAAACAATTTCTATTGTGCGATACACGATTTTTTTTCAAATCTCTTTTCATCAATCAGTGAATTTCTATTCGCTGGTTCACTCACTCCGTGTTGTCTTCTTTGAGACGTTCCGGTTTGAGAACAGCTAGAGCAGCTGCGAAACCCTGTCAAGGAAATTCTTCAGAATTATACCTGATCACAGGCAGTACTTGTACTGATCAACGGGGAACCGTGGGCCGTGTACCTCAATTCAACGAAAGTGATCAAAGACACTTTCGTGCGCTTTATTGCTAACTGTTTTATGCAGGTACGCCCGACGTTTGCAGCTGATCAGAATGAAGCGGTCAATCCATAGCCGCATGCTTACACAATACATTCATTTCTCAAGAAATCATGATAAGTGCATCAATGACTCTGATATTTTCACCCCATGCTTTTGCTACGCTGCTGCCAATATCATGAATCAACGAAAGCTTCCGCTACTTTGATGAGAAGATATCATGATCCAGAATGTGAGCATGTCGGTCCAAAAGTCACAACATCACATAATACCAACACCACAATGGATGTCACAGAGATTTTGTTAGCTGATGATCTCAAAAGCTGGCTCAAAATTATCATCACGTGGATCAGTAAAAGACCTCTACTTGGATTAACCAAACATGCAATGAGAAGAATCAATGACTACGAGCTTCGGAGCAAAGTACTACATCAAGAATGCAAGAACAATTGTTAATGTAATATCTGTTTGTATTCAATGTAATTTTAGTATATGTTTGAGGTGACCTCCCTTAGGGGGAGATTGTTAGGAATTAGAAATTCCAGGTATTAAAGAGTCGGTCACCTCTAGTATATGTAATCGTTAGAAAGCTCGTAGTCGTAGTTCTTTTAAGCTAAGTATTATTTAGTTAAGTAACACCGTGGAGGACGAACGGGTCTTTACCCACTGTATGCCTGATCCACAGCCCGTTGTGTGGCGTTTTATTGTAAGACTATAAATACTCTCTACCTTCCAAGGTAGAGAGTTGGAGCTCATAATAAGATTTTTCTTTCTCTCACTAAAGTTCCCAAACCTTTAACTTTCTCTCTCTAAAAACCTCTTGTACGCCTACTTTGTGTTATGGTTTGATGTGTATGTGAAATCCAATATCTTACACAGGTCTTTAAAGAAGTAATTTTTTCAGAATTGTTTTCCAGAAAATGACTCTGACTCATTCTTCCAGGGCAACTGACGGTGTCAGAACTAATACCCGATGACGTCAGGGAATGTAGAAACAGTTTCCAAACTTTCATTTTCTTTCTACTCTGTAATTTTTGGAAATTTCTAGAATTCTTAATTTTTTAGAAATCTGCAAACATCTATTTTACAAGCATTATATCTTACTTGCTTTCTAGTGGAGTTTAGTTTTATATAATTTTTACCGCCGATTTTACACGAGGTTTCGTCTCCGTTTTCTTAGAATTTCCAGGTTATATTGGACAAGAAGATGAAGTGCAAGATGGAAGCAACACTTATTACTTATTCTTCTTGAAGGAGGATTTAACTGCGATTCTACATATATCCTACCGAGCTAATCAGGGGAGTATTAGTTTCTCTCTTTTATTTTACCTTTCTATATCATTACTTTGACACTTTCGGGGGAACATTGGGGAAAATGTTCAGTTTAAGTGTAGGGAGGAAGAATAAAAGGGGGGAACTTAGAAACTATTCACTCACTTGATTTTTGCCTTGTCCTTAGTAATTTATGTAATAAACTATGAGAAATATTTGTTAGGGTAATTTTAGCACTACTTTTTAATTTTTTATGACACTTACAAGTAAAATTTTGGTCTTAGTAAAGCCTCTTATGGATAGGAGTTATATGACTAGCACAAAAACCGTATACCACTCAAATTCCACCCCAAAATGTGAGGTTCGCCCCTAGATCTTTTGGAATAAAAGAATTCATCTTTAATGCTTATGAGTGTACCGGTAGTACAATAGATTCTTGAACTTGTTTTTGTGATGCATTCCAAGATCGTTAATGAGACTACATTCATGTAGTTAGGTTTAACTTAATGATAAGAGGCATTAGGATAACCCCCTGTTTGAAACCTGTAATTTAATTACATCGACCACATTGGTTGAGTAATTTCCCCACACCTTTGCGATGTACTCATCTTTAGTACACGATACCCCTAGTTAACCCCTCCGAGCCTATCTCTTCGCGGTTCTCGTGATGTTCCGGATTCTGGAATATTAGTGAAGAGCATTGTTTATAATCCACCCCAAATGTTACACCCAAATCGCCTTAGCCCACCTTGTATGCACTCATCTTTAGTGCATTATTGCAACTATTGTTTAACCCTTAGATAATTTATCTAGTTACTTGTATGGTTGCTAAGTCGAGTCATATCCTTTGCACACAGTTTTGGGACGATTGTTTTAAACTGTTTTCAGGATGTTATTTACGGTTTTACTTGATTTTGGACATATATGTGATATGATGTGATTATATGATATTTTGCTTGTGAGTACATGACTGCGTAACTGTTAACTCTCTGGGGGGCCACTTGTTGATAGATCTATCGGGGTAGCTCCCCATACGGTATTGGATATATATATGTTGGACACTATAGGATCAGTTGATGCGATACTAGTTTGTTTTGTGACTAAGTGCATGTATATTATTATCATTTTCACTATTTTCCTACACTATATTATTCACAGCTTTGTGGTTTAACTCTTAAACCTATGAGCTCACCAACTTTATGTTGATGTTTTCAAGTAACCATTTCAGGTGTTAAGAATGAAGTACCACTAGGAGGTTAAGTATTGTCCTGGCTTAGTGATGCATGGTTTGGAGACAAAAGACTTCCTTTTCCGCGAGCAAGCTTTACACCCCACTAGGCAGTGTACCTAATCGTTGCAGTTTAGTATGGGTAAGCCCAGGGGGTTGATCATTCTCTAGGAGAATAGAGATAATAGTCGAGATGTATGATGAAAAGGCAAGAGTGAGGGTGATTCTTTTTTGTCTTTTTATATTTTTTAGAAAGCAAATTAAATCCCGTGGTTTGAGGAGTGGGGGTTTTGTATTTCACCAATTAAACTAATTAACAAAATAAGTTAAAACTCATTACTAATTAATAAAACTGAAGCTATGGATTGCAGGAAAAATTCTTATGATAATTAAAAGCGTGTTTACTTAGATTTGCTTACTCCCTAGTTATCTTTTATTGGTCGGTTGAATTGTCACATCTTTTTTAATTGGTGTGTTGTATTCTATGTTTTAATCATAGGGCGGTGCCGAATTTCCTAAATCTATGAATGTATAAGTGTTAGGATTTAGTAAAAATACAGAATATAAAGAGTCGGTCACCTCAAGTATATGTAATCGTTAGAAAGCTCGTAGTCGTAGATTATTATAAGTTAAGTAGTATTTAGTTTAAGTAACACCGTGGAGGACGGACGGGTCTTTACCCACTGTATACCTGATCCACAGCTTGATAGGTGGCGATTTATGTAATGACTATAAATACTCTCTACCTCCCAAGGTAGAGAGTTGGAACTCATAATAAGACTTTTCTTTCTCTCACTAAAGTTCCCTAAACCTCTAACTTTCTCTCTCTAGAACTCTTTGTACGCCTATTTGATCTTATGGTTTAGTGTGTTTATGAAATCCAATATGTTACAAATGGTATCAGAGCCATGGTTTGATCATCTCTTACATATCTTTGGATTTCTAGTGACTTTTAGGTGGTTTTAGAGTTTGAAAATGTTTAGTGGTTTTTGCATCATTTGGATCATTTCTAATGTTAAAGTTTGAAACTTGAGTGTAGTTTTGTGTTTAGAATCATTGTATGTGCTTGGGTTTTGATTTGTTAAGCTTGAATCATCGTGGTTGGGTTGTTTTTGGATTGAAAAGTGGTGTTTATGTGTTCTTCTTGCTAGCGACTTAAGCCACGGATAAGTTATCTTGGTAGCGACTTACTTTGTAATTTGGTAGCGAGTTGTAGTTGAAGGCCTTAGCGAGTTGAGCTAGCGACTTATCTATTGAGACAAGCCGACAAACAGTACACTTAGTGGAGTCTCCACTACGGGTAGCGACTTGGTGAAAGTTAGCGACTTGTACTTAAGTTTGTTAGCGACTTGGTGTTAGCGATTTAGTGCTTAGCGAGTTGCTCTTTAGCGACTTGATAACTTAGCGACTTGGTGCTTAGCGACTTGCTGTCAAAATTTTGCTAGCGATTTGGTGCTTAGCGAGTTGCTCTTTAGCGACTTGGTGCTTAGCGACTTGCTGTCAAAATTTTACTAGCGACTTGGTGCTTAGTGACTTGGTTCAGATTTTCTTAGCGACTTGGTTGACTCTGTCTGTAATACGGTTTTCTCTTGATTTAGTAAAATCCCGTGAAAGAATCTATTTCCCGGTTTAATCATAGAGTTATAAAATCCCGTTTAATCTATCAACATGTCTACCAACGTTCCTACAATCATTTCCACTGTTGCCGAGGATGTTCAAGCAGCTGGTTCAGATACTCGTCCACCCATGCTTGATAGAACTGACTACGACTCTTGGGCTCAACGAATCAGATTGTACTGTCTTGGAAAGGAAAATGGAGTCAACATTCTCAAATCCATTGATGAAGGACCATATCGGGTTGAGACTACTAGAGACTTAATTGATACAGCTGAAGATGGAACAATGATCTATGGAATTGATAGACCAAAGACATATGATGAGCTCGATGATAAGGAGAAAAAGAGATTCGATGTTGATATCAGAGCTTCTAACATCGTACTTCAAGGTCTTCCAAAAGATATCTACAAGCTGATCAATCACAACACCGAAGCCAAGGCAGTGTGGGATAATGTCAAGATGCTTCTCTCATGTTCTGAATTAACTATGGAAGACAGAGAATCACAACTCTATGATGAATTTGAACACTTCAAGATGAAACCAGATGAGAGTGTCTATGAGTATTACGTAAGATTCTACAAGCTTGTTAATGATATGAGGAACATCAGAATGACTATGCCAAACATTCAGGTGAACTCAAAGTTTGTAAACAACATGAATCCAGAATGGCACAAGTTTGTCACTTCTGTGAAGCTCACTAAAGGATTGAAGAATACAAACTATGAGAAACTGTATGCCTTCCTTCTCCAGAATGAGAGACATGCTATGTTTGAAAAAAGGATTCTTAATCAGTTCAAAACCAACCAGGGAGAGACAAGCTCATCGAATGATTCAACTGCCTTCTATTCAAACATTGGAATCATAACCAAAGCCTCACAAGTCATACCTATGGGTAATGGTAATCACAAACTCATTCCTGATCCTATGTTCAAACAAGCTGATGTTGATGCAGACCTGGGAAACTTCATTAATCAACTGGCTCTCCTGATTAGTCAAAACATGAATTCTCTTCCATACACCAACAACAATCTCAGAACTGCATCCAATCCACACAATCAAGCCACTGTCAGAGATGGGAAGGTTATGGTGCAGCCAGTTCAAGAAAGGCAGTACGAACAAGCAAGAGGTGGAGCTGGTAGAGGTTATGCTGCAAATCAGAATAAGGGAAGGAATGGAAACCAGGGTCAAGCAAAGCCAATCAAATGTTACAATTGTGGAGGTGAGGGACACATTTCAAGGAACTGCACATCGCCAAAACGCCCTCAGAATGCCGAGTACTTCAGGGATAAGATGTTGCTTGTGCAAGCTCAGGATAATGGTGCAGTTTTGGATGAAGAGGAGTTGTTGTTCTTGGCTAAGGGAAATGCTAAGACATATGATGCAGATGTGGATGAGCAACCAATTCAGGAAATAGGCCATAATCATCAGAATGCCTTTCAAGTAGCTGATTGTGATGCATACGACTCTGATGTTGATGAAGAACCCACTGCACAAACCATTTTCATGGCTAGCATTTCTCCAATGGTCTCTCCTAAAGTCTCTTCATCACCACAAGCTGGTCCATCCAAAGACAAAATCATTTCTGAGGTATTAATACGATGAAGTTGATGAGCAAAAGATACATAACGAAGTACAATCAACTGTAATTATTGAGTCAGATATTGAAAATATAGGTAATATCAATGTTGTCCCATATGATCAATATGTGAAACAAAGTGAAAGTGAGATTGTACCAAGTGATGTATCTTATGCAGTCAATGATGACTATGCTTTTGACGAATACACTGCACGTGCCCTTGATGATTCTGTTATTTCTGAACTTAATGCTTATAAAGAACGTGTTGCTATTTATGAACAACGTGCTAAGTTTGAATTAACCTCCCGTGAGCAGGAAATGGATGACCAAATGCGTACAACTATTAGAAAAAGTAGGTTTAGAGAAGAAGTATTGAAACAAGAGTTAAACTCCTTACAAGATAAGCTTTCTAAAACTGCTAAGCAAAAACAAGAACTTCAAGAAAATGTTAAAATGCTTAAGCAAGAATTCAGTGTTAAGGAATCAAAACTTTTGAATGATTTTTCTAATCTAAAAACCTTGAAGAACAAGCTTGAAAATAAGTTGTACGTACAAGGAAATACCATTCAGACTGCTCACTTAATCACTAAGCATAGAGTCTTAAGCGATAAGCATAGCATTCCCCTTGTTGAGGAACCAAATCCAGAGGTCATCAAGAAGGCTAGAAATGCTCATAAGGTTCTTTATGATGGCAATGAAATCCTTAAGCCTAGACAAAAACCTAGTTGCGTTGAGTGCACTGAGGAAGATAAGAAATCAGATGAAGTCACTAGGGAAAAGATGAACAAGAAACTAGATGATCCTAAATGTAAAGAGAAGAAAATAAATATCACACCCCATGATTACAAGAAGGAGAATTGGATTTCCTTGAACATGTTTAAGCCTCAGACGTTGTTAACACCTGAACAAGTGTTCTGGAAAAAGGATTTAGATAAGCAAAAAGCAGAGAATCTTGTTGTAACTAACCCCCCCTTTAGGAAAATGCCTTCAGCAACTGTGTATCCTCCCAATACACCAATGCATTTAGTTCCTAGGACTATTGCCACTAAAAGCAAGACCTTAATCAGTCAATATGTTATTTTTCAACTATTTGTTGATTTTGAGAAAACTTGTAAGAAAAGGATCACACCCACTGGTATAACTGAAGGGGAAAGGGGTTTTGAGCAAACGAAAGAATGTTATTTAACTGAAGTCATGACTTTCTTTAAACAACTAAAAGATCATTTTGAAAGTCTTAAAAAGGGAATGAACTTAGACATTAAAGAAATGGAAAAGGAGTTTGATGCAATGATAGTTGAAGTTAGTGACTATGAGCGAGCACTAAAATATAATGAGATTGAGAGGAAGAACTTGCATACATTGAATGAGACTCTTATTTCTGAATGTATTACTCAAGATGTGTTTTTCACTGCTACAAACTGTTCCATTAATGCTTCTCAATTTCATGAATTATATGTTGCCCTGAAAATCTCCCATGATCGTGTCATTGAGCTTGAAAAGACTAATTCTAAACTAAATGAGAAAATTGAACTGGATGATCACGACAATTTGGTTAAACATTTTTCTAAACTAGAGGTTGAGCATTTTAATTTACAACTAAAATATCAACATCTTAAAGAAAATGTCAAAACTTCAAATATCAAGACATCCTCAGATGCTCCAGAGTTTGATGCAGTTTTTCAAATTAACAAACGTGATGAACAGATTCAAGCTCATTGTAACACGATCAGACAGTTGAAAGCCCAAATCTCTCAATTAAAGGGTCAAAAGAACAATGTGACAGGCTCCCAAATGCCTCCTATTTTAGATTCTCATAATTCTCAAACGTTTCATCTTCAAAACTTAGTAAATGCATTACAAAAGGAAAACGAAAGTTTTCTAGAAGAAAATGAAAAGGTTAAACGTCATTTCAATGAGTTATTTGAATCAATAAAGGTCACTCGTAACGAAAATAACGAACAAATAGCTTCATTGCAAAAGGAAATTGAGAATCTGAAGAGCCAGGTAAAAGGGAAAATGCCAATGACCAATGGGGAGAATGGTGTATCAAAGGTTCACTCTTGTAATAAATATGTTGTGTCTGTGAAATATGTTCCCCCTCATCTTAGGAATAACAAACTTGCAATTCAAACATATTTCTCATACCTTAAGGATTGTCTAGAATGTCTCCGTGAGATTGTTGAAGAGGATAAGTTAGAGAAACCACTTGATAATGCAATTGGGCATGCATGCTTATATGCCGAACGATCTCAAGAACTTCTAGAATGCTTAATCACAATATGTCCTAAGTCCTTAGGTGAGAGAGTTAATCCTTTGATTCCTTGTTTTATGCCTAGTGCCAAGCATGAAATCCATTCAATGCCCAATGTTATGAATGTGAACCTTAGTGTGTCTTCAAGTAGTTCAGATTCCAGATCTGTTAGTGCTAAGAAAGCGAATTCTAGTGTGCCTTCTAGGAGTACAAATCCCAGCACTTCTTGTGTTAAGAAAGTGAACCTTAGTGTGCCTGCATGTAGTTCAGATCCCAGCACATCTAAACAGGAGATGCAAAGAGTAGCAAAACCAACTAATGTTCCCATTCCCTCTACAGGAGTAATCAGTGACATTAAAGCAAGCAGGTCAAAGTCTCAAGACAATACAAGGAATGATAGGACCTCGCAAGCTAAGAATGAGCATTGGAAGAGAGTAGAAGACCAACCTAGGAACTTTAAGTTTGAGCCGAATAAAACGAATCGTGTTGATTCTAGTATTTGCCATAGGCGTACTGTAATTAATTCGAATTCTGATACTATTTGCAAACATTGTAATGATGTCTGCTTGAATTCTGTTACTAATCATGAATGTGGTGTGAATGTTTTGTCTAAAGCTGTCAAATATCCAATTAACATTGTTAAATCAAAATATCATGCTAAGAAGGCAAAAAGGCAAAGGCTAAAGAAAGTTAGAAAACAGTGGAAGCCCACAGGAAGAACATTTAGTAAGATAGGTTATCAATGGATACCTGTTGGCCATAAGGTTAATCAGACAATGCCCACTAGAAAATGGATGCCTACTGGTAGAACTATTCCCTTAAGAAGTGAACATACTTTAAATAGGGAAAATACGGACACTAGTACTGCATCTATTCATAATAACTCCATTGATTCAATTTCTGATATGAATGTTTCTATTTCTGATGTGGGTGTTCCAATCACTGTTACTAACCAAATGGAACCCATTCTTGCATGGGGATCCCAAATATCCAGTTATCCATTCTTGTCTGTGTTCAATTGCAGATCGTTCAAATCGTTCTGTGGTACCTGGACTCAGGCTGTTCCAAGCATATGACTGGAGACCGTTCGCGGCTCATGAACTTCGTGAGTAAATTCATCAGGACAGTTAGATTCGGGAACGACCATTTTGGAGCTATTATGGGTTATGGAGATTATGTGGTTGGTAAAAGTGTGATTTCCAGGGTATATTATGTGGAAGGTCTTGGTCACAATCTGTTCTCTGTTGGTCAATTCTGTGATTCCGATCTAGAAGTGGCTTTTAGAAAACATACTTGCTTCGTTAGAGAACTTGATGGTGTAGAATTATTAAGAGGAACTCGAGGTTCTAACCTATACACCATCTCTATCGATGACATGATGAAGTCCTCTCCAATCTGCTTACTATCAAAGGCTTCTAAAACAAAGTCTTGGTTATGGCATCGTTGTCTCAATCACTTGAACTTCGGCACCATAAACAATCTTTCTAGAAAGGATCTTGTCAGAGGCTTACCCAGATTAAAATATGAAAAAGATCATCTTTGTTCAGCTTGCCAATTGGGTAAAGGCACGAAATATGCCCACAAACCAAAACCCACAAATTCTATAATGGAAGTTCTTCATACCCTTCATATGGATCTGTACGGACCAATGAGAGTGCAAACTATAAATGGGAAGAAATACATTTTAGTAGTTGTTGATGACTACTCTCGATTTACTTGGGTAAAGTTTTTGAGGACAAAGGATGAAACTCTAGATGTCATCATCAAACTAATCAAACAGCTTCAGGTTCGACTCAACAATACTGTCAGAATTGTTCGAACAAAAAATGGCACAGAGTTTGTCAACAAAGACTTAATTCAGTTTTATGAAAGTGTTGGAATCAGTCATCAAAGAAGTGTTTCACAAACTCCTCAATAGAACGGTGTAGTTGAAAGACGAAATCGAACTCTTGTAGAAGCCGCAAGAACAATGCTTATTTATTCGAAGGTTCCAATGTTTCTATGGGTTGAAGCCATTGCCACTGCATGCTACACCCAAAATCGTTCCCTTATACACACCTCTCATGGAAAAACTCCATATGAACTTGTTCATAAACGAAAACCTGATCTCTCCTACCTTCGTGTGTTTGGTGCTTTGTGCTATCCAACAAATGACAGTCAAGATTTAGGTAAATTAAGAGCAAAGGCAGATATTGGAGTTTTTGTTGGGTATGCACCAAACAAGAAGGGTTACCGAATCTACAACAAGAGAACCCGAAATATCATGGAAATAATTCACGTTACGTTCAATGAGCTGACCGGTCAAATGGCTCCTGGACAACCCAGTTCTGGACCCGCACTTCAAAACAGTCCCATTAGTTCATCACTTGTACCAAATTCCTCTCCAGCTATTCCATATGTACCTCCAACTAAAGATGATTTGAAGAAATTGTTTGATCCGATGTTTGATGAACTCTACGAGCCAAGTGCTAATGAACTGTCAATTCCCACAACAGAGGCTGCTCATATCCCTGAGAATGAAGTCAATCCTTCAGTCTCAATATCATTAAGTCAAGAAGCGCCTACTGCTGATAACTCAGTCTCATCAACAAATCATCAATCTTCGAATGTACATCATGGAACTGTTTCTGGCATCAATGATGAACTTAATCCCTTTGCTACTTCTGAAGATGCTCCATTTGAAAACATATTTGCTCCTGAATCATCATCAGAACCATCTTCTTCAGGAGACATCGACTCTGCTACCTCAGTCCCTCAACAACTGCCACATGAACACCTTAGAAAATGGACTCATGATCATCCATTAGACAACATCATTGGAAATCCCTCTCGTCCAGTATCAACACGGAAACAACTTGCAACCGATGCCTTATGGTGCTTCTTCAACTCCGTATTCTTTAAGATCGAACCAAAAGATGTCAAAACCGCCATGAATGAAGACAGCTGGTTCAATGCCATGAAAGAAGAAATTCATGAGTTTGATCGACTTGATGTATGGGAATTAGTACCTGCTCCAGATTGTGCTATGATCATCGCTCTAAAATGGATCTTCAAAGTGAAACTTGATGAGCATGGTGATGTCTTAAAGAACAAGGCTCGATTGGTTGCTAAAGGATACCGTCAAGAGGAGGGTATAGACTTTGAAGAATCATTTGCTCCTGTGGCTCGTATCGAGGTAATCAGAATCTTTTTGGCTAATGCTGCTAGTAAGAACATGGTAGTCTATCAGATGGATGTTAAGACGGCATTTCTGAACGGAGATCTTAAAGAAGTCGTCTACGTCAGCCAACCCGAAGGCTTTGTGAATCCAGAGCATCCTACTCACGTCTATCATTTGAAGAAGGCTCTGTACGGTTTAAAGCTAGCTCCAAGGTCATGGTATGATACGCTATCAAAGTTTCTTCTATCTACCGATTTCAGCAAAGGAGCAGTTGATCCTACATTGTTCACCAGAAAGTCAGGCAAACATTTAATTCACGTTCAAATTTATGTTGATTATATCATCTTTGCCTCGACTGAACCCAATGAGTGTGACCGTTTTTCAAATGAAATGGGTTCTAAATTTCAAATGTCAATGATGGGACAAATGTCATTTTTCTTGGGATTACAAATTTCACAAAGTCCCGGAGGCATTTTCATAAATCAATCTAAATATGCAAATGAGATTTTAAAGAAATTTGGATTCGATTCTAGTGACCCTGTTGACACTCCCATGATTGAATGTACGAAACTAGATGAGGACCACTCAGGGATCATGATAGACCAAACGAAATATCGTAGTATGATTGGATCCCTGATGTACCTCACAGCTAGTAGACCAGACATCTTGTTCGCTGTTTGCATGTGTGCTAGATACCAGGCTAAGCCTACTAAAAAGAACCTTGAAGCGGTTAAACGGGTCTTTTGGTATCTCCAAGGAACCATCAATATGGGACTTTGGTACCCGAAAGACACCGGTTTGTCACTAACAGCCTATGCAGATGCTGATCATGCAGGATGTCAAGATACTCGTCGAGGTACTTCTGGAGGTGCTCAGTTTTTGGGTGATAAGCTTGTGAGCTGGTCTTCAAAGAAGCAAATGAGTACTTCTATTTCCTCTACAGAGGCGGAATACATAGCCATGTCATCTTGTTGTGCTCAAATCCTATGGATGAGATCCCAAATATCTGACTATGGCTTTGAATTCAACAAAATCCCTCTGTACTGTGATAATAAAAGTGCTATTGCTCTATCATGCAACAATGTACAACACTCAAGAGCAAAGCACATCGACATTCGACATCAATTCATCAGGGAGCAAGTTGAAAACGGTGTGGTGGAACTTTACTTTGTGAGGACTGAATATCAGTTAGCAGACATCTTCACCAAAGCTCTTCCTAGAGAACGTTTTGAGTTTATTCTTCCACGACTGGGCCTTAAGAGCCTACAACCAGAAACTCTCAAACGTCTTCAAGAGGAAGAAGAGGAGTAAAAGGTTCCTTCATCTATCCCTTGTAAATATTTTTTCGAAAAACAAAATAGAAAAATATAAAACTTTCAAAATCCATATAAATTTGAAAAATTCGAAAAATCTTCAAAAAATATTGTCATTTTGTCATGTTTCTCTCGATTCGATAATATCTACGGTCTTGATGTTGTCATTCAAAGAATGACACGGGACTTTAGATGTTGTTCGAATTTTTGTTAAAAAAAACAAAAAACAAAAAACAAAAAAAAAATAAAAAAATCAAAAAATATTTTTGGGAGAAAGAGAAAAAATGGTTTATTGTTATTTCTGGCAGTAACCCGCTTTTCAAAGATAGAACAGAGCCATACTTTATCTTGGTTTTCAAATTTCTTGCTCTTATTCTTTAAACTAATCCTTACTATCTAATGAAAACTAGTTGTTTTGAAAAATAACTCGGACTCTAATTTTTTGATAATCATCTGGACTTAAAAGTTTGTCAAACTATCTATCTCTCAATCAACAACTTATGTCATTGATTGAGGGGGAGAATGATTTCAATTAAATCAAAAAGTTATTTGTCATGCAATTGTTTTCAAAAGATAATCATGCATGTTTATTCAATGGAGTTTAAAGTCTTAAAATCCGATCCTTATCAGATAAAACGCTTTCATAATCAAGTCACAATTCTCCTTAAAAGCTTTCTAAATCAATTTAAATCTACAGAGATCACAAATCTCAAATGATTTGATACTTGTGATCGGGGGAGAATTTGTGATTTAAATTGGATTTAATCTGATAATTCGGTAAATGGTTTTATAAGGATGTACAAGCTCTCCTTCCCACATGTGCCAAACGATTTCAAATTTTCCATGCATATATTGAGGGGGAGCATCTATCTTAAAGCACAAAGATCTAAAACATTATCAATTTATTTCAATGTGCAGGTTCCCTCTTGTATGTGCAAAACTCTTTCAAACCTCAAGGCACATATTGAGGGGGAGCAAACTTTTGAAAACCTCATCCTTCTCCAAAATGCTTTATCTACTTGATCTGATTAGGGAAGTGATGTTGATATTTTTTAGAAAATGGTAATTTAAGAAGTTAATTCTTTCTCTTGCCTCCGTGTGCTAAAACAATTTCAAATATATGAAGCACATGTTGAGGGGGAGCTCTTGTTCTAAAAATATCAAAAACAATTCAGGTACAAAATGCTTTGATAATATATCACAAGTATCTGGATTGATTTTCAAATGGTTTTCAATTGGTTCCAATGGCAGATGAACAATACCAAATAGACCGACCAACTTTACTTTATGTATGGTGATATAAGGATGATAAGGTTAGGTATTTGTACCCATGATCCGCCAGAACCGGAGGGATCTACCCAGGGACAATCCACTAGATAGTGTAGAAGTCCTTAGGTATATTGAAAAAAGGAGAAAAATCAGATATGGGAAGAGTGCCGACTGAGACTGAGCTAGTACTTGAATAAACCCAACAAGGTTCTAGTTATGAAGTCTCGGTAAGCACTGAAGGGGTTGAAGAATGAAAAAGAATTGAATGAGAAAAGGGTGAAAACAAATAGCCCTCCAATTATTCAACCTTAGGGCAGATACCGGGTTCAATTCATACGCTACTGGTGGTTACCAAGGTAACATTGGTATTAAAGACAAGACGTCATGGACCCAGTGATGCGTTGCACTTCAACTTCCCAAACCACTCAAGTTCCTCTTAAAAGGTCTTGTTTTATTCTCACGGGGAACCAACATAATCTATCGACTTTCTCTTAGAGATTGTTGATATTGAAGAAGGAGACCCTCTCCCTAGTCTCCGACACAGGATTCAAATATGCACAAATTGAGTCTAGAGCCACGAGATCATCAATAAATCTCATTAGGAAACTTTCAATGAAGACTCTCTGTTTCACACAATGTGGAAAGAGAGATTATATCTTGAGTCCTATGAATTATCCTTGTGGTATTGCCAGAACATCCGAGTGATATGCAAACATATTCACAATGAAGATGGAAAGCCTTCTGGAGCCAACATCAAACAAGCTCCTGGTAGGTGGCATGTGAGTTCTATTCAATAGATCAACCATGTGACAACTGAACAGAAACAATAGGGCGATTCAATCCTTTGAATCAATCTTGGTTCAGGTTATGGATTGGCGGATATCTTTGAAAAACCGGTCTTTGTGCTTAAAAACTCTTTTCTTTAGCACTTCGACCGTGTACGAATATTTCAAATCAAAAGGTGTTTATGATTGATAATTGATTTTCATTAAAACCTTCGTTGTATTGCAAAAACAATTTCTATTGTGCGATACACAATTGTTTTTCAAATCTCTTTTCATCAATCAGTGAATCTCTATTCGCTGGTTCACTCTCTCCGTGTTGTCTTCTTTGAGACGTTCCGGTTTGAGAACAGCTAGAGCAGCTGCGAAACCCTGTCAAGGAAATTCTTCGGAATTATACCTGATCACAGGCAATACTTGTACTGATCAACGAGGAACCGTCGGCCCTGTACCTCAATTCAACGAAAGTGATCAAAGACACTTTCGTGTGATTTATTGCTAACTGTTGTATGCAGGTACGCCCTACGTTTGTAGCTGATCAGAATGAAGCGGTCAATCCATAGCCGCATGCTCACTTAACACATTCATATCAAAAGAAATCATGATTAGTGCATCAATGACTCTGATATTTTCACTCCATGCTTCTAATACGTTGCTGCCAATATCATGAATCAACGAAAGCTTCCGCTACTCTGATGAGAATATTTCATGATCCAGAATGTGAGAATGTCGGTCTGAAAGACACAACATCACATAATACCAACACCACAATGGATATCTCAGAGATTTCTTGTCAGCTGATGATATCAAAACTGGCTCAAAACTCATTATCACGTGGATCAGTAAAAAGACCTCCACTTGGATTAACCTAACATGTAATGTGAAGAATCAATGACTACGAGCTTCAGAGCAAAGTACAACATCAAGAATGAAAGAACATTTTTTTAATGTAATATCTGTTTGTATTCAATATATGTTTAATGTGTGTTTGAGGTGACCTCCCTTAGGGGGAGATTGTTAGGATTTAGTAAATCCAGAATATAAAGAGTCGGTCACCTCAAGTATATGTAATCGTTAGAAAGCTCGTAGTCGTAGATTATTATAAGTTAAGTAGTATTTAGTTTAAGTAACACCGTGGAGGACGGACGGGTCTTTACCCACTGTATGCCTGATCCACAGCCCGATAGGTGGCAATTTATGTAATGACTATAAATACTCTCTACCTCCCAAGGTAGAGAGTTGGAACTCATAATAAGACTTTTCTTTCTCTCGCTAAAGTTCCCTAAACCTCTAACTTTCTCTCTCTAGAACTCTTTGTACGCCTATTTGATCTTATGGTTTAGTGTGTTTATGAAATCCAATATGTTACAATAAGTCTCCTCTAGAACACCCGGGATCGCCAAGAATCGAAGTATCTCCCCCGAATATCCTAGTATCTACAAGCTTCAACTCACGGAATAAATACAACCGGAGATCAAATAGTTAAACAAGAGACAACCTAACAATAATTAATAACTAGATTTTATTGGATCTAGTCAAACACTAATTAATTTAGGTATTCATGAGAGAGAAGCAAGAACACAAGCAAACAATCACATAAAGATCAAACATGGTTATATAATGGATAAACAAACTTATATTTGATTAATAATGAGGTTTAGAACCCTAAAGAACTGTCCAAGTCGGACTACAAATGTTTTAGGGCTTGCTCTCCGAAATGGCACACAAAATACAGAAAATTCGAGGTCTATATATAGATTTTACAATTGCGACGACGTCGCCTTTTGCTGGTGACGCCGTCTGATCACCGACATTAGGGTTTCTTCTTTGCCAAGTCATCACTAGGACGGCGTCACGTTGAGCTTGTGACGCCATCTGGGTTGTAGTTGACGCCGTCTTGTGAAAGAGTTGGTCGTCTGGTGTAGAAAGTAAGTGCGACGAGCATGTGGAAATACAAGGGACGTCGTTACTTGTTAGGATCCAAAAGTGAACTAAGTCATCGCTTGAGAGAGTTTGGACCATGTTCGAACCCGACGCCATCGCCCTTGAGGTTGGGACGCCGTCCTGAAGACTTTTTCGGCCTTGTTTTCATGACTTAGCCGTTTTCTTCATATTTTCACTCTTTTTCGTCCAAAAATGCTTCATTCCAGCATTTTGCTTCCAAATGACCTAAAATGTGAAAAGGAACGATTTTAAGTACTAACGGATATAAAATGTAACGATTTAAGGCTTAAATGACCCTCTAAAAACGTATGTTTTAAATCCTTATCAAATACGCCTACACTTAGGATTTGCTTGTCCTCAAGCAAATGTGTTTTTTGGCTAATCAATTTATGGGTTAGGGGTCATTTAGGTTTAAAATAAACTATAATAAATACAAGTGCCATAATAGTCATAACAAGCATGGAAATGATACACTAGCACCTCATAATTGGTGTTTGGATTCTCTCATCACTTGGGTGTATATGAAATATAACATGTAAGGAAATGGAAGATAAACACTCTCTACCTGCCATAACACATAGATTACCATAAGCTTGAGATTTGATCAAACCTCCACCGCTTTGGCGTAACCACCTAAGAATAACTATCGAGGTATTTACAAAGGGTTATAATTTTAGGCTTTGGGTACGGAATAAAAGGGTTTTGTTGTATATGGGGAATTTTTAGTGGTGGCAAGTCAAAAATCTAAGTTAGATGCATGTAAAACGTGGAGTTGCTAAGCCAAGACTCGACTCACTAACACTAACTAATAACTTGGAACAAAATCAAAACAAAAACATAAAACATAAAGGGTATATGTAGGATGGTAGTCCATATGTTTTTTCTCTTTTTCTTTTTCTATATATATTTTTTTTCTTTTTCTTGATTTTTCTCTTTTAATTTTCAATTTTTCTCTCTCTCTTTTTTTTTTTTATTATTATTATTTTTTTGCATACATTCTTTCCCTACCATCCTCTAATAATACATCAATGTATAGGGATTTATAGGAGCATCCCTACACTTGAATTTTTATTTCTCTAACACTATTGACCCGAATAGAAAAGATCAAAACACTTGGAGTAATTAAGTACGTAGACAAAGGGAATTTGAATTTGACGTTCCTTCCCGTTACTCAATAAAATACTACTTAACCCATGTTAAAAGTTGGGCTGTAAGAACTCACCTCAAACAGAGTAGTACGATGAAATCAAATGTGTGCACGAAAATTGAGGCGCACTACTTTAACCGCAACCTAAAGTGATGATATGTCTTAGGTTCGGCAAAAACGTTGTGTATGTAATTAAGCACTTTAGTATATCACCGTACATGTTTGTTATAAGGTTTAATGATTAAAAACATAGTTACATTAAACGTCTAGTTTTGTAGTCAAAATATACGCTTTTGTAACATTACTAGTTTATCTCGTAATTTGAATATACATGTGTTGTTAATTAGTATTTTATAAAACTTCCAACGTGCCTAACAAGTATATATAACATGCTACTACTTTCATTCAAGTCATTTTGGGTAACTCCAACTCTAAGGTGTTCGAAATCCACTTTTAATAATTCTAACAGCTTTTATTTGAAACAAAAGCTGTCAAAACCATATTTCCCGTCAAACATTTCAACTAGTCATAACCCTTCCATTTTAACTCCGTTTGCTAAGTTTTATATATCCCCGCGAAGGTATGTAAGTATACTAACTTATTTTTAGTGTCTCGGATAGTTGGTTTATCAAATAAGGTTCGGTTTTACCTTGTAAAAATTTCTAACAGCAAGTTATGTTTTTAGTAAAATAGTTTTCATCGTCTAACTTAAAACTATCGTAACTTATTCATTTTAAGTCCGTTTTGGCCCCGTTTATACGACCATGGTTTCGTTATTTAGTCTATTTCCCATTTCTTTAGTTAAACATTACCCCAAACCACTGATTTTTCTGTATTAAGTCAATTAGGACAGCCTCTTTTCTAAAAGTGTTAAAATGCGTTTCCTAGCCTTGTAATTATCCAAATATCAACCCAATATCAACTCCAATTCTTTTCTAACTCTTCCACCAAATTTACCAGCAATCTAATAGTGATTTAATAACATAATTAACATGGTGAAAATTTCAACCATCATAACAATATAATTACAGACTTAGTTAACTAAAAATACTCTTTAGGTCTTATGTAAAGTTTCAATTTCTATAATCTCATCATGGTTAGCAAGTGACTTGTGTGTTCATTATAGAAAGTAAATTTATGCCATATTAGTTAGTTATAAGCCAATTCTGGTTATAAAGTTTCACAAACATACACATGGTGATACATGAAATAAAGTGTGTAAGTTTATAAAATGATGTAGTGACTTACTTGAGCTTAGAAAGTGTATGTAAAGTTAGTGAACACCAATGCACCCAAGTTACTACTCCAAAACCCTTTTGTATTTGATTATAAACCCACGTAAGCCCTAGTAACCAATTGAACTAGCAAAATACTTCTCTTCTTTGTTCTTTCTTACCCTATTCGACCACTAGTTGAGTGAGTGAGTGAGATTTGTTGTGCAAGTGAAATATAAGTGAAACATTGCCCTTTTATATAGTGAGATCAAAGCATGGGATGGAGTATTTATTTATTAAGCTATTTTAGGTAAAAAAAAAATGATGATGTTGGTGTTCTTGGGGTGGTTCGGCTGAACAAGCAAGGGGGAGGGGGTAACATGCCTTGTCTCCTTAATTTCCCTATAACATGGTGGTTCTTGGGTTTGCTTGAGGTTAAACAAGGTCAAAGTCAATTTTATGATAAAGTGAGTAAGGCGTGATGATTTTTAAAAGGTCCACCTTTTTATATAATAAGCAGGGGGGGGGGGCATAAGGTAAGAGTGGAAGTAAACTTTGTAATTTTTTATGTATTATGTATTTTGTAGGTGTATTGGGTAGTAAAAGTTAGGTATTGGGTATTTGTTTTGTAGTTTAGGTTAAATGAGTGGAATTAAATGTTTTTAGTTAAAAAATTATAAAAAGTGAAAGAAATTAGTTTTGCATATTTGTAATAGCTTTAATGAGTACAGAAATGTGTTAAAGAATTTTTTTGACGTATCGGGTACATTGGGTGTTCATTTAAATTGTTCAAAACGTTTATTGATCATATGTAAGAAAAATGAAATTGTTTTAGCATTGAATTAGAGAAGTGGCAATGTACTAAAAATAAACATGTACACTAAATCTTAGTCCAAAGTCACAGTGCACAAGAGGGTGTTTCTTGTCTAAGCGATTCAATTAAATAATTATATGTAATGGTGATAGTGTAAACTTCCAAAATAGAATAAAATTTGAGTTTGAGGTTGAGTAAAGACCTAAAGAAATACGGTTTGGTATAAAAAATCATGATCATACCTGAGTGCTCTGCCCGTCTATTTATAGGTGATGAAATGGGTATAAGCACGTCTCTCACTAGAATCGATGCACGTGGAGGAGTTCCATGCTTTTATGGGATTACAACGGATTGTGTACTACGATCCTGATCTTGGCAGGAAAGCCTTGACAGTGATTTGGAATGTGGGTTTGACTTCGTCAGAGTTAACCTCTACGCTAGTCTTATCGAAGGGCACACCACGAGGGGCGTTGTGCTTTGGTTGTCGAATTCCTATTTTGGTAACCATCATGAAGATAGTTTTACGCCATGAGAGCCTAATCGAAGGCTCTTAGATATTTAGTGGGAGTATATCCCAGCGAGTTCGGGGGTGGCCTCCAAGCCATCATGCCCCCCAGTCGAAAGTGATATATACATCTATGAATTTATTGAATTCAACTTCAAAATATTATCCGAAGATCCCAATTTTCGAAACCATTACGAATAAGCACGCCATATCCACTTTTAGTTCATAATCCACTTGTAGCGGGGTTAGTTTCAAATTTAACGCCAGGTAGTCTCGACTTCAAAATGTTCTCTTGGAACCTTTTTCTCGAAAGCCCCTTTGTATTAGTACCTAATACCGGCATTTAATGCCAATTGATAAGGATTTAAAACATACGTTTTTAGGGGATCATTTAAGCCCTAAATTGATACATTTTATATCTGTTACTGCTTAAAATTGTTCCTTTTCACATTTTAGGTCTTTTGAAAGCAAATTGTTGGGTACTTTTGGATGAAAAAGAAGCGATAGCATGAAGAAAATGACAAAGTCAAGATTTCAAGGCTTAATTCTGCACCTGATGGCATCCAAAAGCATAGGGCGACGCCATCGCTCACAAGGTTTTCTAAAAAGTCTCAAGCGACAGCTCATGTCATATTTTAGTTTTACAACATGATGGCGTCACGCCTTATTCCAGGAGGGCATCGCCCTTTATTTTACACTAGACGACCAAGACTCATTCCAAGACGAGTCCTCAATGAAGCCATATGACATCACACTTCCTCAACTGACGTCGTCCCAACGATGACTTGTCCATAACAAAACCCTAATAACCGTGACCAGATGGTATCACCTTCAAAAGGCGATTCCGTCGCAAGTGTATATCTATATATAGACTTCGAATTTTCTTTATTTTATGTGTAGTATTTTGGAGAGCAAACCCTAGTTCGTTCATAGTCCGACTTGGGCAGTATTTTAGTGTTCTAAACCCTTATTTACACTCAAAGATAAGTTTGTTAATCCAATCTATCACCATGTTTATCCTATGTTCAATTGTTAGTTTGTGTTCATGCTTATCTATCATGCGTAGCTGAATTATTCTTGTGTTTGCTTACATCTATGAAACCTATTTGTTGATTATTTTTAGGTTGTCTGTTGTTTTAATGGGTAGTGATAACGCTACACGCGTCGTTCGGGGTCAAGGAAACTTCCTTTTCTTCGAGCAAGTTTTATAACACCCTAGGCAGTGAACCTAATCGTTGTAGTGTAGTAATTAGGGTAAGCCACGGGTATTGATATCGTTCTCTAGGGGAATAGGAATGCTAGTGAGAAGTTACTACGCTAAGGTTGAGGTTGAGGAAGATTATTTTTTTTTATCTTTTTATGTTTTTTAGAAATTGAAAAGGTACGAATCTCGGGTATTGGATTTGGGGGGTTGGTATTGCTACCGATTACTCTACTATTATCTAATTATCTAAGCTAAGGTTGTGATAGTCTATGTCTAATTGATGTGTACTCGTATGATAGTTTAAAGATGTGTTTACTTAGGTTTTACTACTCCTTAATTATCTCCTATTGATGGTTGATTTGTCACGTCCTTATTCCTAGTTGCGTTGTGATTCTAAGGCTATAGGGCGTGCTTATTTCCCTAACTCTTTGAAATTACCAAAGGGTCTTGTTTACAAATCCTCTAGTGATTTATAGACGCCTACTCTACGGTTGTCCTTGAATACTTTATCCTACAATTACCTAGATAATTATATTCTAAAGTTCACAAAGAAATGTCAAGCATTAAGTACACAACGAATAATCTAGCGCACTCTAGATCATTAGTCAACTAAGATAAGTATCAACCAATCAATATTCAATAATTAAGTTTCATATTCCCTAAGCAAACACACAAATAAATTAGCCGGACATGGAGAACATGCAAGCATACACACAAATAATCAAAGACATAATTAAATTAATGAAGTAAATACTTATCTTGATGTATAATAGGGTTTAGAACCCTAAAATACTGCACAAGAAAGCCTTGGTTCGGTTTTAGGTTTTTACTCCAAAAGACTACACACCAAAACTGAAAAATTCGGATTCTATATATAAGATTACATCTGCGACGGCGTCACCTTATGTTTCGTGACGCCGTCGTGTCGCCGTCATTAGGGTTTCGTCTTGGCCACTTAAACCTTGCGACGGCGTCACCTTATGACTGTGACGCCGTCCCCTTCAGCTCTGACGCCGTCTTGGCTGCATCTAGGCCGTCTGAGTAGCGACGGCCTAATCCTTTAGAACCTGACGTCGTCCCTTGAAAACATGCAATTTTGCCTCTGAGCCGTCGCAAAATGCCTTACCGACGGCGTCGCAGATATGCAGTGACGCCGTCGCCTTATGTTTCAGCAGCTTTGAGTGTCTCGATTTTGACTTTGGCAATTTTCTTCGTATATTCGCGCCTTTTCGTCCAAATAAGCATCATTCCAGCATTTTGCCTTCAAGAGACCTAAAAAGTGAAAAGGAACGATATTAAGCAATAACGGATACAAAAGTGATCGAATAAGGGCTTAAATGACCCCTCAAAAAGGTACCTCTTAAAACCTTATCAGGTAGATGCTAGGGTAAGGAAAACTAGCTTCTTCTTTAATTGTTGCGAGCTTGAACATCCTAAATAGTAAAAATCTTGAAGGTGCACTTGAGCCATCGTTGTGTTTATTGCGTGAGTTGTAGCTTTAGGATAATAGAGTATTTGGGGGAGATACTATAGTACTTGGCGATCCCGGATAGTCTAGAGGAGAGTTACAATTCATAGAACTAGGGAATTAGGCACCCTATTACTAACATGGAATACAACGCTCCAATTAGAATGACGATGTGACAATTCAACCGACCAATAAGAGATAACTAGCAAGTAAGAAAATCTAAGTAAACACGCTTTTAATTATCATAAGAACACAATCAATCTATCCATAGCTTTTTCTTCTTTCATTAGTTAATTAGTTTATAATTTTAATTGTTAAGTTGTTATAATTGGTAGAATTACTACCCCCACTCCTAAACCCTGAGATTTTTACTTGTTTTCTAGAAAATATAAAAAAGCTAAAAAGAATCACCCTCAACCTCACCTTCTCGTCATACATCTTTACTAGCATCTCTATTCCCCTAGAGAACGATCAAACCCCTGGGCTTACCCATACTACACTGCAACGACTAGGTACGCTACCTAGTGGGTTGTAAAGCTTGCTCGTAGAAAATGAAGTCTTTCGATCCCGAACCTGCTAACAACGATCCACCACATCATTCACTACCGCCACTCAATTAACCACCACCAGACTAGCCAAGAGGCCGTACTCTTGGTTAATAGTCTAGACCGAGCCATCAAGGCTATAGGAACACCATTGAGCTTCCTAGTTTAGTTCAAACTACGGCCCTGCGATCCGACACCATCCGGTTGGTGCAAAATGGATGTTCATTCCATGGAATTCGTTCCAAAGATCCTAATCATTATCTCAAGGATTTCTTTAAAATCATTGAATCCATTGACCTTGATGCTACCACTCAAGAGACCACATGATTGCGTCTCTTCCAATTCTCTCTATGAGACCAAGCTAGTAATTGGCTTGAGCGACTTCCCACAGGATCTATCTCAAGTTGGGATGATCTCACCACCTGTTTCCTCGCCCAATTGTTTCCACCGGAGAGAACTACCAAGCTTAGGAATGATATTTTGATGTTCCAACAAAGTCAAGATGAAACCCTTTATGAGGCGTGGACTTGATTCAAGGACTTACTCCACAAAGTCCCTCACCATGGCGTTGATCTTTGGCTCCAAGTCCAAATATTCTATGATCATATCAATCTTACCACAAGGGAACCAATTGACCAAGCGACTGGTGGTAAGCTTAGTGAATTAACCGCATAAGAATCGTAGGGTACTATAGAGGACCTTGCCCTCTATGACAACGAATGTTGGAATGACCCCCGTGAGCTGCCTAAAACTGTAAAGGAAATATCCTTTCCTTCAAACGACTCACAACCTTCCAATCTTAGGATGCTCGAACTTGAAGATCAAGTCAAATTCCTCATGAGTTCCTACGAAGCTCCTAAGCCTTCACGCCAAGTGAAAAAAATCACTTCACCTTGTGAGTTATGTAGTGGTCCCCATGACACTTGTGATTGCACAAAACTCCCCGAACAAGCTTTTGCGGACTACGCCTGCTTGCGTACTGATGGAGCGGGAGAGAAATGGTACACTTTCAAACCCGCGCAAAAAACATAGGAAATCCCTATAACTCCTCGTGGAAAAATCACCCTAACTTTAGGTGGAGCCAAAACTCAAACCCGCCTCATAACAATTCCTCCACTCCACCTAATAGGTTCCAACCAAACGGTTCATATTCAAACCGTAATCCCTACAGCAACCCCTCCAACATCGGTAATCCCAATAATCTCGAGGGGATGGTATCCAACTATATGTCATCTAAAGAAGCTTGGTTTTCTAAACTTAAAGACGATTTCTAACGACAACAAGGTGAGATGAAAAATAAATTCGAACCCTCTTGAAAGTCTTCAATGATCGAGTTGTAGGAGCACTCCCAAGTGACACCATAAAGAACCCAAAAGTAAATTCTATTTCATCGAATCAATGTTCTTGTTCACGAAGGGAAAGCGCATATACATGCCCCTCATACCCGCAAGTCCACTCGGTTAATACCATCAAGACATGTTTCAAGCAAACTACCTCAAAATACCAAAAACCTAAGTTAATGGTGTTAGGTCACCATAATATCACATCAATATGTATTTCTAGAGAGAGAAAGTTTTAGTGAGAGAAAGTGGAAGGAACTAATGAATGATTAATGAAAATGATAATTGCAATTAGAACCAACACCTTCTCCCTTTAAGGGAGGGGGTATTTATAGTGTTTACATAAGTAGGGGTGTTTCCCCTTGGTTCTAGAAGAACCTTCTATCACAGCTCATGGGCTTACTACATGAGCTGTGAAATCAATTACAAACATTTATAAACCATATTTATTAACGACCTATTACAAATGAAATGACCTACACTTTATAATAAAACATGTTCCTAAAAATCTCCCCCTAAGGGTTGGTCATCATTTTTTGTCTTGCTTAGGTCGTTCGACGTCTTGAACTTCTTTGGTGTTCATAGCTTGTGACGTCTTTGATTCTTTGCCTCTTTGTTCTTTGTTCTTGTTGTTGTGATCAGTTGTGAAATCTGCCTTTTATCAACATCTTTGTTTCTGGTGCTTTTACGTCTTTTTCCAACATGCTCATACTTCCTATGAAGTTTGTGATCCATACATGTGAAGTTTACATTCTTTATCTCTAATCTTTGACTTGTGACGTTTCTGATTTTCTAACTTTGAAGTGAAATTTTGCTGAACTTTTCTTTGCTTCGATCTTTGATGAGAATGTCTTTCTGATGTACGTATGAACATGTGGAAAGTCTGCACGATCTTTTCCACCCGTGAGCATCCATAAGAAGAAAACATAAAACATGGGTTAGAAATAATCCAGCGCTTACAAGTTTGAACTTCGAGAGTGTTAACAACATAGTGTGAAAACACATTTCTAATTCTCACAAAGGCTGTTCCTGAACTGGAGTCCCACAAGTGAGATAACGCGATGTACCGAAATACACCTACAGTTCAGTTGAGTCGCTGAGGTACATCGAAGCATCACCCCACGACTGTAGACCGTTTGAGATACACTAAGCGTAACCCACAAGGAGTTACCGAAGTGACCTGCTTTCAAGGCTGTTTGATGTTGACCCTGGCAGGAGTTTCCATTCAATCACTGAGGATCACAATTGTGAATCCCCTCATAAATGTTCAGGCAGATTGCTAAGATCTGCGTAGGACTCTGGAATATGTCACTTATGTCCTTATAGTTTGAACAAACAAGTGATGAATTATAAGGTGTTCCTAAGAGATCTTTTGATGAATCTCATGGCTCTAGACTCGAATAGTGCATTTTGATTTTCCTGAGCGGAGACAAGGGAGAGGGTCTCCTTCTTCAATACCAACAATCTCTAAGAGAGAGTCGATAGATTATGTAGGGTTCCCTGTGAGAATGAAACAAGCTCTTTTGAGAGAACTTGAGTGGCTTAGAAGGTTTAGTGCATTGCGTCACTAGGTCCATGACGACTTTGTCTTCAATACCGGTGTCATCTTGTGACAGCCAGTAGCATATGAATTGAACCCGGTGTCTGCCCTAAGTTGAATAATTTGGAGGGCTATTTCTTTTCACCCTTTTCTTTAACTTTTCTTTTTAATTCTTCAACTTCTTCTTTCTCCGATTCTCATTTTCTCCTTTTTCAATCATACCTAAGGACTTCTAATTACTAACTATTTGTGGTGTCCTTGGGTAGATCCCTCCGGTTCTGGCGGATCATAGGACGTTTATTCCTAAACTTAGTCACCTTTTAACTCCATGACTATCCTATGTTGCCACAAAAAACTTTTCTTGAAAATCTCTCAAGATGTTTATGATGAAAAACATGTTTTGGTAACACCTTAAGAGTTTTTTGGTTTTTTAGAAATACTCCCCCTCCACATGTGCTTATGAGTTTTGATTGAAATCTGCACATTGAGGGTAGAGCTCGCACTTTCGAATTGATCGACTCTTGATAGACATTTCCCCGCGAGACACAGTTACGTTGTATAGTTAAAGAGTTCCATTATCAGCTTTTAGGTGACAACTAGCTCTAATAACTATCTTGAAGATGTAAACACTCCTTGAAAAGGCGGTTAGTCCCGGAAAAGTTCATGTCAATCAAGAGTGTCTCGAATTGGTACATTCTACTTATCAGCTTTTCGATTACTGACATTTCAAAGTTCGTCAATTCATTGGTGATAACTGAGTTGAGCACGTTATGAGATTCCATAACTTCCTGATCAATCAATTTTAATCACATTTCTCCCCCTCAAAAATAGCATATGAATGATGTTTTTGAAAACATGGTGATTAAAATATGCTTTTTGAGGCATTTTAAATTCATTTGGGAAGAAATGGATTTCAAGAACATTTGATTTCGAACAAAGATTTTTACCACTGGTTCCTTTCGTGGAAAAAAATTTTGTTTTCGTTGAACAAAAATACTCCCCCTCAAATACGGAAATATATTTGAGAGATAGCCTTCTTGAGCCGAATTGTAACCATATTATTAACTGTTATGTGAAAATGCATGTGAAAATTCGAGTTCAAGGTTTGAAGAAAAAACTGCAATAAATGAATGTTATTTGAAAATTTCAACATCACAGAAAAAATTTATTGGGCTATGTGGTTTTTTTTTTTTTTTTTTTTTTTTTTTAGTAAGAAATGGAAAATCTTTTTGTATTTTGTAAAGATTTTATATTTTTGTATTTTGATTTTGAAATATGTATTTACAAAGAAATATTATTTGGAGTTTGACTTTTTAAGAACGTTTGAGTAAATTTTCCAGATCTTCTAGAGTCAAACACCGAATGCCAATTTGATGGACAAGTTCAGTAAACCTTGCAGGTGGCAAGGCTTTGGTGAACAGATCCGCCAATTGGTATTGAGTACCCACAAAGTATAATTCAATTGTACCCTTTTCGACATGCTCTTTGATGAAATGATATCGGAGAGCGATATGCTTTGACTTGGAATGCTGAACCGTGTTGCAGGAGATGGCAATGGCACTCTTGGAGTCACAGTACATTGGTATCTTGTTTAATACAAAGCCGTAGTCCATCCGTTGTGATCTCATCCAAATAATCTGAGCACAGCATGCTGACATGGCAACATATTCTGCTTCTGTTGATGACATGATTGTACAGTCTTGTTTCTTTGACTGCCAAGACACAAGTTTATCTCTGAGAAACTGAACACCACCAGATGTACTTTTTCGTGTATCTAAACACCCTGCGTGATCAGCATCTGAAAATGCGATTAGAGCAAAGCCAGAATCCTTCGGATACCAGATACCTAAGTGAATGGTTCCCTTTACGTAGCGAAGGATTCTTTTAGCCTCATTGAGGTGTCTTTCAGTTGGTCTTGACTGATAACGGGAGCAAAGATATACAGCAAATACAATGTCAGGTCTGCTGGCTGTTAGATACATGAGAGACCCAATAATACTTTGGTATTTTGTAGGGTCAATCACTTTCCCATGTAAATCAGCATCCAGCTTTGGTGAGGTTGCAGACATAGGTGTGTTATAAGTATCACAACTGGTCATTCCATATTTCTTTAAGATTTCAAGAGCATATTTGGACTGATTTAAAAATATGCCACGGGGAGATTGATGAACCTGAAGTCCTAAGAAGAACTTTAGTTCACCCATCATGGACATTTCAAAATTTTGTTTCATTAATTTTGCAAAAGAGTTTGAGTACTTTTTATGTGTTGAACCAAAAATGATATCATCAACATAAATTTGAACAATCAAAATATCCTCCCTGTGACGTTGAATTAAAAATGTTGGATCAACAGTTCCTTTGGTAAACTGATTAGCGAGAAGAAATTTTGACAGTTTGTCGTACCAGGCCCTTAGGGCTTGTTTAAGACCATAAAGAGCCTTTTTGTGCTTGTACACGTAGTTAGGATGTTCTGAATCAACGAATCCTTCTGGTTGACCCACATAAACTTCTTCACGGAGTTGACCATTCAGAAACGCCGTTTTCACATCCATTTGATAAACCGTGATATTCATGTGTGCAACATATGCCAGAAAAATCCGTACAGCTTCAAGCCTAGCTACTGGTGCAAACGATTCGTCATAATCGATTCCTTCTTCTTGAGAATATCCTTTAGCCACAAGACGAGATTTGTTGCGAATAACATTGCCTTCAGCATCCAGTTTGTTTTTCCAGATCCATTTGAGTCCAATGACATAAATCCCATCTGGTATTGGAACAAGTTCCCAAACTTCAAGACGTTTGAACTGATTCAACTCTTCTTGCATTGATTCAATCCAATTGTCATATGTCATAGCTTCTTTGATGTGTCGTGGTTCATCTTGACAAACGGTGAGTGCATAAACACAAGTTTCAGCATCAGTATGAAGTCGTTGTCTCGTCATGACTGGGTTAGAAGGATCGCCAATCACATTTACTAAGGGATGATCTTTTGTCCATTTATGTGTCGAAGGGTGATGATTGAATGTTTCATGCATATTAGAAGAATCCAAATTGTGTGAGGATGACTCGCCAATGTCAGGAATGGTTGGAGCTGGAGCAAATGGAGTGAAGAAAGCATTTCCGTCATAATTTACGGGTGCGGGTACTTCTTGATTTTGTGTTTCATCAGCTGTATCAGTGTTGGATGCAATGTGTTCTTCTGTTGATTGAGAATCATTCAGCGGTGCATCTGGTGCAACAGTTGTTGTTGTTGGAGTAGGTGTATCGGGTATCGTAATATTATCAGGTTGTGCAGCGGAAACAATCGATATATCTGGAGCACTACTTTCAGGAATCTCATCAAACAGAGGAGCAAACAAAGTTTCTAATTGTTGACGAGTGAATTCCATGGGTGGAACAGCTGATGAAGAAGGAAAGTTTAGACGGTTGGATGTGGGTCCTAAGCGGTTCTGCTAAGAAGCCATATCTATAAGCTCATCAAAGTTGACATGAACGGTTTCCATCATTTGTCGAGTTCGACGATTCCAAATTTTAAATCCTTTCGAATTTTCACAGTAACCAATGAACACTCCAATGTCAGCTTTCAGCTGAAGTTTACCAATATCATCACGATCATTTTTCGGATAGCACAGTGCACCGAAAACATGAAAATATCTGATATCTGGTTTGCGGTTGTGAACAATCTCATATGGGGTTTTATTATGGCGTGTATGAATGATGGAACGGTTTTGAGTAAAACATGCAGTTGAAACAGCTTCAGCCCACAAGAAATCCGGTAATTGTGAGAAAATCAACATCGTTCGAGCAGCCTCCACTAACGTTTTGTTTCGTCTTTCAACAACACCATTTTGTTCAGGAGTATGAGCAATCGAGGTCTGATGTGTGATTCCAACTTTCTCAAAATAAGCACGAAGTGTTTAATTTTTGAATTCAGTACCATTGTATGTTCTTACAATGCGAACAGTGTTTTTGAGTTGAACCTGAATCTTTGTGAGAAAGGTGATAATCATTGTTGGAGCTTGATCTTTAGTGCGAAGAAAATAGACCCAAGTCCATCGTGAATAATCATCAACAATAACCAGAATGTATCGTTTTCCATTCACACTTTGTACACGCATGGGGCCACATAAATCCATATGAAGCAAATTTAAAACATGTTGAGAACTTGGTTCTGGTTTTGAGGGAAAGTTAGATCTCTTGCTCTTGCCTTGTTCACAAGCCGAACATAAATGATCTTTGGTGTATCGAAACCTTGGAAGACCATCAACCAACTTATGACGAGCGAGTTCAGTCATGGTTTTGAAGTTTAAATGAGAAAGCCTTTTGTGCCATAACCATGATTTTGTCGAAGTTGCTTTTGAGAGACGACAAATCGGTGAAGATGCAATCATATCGGACATAGGAATCGTATAAAGATTGGTGCTCCGATTGCCGGTAAGTAAATCATGTCCTTCCAAATCACGTACGTAACATGTTTTGGAGCGAAACGCAACTTCCAAATCATCATCACAGAATTGTCCAACTGAGAAAAGATTGTGTCCAAGACCTTCAACATAATAAACCCGACTGATCTCTATGTTTCCATTAACATAATCTCCATATCCCATTATTGCAGCAAAATGATCATTCCCGAATCTGACAGTACCGATGAACTTTGAAACAAAATTTACTAACAGCTTTAGATTGCCTATCATATGCATGGTACATCCGCTATCAACAATCTACAGAACGAGTTGAATCACCTGCAACACACGAAGACAACGAAGGTGGTATGATAGAAGCAGTGGAACCCAAAGAGTTAATGGGTTCCATTATGTTAGTGTTACACACATTTGCACATTTAGGAATCCATTTAAAGCTTGAGGTACGCTGCAACCATTGTTGCCATAACCAATTAGTTTTCGCTTTGGTCTTAGTGAAGTCACTAGGTGAGTATACTTGCTTAGAAGATGTTTTTGCAGCAATGGGTGTGTCTACTGAATTCTCAGAAACTACACTGTGTACCTTCCCTAAATTAGATTTTGCAACTATGGGGGACCTAGAGGGAGGGCCAGTTATAGATTTCTTAGAACGAGCTAATAGAGAATTTGCAACACATTTTCCATGATTACCAGACATCATATTCTTACGACAAAAAACACAAGAAGCATTAACGTTTGAAACCTTTACAGGCTTATCATTCGTTACACTGACATTAGAATTACAAGTTTCCAAATTTGAATCTAAAGCAGATGCAACATGTATTTTATTCTATTTCCTAAGATGAACTTCTACTTCTGATGTCGGATGAGTGCTCTTCCTATGTTGCGAGATCCTAGTATTTTCTTTTTGTCTCTTTTTCTCGGATCTTCTAACATTAGTAGACGCAATTATTCCTGTAGAAGTGGAAGAAAGCAAATTAGTTTCCTGAGGTTTGTCAATTATATACATGCCAGGAGCAATCACATTTGTGTTACTAGACTTGCTAGAGGCTTGTTTATCTAGCTTTTCTTTAAGCTCAATGATGATGTGTTTTTGATCCTGAATGATGGAATTTAATCTTCCTTGTTCACCTAACATTTGTCGAGTGTATTCAGCATGGTGATCAAGTTCTTTTGACGCTTCAGAACGAACAGTTTTAAGACAATCAAAAATCGTTTTATATTCCTGTTTGACTTGTGCAATCTCTTGTTCATATTTGAGAATTTGACATTTTAACGATTCATTTTCATCATCAAGAAATTCGACTTTTGAAATTCGCGACTGATCCAAAGACACCTTTTCCATGTGTTTTTGTAAAGCAAGTTCAGATTCAATTGTCTTAGACTGACACCATTGAAGTCTTCGTTTAAGTTCAGAAATCTCCATTGAAAGTTTAGATTGGACATCATCATTTTGTGAAAACATTTTTTCATTTTCCTCTTTTAATTTATCAATTTCATGCCTTAACATCTGATTGTCCATTTCCAACGTTTGAACTATATTGAGATTCTCAGCAGTTAACACAGTATCATTCACAGAAGAAAATTCACAATATATAACCACAGAAGCAATATTAGCAGAAAGAGCATCTTCTAACAATTGATCAAAGGCATTTTGAAGATCTTGGTTTTTGCATTGTTCTTGTGAAACTGAGTTTTCAAGTGTGTTAAAAGCTTCAATCATTGAAGTCACCTCTTGTTGAAGTTCCCTTTCCCAATGTGTTGCACACAGACGCAAATGTGCGACATGAGGTGAATTTGGGTTTGAAACATTTGTCTTTGCTCTCTTGCATAAGCAGATTGAAAATTAGATGCTTTTAACTCAGAATTTTTCTCAATTGACGTTTCTAAAAATGAAATATCTTCCATAAACGTTTGAAAGTACTGTAATACTAAACAAGGTTTAGGAGTTTTTGGCAACGAGTTGCTTTTGCAAGAGGACTGTAAAGGACCATTTATTTGTGCAACACTGTGAATGGGACCTTCTACGTAAGATGCCTCAGTTAATTCAGAAAGATTATACGATGGTGTTGAAATGACATTCAGTTTGTACGAAGCATTTTCTCTTGTGTAATCATATGGTAAAATTCCATTTTTTCGCATGTTTAAGCGACTTCGATCATCTTGTGCCCATTGTTCCTCACAATCAAATACAACAAGTTGCATGCTTGGATCTAAAAGACATTGAGCACTATACAATTTGGGCATTTCCTTGAGAGCTGTATGAAGAAAACGTGGGTGATTATACCCAAGAGCAAAACGTTTTGAGTCATCAGGACTCGGAAGTAAGGTTGACATTTCAATCTGTTTTACTGAGTGGCCAATCTTATATACAACAGTACCAAAGTCTTTTAACCGTCTTTCCAATCGAAGAATTTCCTCGATTTGATCATCAATGCGTTTCTTAGATTTCTTCTTGAATTCAGAAAAATTTGACCGATTTGTTGAAAAATCTTGTTTAGTATTGGAAAGTTCCGTTTGAAGATTTTCAATGTTTTTCTAAAGTTCAGACTTTTCTTGTTCAATTTGAGAAATCTTTTCATTATTTGACGCAACAATTTCATGCATTTGATGTTGAAGATTTTGTTCGTTGTAAGATTTTTGAAAGGCCACTTCAAAACTTGTTTCTCGGGTGGTTTTATTTTCAAAATCATTTATCCGTTTTCGACAACTCTCAAGTTCAACAGTCAATGAGGTAATCTCAGCCTTAAGGTTTTGGTTTATCTCATTACATTTTGCAGTTTGGGCATGCAATGGCAGAAGTAATGAATTAATATATTTTGAATCTAGACCATGAATTGCTTCACTCTGTTCAATATGTTCATTATTTTTGCCATCACTTAGTTCATCAAATGTAACCACGGGGTTAATTTGATCAACTTCAGTATGATTAAATAATGATTCATGTTGAACAGATTGCTGCTCATCAGGTGCAGATGCAGACACAATTGAATTTATGAGGCATATATCAGTGTCAGGTACCTGATATAGACCGTCTGTGTCATAGACCGGTCCATTCTCTGTTTGACTGATGTGATGTTCCTGCATATTTGCCATCAAAACAACTGCAACATTTGCTTCCAAATCTTCATATTCATCATCTGAGAGAGTATCTGCCATAAAACCTTGCTGTGTTTCACTGAGTTCTCCTCTTGCTTCATCCTTGTATGCCATCAGCATGACTTGCTTATAGTAATCTCCTCCTCTGGTTCGTGGTTCAGGACAAGCATTAGCAAGATGTCCTTGCTTTTTGCAATTATAGCAGTGAATAGTAGATCCTGAAGCCGGTGAAGTCCCTGTTTCCACAACTTGAACATTTCTCTTGAAGTTATTACTACCCGCAGAATTACCAGAATACCCACTTGTAATCATACGACGACCACTTGTTCTGTTATGAACCTCAACTTTGCCACCTTGGATAACTGCGTGACTTTTGGGGTTTGATGATGACCGAAGACGATTGTTTGACTGAGTAGAGAACTTGGAGAAGGCTTTAGCAATAAAGGCCATTCCATGATTTAATGCTTCAAAGGCATCAGCTTGATCATCATTGGTTTGAGCATAGTATGCATTGTTAGAATCACCTTCGGGTGTGAGTTGATGAGAAGGTGTAGGTGGAGCATAACTAAAGTGACGTTGTTGTTGATCGAAAGCATGATTTGACTTTGGGTAAGGAGTTGGATAACCATGTGCCATAAGAGCAATCTGATCAGCAATTGGTGGTGGAGGGAAACCGTGTGTGCCACGAGCTTCTTTATCTTTGAGAACCTCATATTGATGATGTTTCAGATAATCATACAACAACCCATGCTTTACTTCATGAAGATCCTGGACTTGTCGAACAAAAGTAACATACTTATGCCAATCTGGTCCTAATGAGTTCAGAAACTTTGTGTTAATGGCAATGGTTGGAAGATCAATCTTATGTCGGTGCAAATCATTGACCACATTTGTGAAATGATGATAATATGATTCAAGTGATTCCCTAGGATCAATGGTAAACACATCAAAGTTATGATACAGTTTAGACTCCATATCGACCTTGTTCAATTCTGTGCCTTCCATCAAGAGGTGAATTTGTTCCCACATAGCTTTTGCATCAATACTTTTGTAAATCGGGTTAGGAATTCCTAGAAGTATTTGTTGCATAGCAATCTCATCGGCTTCAAGATGAAGTAGTTGTTCTGGTGTTAAACGACTCAGTGGAACAATTGAGATAGTATCGGGTCTTGGTGGAATAGCTGTAGGATCTCCGGGAACAGTTTCAGTTGGCATTTGAAATGGTCCTTCTAGTATCACCTTCTTCAGATACTTACCATGAGGTTTCTTGAGTTCCATATACCTTAGAAATAGACTTGCCCATTGCACATAATTTCCTGGTGTAAGCATTGGAGGACGAGTATCCGAACCAGCTTCATGAATCGATTGCTGACTTGTAACAGCTTTACACATTTGAGAAAACCAAGTTTGTTGTTGAGGGATTTGTGGAACCATTGACATTCGTTGTTGAACTTGTTGAGGAGGTTGTGGAGGAGCTTGTTGAGGGGCGTGATGTGGGGGTTGATAAGAATAATAGGAGTAATGGGGATAAGGATACGGGGGTTGAGACATAATTGTTATTGATTGATATAGTGAATTTTAATTTTCCCTCCAAAAATAATTATGAAAAAATTTTCTCCCCTAAAATTTGAAATTCACTATAAAATGCAATTCTAAGGTTGTAAGAAAAATTTGAGGTATGACAATTTTGACGCCAAATTTGACCGGAAAAATTCAAATTTGGGCCCAAAAATTTGAATTTTTGACCAAAATTTTCACAGTTAAACCAAAATTTGAATTTCACGTAAAAATTGAACGTTTAGTCTCCCCTAAAAATTAAATTTGATTTTTTTTTAATTTGTTTTTAATTTTTTTATGATGATGTGTTATGGATCTTTAAAGGATAGATGTGGTTGTAGGTTTATGTAGATTAGTATCAGAAATCCAAACTTGCAGAAACTCGCAGAAGAAACTCGCAGAAGAACTTGCAGAAGAAACTCGCAGAAGAAACTTGCAGAAGAAAATCGCAGAAGAAACTTGCAGAAGAAACTCGCAGAGAGAAACTCGCCAAAAAGAAACTCGCTGAAAGAAACTCGCTGAAAGAAATTCGCAGAAAGAAACTCGCAGAAAGAAACTCGCAAACTGCAAACTCGCAGAAATTCAAGCAGAAACTCGCCAAACTGCAAACTCGCAGAAATGCAAACAGAAACTCGCCAAACTGCAAACTCGTAGAAATTCAAACAGAAACTCGCCAAACTGCAAACTCGCAGAAATTCAAACAGAAACTCGCCAAACTGCAAACTCGTAGAAATTTAAACAGAAACTCGCCAAACTGCAAGGAGAAACTCGCAGAAATTCATGAGAAATTCGCCAAAATTCATGGCTAACTCGCCAAAACTCATGAGAAACGCGCAGAAACTCGCAGAAACACGTATTCAGTCCAAAAAGTCCATAAATTTCAATCTAAAACACGTTTTTAAGTACGGATTTCTATTAAATCTAATCAATATTAACCTAAACTATCCCTTGGCTCTGATACCACTTGTTAGGTCACCATAATATCACATCAATATGTATTTCTAGAGAGAGAAAGTTTTAGTGAGAGAAAGTGGAAGGAACTAATGAATGATTAATGAAAATGATAATTGCAATTAGAACCAACACCCTCTCCCTTCAAGGGAGGGGGTATCTATAGTATTTACATAAGTAGGGGTGTTTCCCCTTGGTTCTAGAAGAACCTTCTATCACAGCTCATGGGCTTACTACATGAGCTGTGAAATCAATTACAAACATTTATAAACCATATTTATTAACGACCTATTACAAATGAAATGACCTACACTTTATAATAAAACATGTTCCTAACAAATGGTCCATCTAAATCTTGAAACACCAACTAATCAAGAACCCAAATCTACTATAGAAGAGGAATTTAAGGAGGTTTACCAAGAAAAACCAGTTCTTGAAGTCTTGATTCATGCGCCTTACTATCATTCTTTGAAAGACAAATATGAAGAAAGACTAAACTTCGAGAATGTGGGTCCATATTTGTGCAAAAAAAATTACCTATAAAGTTAAATGATCCCGGCTTATTCATTCTTCCGTGTAGCATTGGAAATTCTAAGGCTTTCAACACATTAGCCGATCTAGGGTCAAGCATCAACCTTCTTTTGTTGTCCCTCCATAAAAGCCTTAACCTAGGTAAGTTGGAACCATCGGAAACCATCATAGGTTTAGCGGATGATATTTTTGCGTATCCATTAGGAATAATGAAGGACATGGTAGTACATGTAAGACAACTAACTCTTTTGGTGGATTTCCATGTACTAGATACGACTAGTGATACCACATGTCCATTATTGGTTGGAAGAGGATTCTTAGCTACCACTAGTGCCATATCAATTGTAAGATGTCCAAAATAGTGGTAGGAGAAGGGAGTGCTAGGTCAATCTATGATGTTAAGAAGAATTCCTATAATAACAAGGGTAAACAAATGCCTCATGAGATCATTTTAGATAGGAAACCATCTAGATATGGACCTTGGACCAGTAGAGATTTTGTAGGCCCTCAATGACCTTTCTATCTACAAGAAGCCTTTATGAATAACACATGCGACTTAGAGTAACAATTGGCTAGGGACATTGAGGTGAATCCATTCAAAGATACTTTAGTGTTTAGGAAGATGAATGAATTCCTAGGAACCTTGCCGATTAATCATTGCATGAATAGATGGAAAGGTAAGACTAGTAACCCTAAGCATAAGTGGAATTGGGATAAGCCACCTAGTGATGGGAATAGAGAGTGGCATATTAGGATGGCGATCTATGATCACAACTGTGAGATGTTTGAAAAGGCATACAGAAAGCGTACTAGTAGGAAATTAAAAGAGAAATTTGATCCCACCGATGTCCTTAAGGATTAACTCACTCACCTAGGTACGTAGAGTATGACTTCGAGTCTAGCTACAAGATTCATAAATAAAGAAAATTGCTTCTTGGGAGGCATCCCATGTTTAATTTTTTGCATGTTTTTTTTTCATTCTTGTTTGTGTGTTTATATATCTTTTTCATTATTGCTTAATTCTCATGTTTATTTTGTGAAAATGCTTTATTTGGTTTTTAACTTCGTCTCAATTGCATATAAAGGTATTTTACAAAAAGATAAGTGTAGGGAAGATCATATATGTTTTAGAACTTGTATGAACATGATATTAACAATAGTTGGAGTTGTATATATTTTGGTGTTTGTTAGAGTCAAATTCTTGTATCGAGTCATAATGGATGTGTTGCAGGAATTTTTTCAGGTCTTTAAAGAAGTAAATTTTCCAGAATTTTTCCGGAAAACGAATCAGGCTCTTTCTATCAGAACAATCTGATAGCGTCAAGACTAAAGCCCAACTGCGTCAGGCAATGTATAAACAGATTCAAAATTTTGTTTTCTGTCTAAATTTTAATTTTTAAAAACTTCCAATTGTTAATTTTTCAGAAAATCTGCAAACATCCATTCCACAAGCATTATATCTTACTTGCTTTCTAGTATAGTTTTGTTTTTATATATAGTTTATACCACCGATTTTACGCGAGGTATCGTTTCATTTTCATAAAATTGTGAAGGTTATATTAGACAAGAAGATGAAATACATGATGGAAGCAACAGTTATTACTTGCCCATTCATCCTGGAGGAGGATTTAACCGCAACTTTATACATATCCTACCGACCTAATCAAGGGAGTACTAGTTCCTTTTTATTTACCTTCCTTTATCATAACTTTGATACTTTCGGGGAACATTGGGGACAATGCTCACTTTAAGTGTAGGGAGGAAGAATAAAACGGGAACTTAGAAACTATTCACTCACTTGTTTTTTGTCTTTTCCTTGATAAATTGTGTAATAATATATGAGAAATATTTGTTATGGTAATTTTAGCACCAAATTAAAAAAATTTATGTTACTTACAAGTAAAACTTTTGTCTTAATAAAGCGTCTCATAGATAGGAGTTATATGACTAGCACAAAAATCGTATACCACTCAAATTTCGCCCCTAGATCTTTAGGAATAAAAGCATTCATCTTTAATGCTTAGTAAGTGTACCGGTAGTATAATAGATTCTAGAACTTGTTTTGTAATGCATTCAAAGATCGTTAGCGAGACTACATTCGTATAGTTAGGATTAACTAAATGATAAGTGGCATTAGGATAACCCTTATTTTAAATCTGTAATTAAATTACTTCAACCACATCGTTTGAGTAAATATTTCCCACACCCTTGCGATGTACTCATCTTTAGTATACGATACCCCTAGTTAACCCGTCATAGACTATCTTTTTTGCGGTTTTCGTGATGTTCCGGTTTCCGCAATATTATTGAAGAGCATTGTTTACAATCCACCCCCAAATGTTACACAAAAATCGCCTTAGCCCACCTTGTATGCGCTCATCTTTAGTGCATTATTATAACCAAGGTTTAAACCCTTAGTTCAATTATCTAGTTACTTGCATGGTTGCTAGAGTCATATCATTTGTATGCAGTTTTGGGACGATTGGGACTCATGGGTTAAAAGCAGTATTTTATGGAGCAACGTGAAGGAACGATAAATTTAATTTCCCTTCGTCTACGTAATTAAGTACTCCAAGTGTTTTGATCTTTTCAATTTGGGTCAATTAGTGTTAGTGAAATAAAAACTCAAGTGTAGGGATGCTCTTATAAATCCATTTATTTTGATGTTATCTTAGAGGATGATAGAGTAAAAAGGTATAAAAAAACGAGAAAAACATACGGGCTACCATCATACATCTATCTTTATTTTTTATGTTTTTAAGTTTATGTCTTTTAATTTTGTTTCAAGTTATTATTTAGTGTTAGTGAGTCGAGTCTTGGCTTAACAATGCCGCGTCTTACATGCTTGTAACCTAAGGTTTTGACTTGCCACCACTAAATATCCCCATATCTAACAAAACTCTTTATTTCCCTACCCGAAGCCTAACATTATAACCCTTTGTAAAGACCTCTTAGATAGTTATTCCTAGGTGCTTAAGCTAAAGTGGTGGAGGTTTGATCTATTCTCAAGCCTATGGTAATCTATGTACTATGCCAGGTAGTGAGTGTTTATCTTGCATTTCATTACATGTAATATTTCATATAAACCCGAGAGATGAGAGAATCCAAACACCAATTGTGAGGTGCTAGTGTATAATTTTCGTCCTTGTTTTGACTATTGTGACACTTGTACTTGTTTTAAACTATTTTAAACCAATGATACATGACCCCTAACTTATAAATTGATGGGTCAAAAGCACATTTGCTTGAGGACAAGAAAATTCCAAGTGTAGGGATATTTGATAAGGATTTAAAACATATGTTTTAGGGGGTATTTTAAGCCCAAATCGATACATTTTATATCCGTTACTGCTTAAAATCGTTCCTTTTCACATTTTAAGTTTTTGGAAGCAAATTGTTGGAATCAAGCACTTTTGGATGAAAATGAGCGAAAACATGAAGAAAATGACAAAGTCAAGATTGCAAGGCTTAATTCTACACCTAACGGCGTCCCAAACCATAGGGCGACGCCATCGCTCAGAAGGTTTTCTAAAAAGTCTCAAGCGACGGCTCAGGTTATATTTTGGTTTTACAACATGATGGCGTCACGCCTGATTCCAAGAGGGCGTCGCCCTTTATTTTACACCAGACGACCAAGAATCATTCCAATATGATGTCCTTAATGAAGCTAGACGGCGTCACACTTCCTCAAATGACGCCGTCCCAATGATGACTTGTCCATAACGAAACCCTAATGACGGCGACCAGACGACGTCACCATCAAAAGGCGACGCTGTCGCAAGTGTATATCTATATGTAGACTCTAATTTTATGTACTTTATGTGTAGTATTTTGGAGAGCAAACCCTAGCTCGTTTATAGTCCGACTTGGGCAGTATTTTAAGGTTCCAAACCCTTCTTTAAACTCAAAGATATGTTTGTTAATCCAATCTATCACCATGATTATCCTATGTTCAATTATTTGTATGTGTTCATGCTTATCTGATAAGGATTTAAAACGTACACTTTTAAGGGGTCATTTAAGCCTTAATTGCCCACTTTTATATCCGTTACTGCTTAATTTTGTTCCTTTTCACTTTTTAGGTCTCTTGGAAGCAAAATGCTGGAATGATGCATATTTGGACGAAAAGGAGTGAATATATGAAGAAAATGGCTAAGTCAAGATCGAAGACACTCAAGCTGCTGGTATTGCACCTGACGGCATCCCAATCAAAGGGCGACGCCATCCCTTTATACGAATTAAAATCTCTGACTGCTCAGTAGACTTTTTGCTAAAATACACCTAACGGTGTCAGGCTTTGAAGAGGAAGGGCGTCACGATGACTTTTCATCTCAGACGGCCTAGATCCAGAATCATACGACGTCCCTGCTGAAGCCCGACGGCGTCACAACTACAACGTGACGCCATCCCAACGATTACTTGGCCAAGACGAAAACCCTAATGATGGCGATCTGACGGCGTCCCACCTATAAGGCGAGGCCGTCGCAAGTGTAAAATTATGTATAGAAATCGAATTTTCAGAATTTTAGGAGGTAGACTTGTGGAGTAAAAGCCCTAAACATTTGTAGTTCAACTTGGACAGTATCTTAGGGTTCCCAAACCCTATTTTACATCAAGATAAGTGTTTTACTTCATTGATTTCATTATGTCTTCTATTGAATGTGTGTATGCTTGCGTGTTTAACATGTCCGGCTAAATTTCTTGTGTGTTTGCTTAGATCTATGAAACCTAGTTGTTAATTATTGATTGGTTGTCTCTTATCTTAATTGTAATTGGCTTAGGAGTGTAATTAAGCTATCGTTGTGTTTAAATGCTTGAGTAATCTTTGTGAACCTTAGTTTATGAATCACTCAGCGGATTTCATAGTCTAAACATCCAAATATAACTTTAAAGTTAGTTTCTGAATCATAGTGGATTTCGTAGGCAATAACCTTAAGGTAGTCTCAAAGAGTTAGGGAAAAAGGCACACCCTACGACCTTAGAAAACACAACGCGTTAAGAATAAGGACATGACAATTCAACCACCAATAAAAGATAACTAGGGAGTCATAGTATCTAGGTAAGCACATTTTTAATCATCATACACGCACACATAAAAAAGACATAGACTACCCATAGTTTAGATAATTAGATAGTAGAAGTAATCGGTAGAAGTACCACCCCCCAAATCCAAGTCCCGAGATTTTACCTTTAGCTTTCTAAAAAATATAAAAAGATAAAAAAGAATCTTCCTCAACCTCAACCTTAGCGTAGTACACTTCTTACTAGCATTCCTATTCCCCTAGAGAACGATATCAATCCCCGAGGCTTACCCAATACTACACTACACCGATTAGGTTCACTGCTTAGGGTGTTGAAAAACTTGCTCGACGAAAAGGAAGTTCCTTTGACCCCGAACGTGCCTTGTACGCACATCAAGTTTTTGGTACCGCTGCCGGGGAATAGAATATCTAGTTAGATTTTTATCTCGTTTAGGTTCCCTTGCTTGATTCCTATCAAGTAGGATGTTTTCTCATTTTTAGCTTCCTTGTAGTATATCCCCTTCTTTGTGTTTGTGTTCGTAAAACCCTTTTCATTTGTCTCTATGGCAAGTTGAGTTGCATTTGAATCATTAAAAAATGAGGAACAGTTGAATTTCACAGATATGATTGCTTTTTATTTTTCTAATGAATTTGTGAGTGATCTTAGAGATATCCAAAAAGAGACGGTTTTACGGTTAGATTGATTTGATAAATTTTGTGCTTGTGTGGCTTCTACTCAACAATCATTGTTAAGATCAACTCCTTTTAGTGAGACCCTCTGGAATTTTTTTTAGAAAAGCTTCCTAAGCATAAACCATCAGTTGAATGAAATCATAGGCTTGTCTACATCACAACTTACAAATAATGTTAGGCACCATGATAAAAAAGACATAGTTTTTAAGAACATGGAACCTAAACCCGAACAAGATTGTGAGATGGTTAGAGTTAAACTACCTAGTTGCATGTGTGGGATAGATTTCAAAACATATGAAACGCATTAGGAATCCTTTTGGCAAAAAGAACATAGTGATCAAATTTTGAGAATGATTCTTATGAATCGGACCAAGAATTTAAAATGGCTAAAGAAGGATTTGAGATACTTAGGAGTGTATTTGGGTTAGATCATACTAAAACACATGAACATTTAGGAGATCTAGATATAATGGAGAATGAGGTGGAAACTCCAAGCCCACAAGCCCTACCATCACTTTAGGAACACACACCGCCTATAACTTACCCGAAAGAAGTAGAAGAGACTATAGGAACCCCGATTGATATAGAACCTTTGGACCAAAAATCACTAGAGAATGTAGGTTTAGATGCTTGTTGTCATGACCTCTCTCTTATTCCTAGGAAAGTTCCTAATTTTGATGAACCGGAGCCTCAACTAAAACCCTTACCCAATTTTCCGTCTTTAGATGCTAATCTAGGAATTGAATTAGGCCCCAATCCACCCATCAAAATAAAAAGTCCGGGTAGTTGAGTGATGAAGGTAGTAGACTCTAGGCCATGTAGAGTGGAAGCTAATATAGGAGTAACCCATGACCTTACACACTTACATCACCCATTCATGGATGATAACAAGAAACATTATGGGTTTAAACCGGGTTTATTAGGTCAAGATGGATCCTTAACTAAGAATCTTTTGAAGTTGATAGAAGATGATCCATTTCTAGGAGAAAGATTTGATTCACCTACTACACCAATTGAATTAGGTAAGGCTAGTATGATAGGAGCACATCCCTTTGAGCGTAAGTATCACCCATCACCCTCTTCTCACGTAGCAAATTTCCACCCTAAGGGTGTGTATCGCTACTATCACCCGCACTTAAGCTTAAGTGTAGGAAAAAATTCCCCTTTATCTGTTAAATAAGGGTAGAGTCAAGCTCGTGACTCTAACAAAAATAAGCGCTTCTTGGGAGGCAACCCATGTGTATTTGTTTTTCATTTTTATTTGTGTGTTTATATATCTTTTTCATTATTGATTATTCTCATGTTAGACTTTGTGAAAATGCTTTATTTTATTTTTAACCTTGTCTTAATTACATATAAAGGTATTTCACAAAAAGCTAAGTGTAGGGAAGATCAAATATGTTTTTAAGAACAAGAACATGAGAATTACAGTTAGTGAAATTGATATATATGTGTGTTTGTTAGAGTCAAATGCTTGTATCGAGTCATAATGGATGTTTTGTAGGAATTTTTCCAGATTCTAAAGATGTAATTTTTCAAGAATTTTTCCAGGAAAACGCAGCAGACCAGTTTCTGTCATGACAACCTGACGGCATCAGGATTAAAACCTGACGACGTCAGGTTAAGCAAAAATAGCTTATCAAATTTTTTTGTTTTCTGTGCTACTTATAAATTTTTGGAAATTCTCATGTCTTAATTTTCCAGAAAATCTACAAACATCCATTCCACAAGCATTATATCCTATTTAAGTTTGGAATTACATCTTGTTGTGATTTCTTTTTGTTCGGTTTGATGCTTTGGGTTGTCTGTTTTCTTAAAATGTGCAGGTTATATTTGACAAGAAGAAGAAACTCAACATTGGATGGAGCTTATCACATATAAATTCTTCTTGGGAAAGAATTTAACCACTACTTCACACGGATCCTACCGAGCTAATCAGGGGAGTACTAGTTTCTTTCTCTTTTACTTACCTTCCTTTATCATAACTTTGATACTTTCGGGGAACATTGGGGACAATGTTCAGTTTAAGTGTAGGGAGGGAGAATAAAACGGGAACTTTGAAACTATGCTTATCCTTGATTATTTGTCTTTTCCTAGTTCATTTGTGTAATAAGCTATGAGAAAAATTTGTTAGGGTAATTTTAGCGCCAAATTTAAATTTTTTTATGACATGTACGAGTGGGACTTTAGTCTTAATAAAGCGTCTCATGGATAGGAGTTATATAACTAGCACAAAAACCGTTTACCACTCAATTTCCACCCCAAAAATGTGAGATTCGCCCCTAGATATATAGGAGTTAAAGCATTCAACTTTAATGCTTCGAGAGTGTACCGATAGTATAATAGATTCTAGAACTTGTTTTGTGATGCATCCCAAGATCGCTAGTGAGACTACACTTGTGTAGTTAGGAATGACTAAATGATAAGAGGCATTAGGATAACCCTTGTTTGATACCCATATTATAATTACTTCTTCCACATCGGTCGAGTAATTACCCCACACCCTTGCGATGTACTCATCTTTAGTACATGATACCCCTAGTTAACCCCTCAGAGCCTATCCTTTTCAGGGTTCTCATGATGTTTCGGTTTTCCGGAATATCAATGAAGAGCATTGTTTACAATCCACCCCCAAATGTACACCCAAGTCGCCTTAGCCTACCTTGTATGCACTCACCTTTAGTGCATTATTGTTATCATACTAAACCTTTAGTTCAATTATCTAGTTACTTGTATGGTTGCTAAGTCGAGTAATATCTTTTGTACACAGTTTTGGGATGATTGAGACTCATGGGTAAAATAATATTTTATGGAGTGACGGGAAAGAACGTTAAATTCAAATTCCCTTTATTTACGTAATTAAATACTCCAAGTGTTTTGATCTTTTCAAATCGGGTCACATTAGTGTTAGAGTAATAAAAACTCACGTGTAGGGATGCTCCTATAAATCCCTTATATTTTGATGTTATTTTATAGGATGGTAGAGTAAAAGTGTATGCAAAAAAAAAAAAAAAAAAAAAAACAAACAAAAAAATCGAAAAAAAGAGTGTTGATAAAAAAATGTAGAAAAACATACGGGCTATCATCCGACATCTATCTTTATATTTTTGTTTGTTTGTTTCAAGTTATCTAGAGTTTAGTGAGTCGAGTCTTGGCTTAGCAACGCCATTCTTTTCATGCTTGTAACATAAGATTTTTGACTTGCCACCACTAAATCGCCTATCCAACCAAACCCTATGTTTCCCTACCGTAAGCCTAACATTACAACCCTTTTAAAGACCTCTTAGATAGTTGTTTCTAGGTGCTTACGTCAAAGCGGTGGAGGTTTGATCTAGTCTCAAGCCTATGGTAATCTATGTACTATGACCAGGTAATGAGTGTTTATCTTCCATTTTTATTTACTATATTTCATATACAGCCGAGAGATGAGAGAATCCAAACACCCCTTGTGAGGTGCAAGTATATTATTTCCGTGCTTGTTATGACTATTGCGGTGCTTTTACTTGTTGTGAATTATGTTAAACCAACGCTTCATGCCCCCTAAATTATAAATTGATTGGGCAAAAGCACATTTGCTTGAGGACAAGCAAATACCAAGTGTAGGAATATTTGATAAGGATTTAAAACGTACACTTTTAAGGGGTCATTTAAGCCTTAATTGCCCACTTTCATAGTTTTGACTTTTTAGGCTCGGGATTAGCCCGTAAGTGCGTGTTTTTAGTTTTAATTTGCTTTTTTTCTTATTCGTGCTTTATAAATTATTTTGTGTGCTTATTTAGTTGTTTTTAGTTTATGTTACATAAATTTAGTTCAAAAACCAAAATATCTCATTATCCCATTCAAATCACTCAATCACGAACATAATTCGACGTTCTATTTCACACCTTGTTGAGAAACGAACCCGGGGATATCTCATACTCCCGGGATATATGTAGTTTGACTCCTTTGGCTATTTCTTGGTCAAAGTTGACTAACTATATATATTTAACTATATCAAACATATTCAGGATAACACAACATATTGACATGAAAAGAGAACATGATGATAGATAGACTGATTTAGTTATGAATCGAGGTAGAATATGATAACAATAAAGTAATATCTATGTGATGCAAGTATTTTGATGTTTGGCCAACAGGATAATAGTTACATCATATGACATGGATTTATTGGAATTATAGGATGTCTCGAGGAACTTTTAGGACAATAAGGGTAGATGAGACTGATTTTTAGCAAGAGAGAATGATGTTTTAGTCAGAAATAGAATTAGAAAACGTACAACCCCGAGTAGTGTGCACGAATAGAATAATTATAATTTTTATCGGTCTCAATGTACAAATTCGGTAATTAAATTCTAGTAATCAAATACCTATAGAGTGAAGTAGTCAAGACAGCTTAAACACCGGTATAGTTTATTATATCACGGTAAGATAGATTAGTAAACCCAATCCCGAGTTTAGTAAGTACCAAGTATAGCACTATAGAATAGTTAGTGACAAAACTCATAACATGTCTTTAGAAAACAGACAGCTTGCGAACAAATAGATAGACATAGTACTTATTACCATGAACAAAAAGATTATAGAACCTACTGAATAGACAATAGCCTATTAATGTCTTTACTTAGAATTAGGTATGTGATATACACAGTAAGTTTCCATAAGTTTCAGATTCAGCCATGGAGTATCTATATCATATAAACTTAGAAATATTGTGACAAGTTTTATGATAAGAAATGAACACTATAAGTCGTATATCATGTAAGACTACTATAATTCGTACCAATCATAGCATTTGTAATATGTTCATGTTTAGAACTGCAGGTGTCATTCCAGATATAGCCTTAGATCTAGAACTGTGCTTATGCACCCATGAAAAAACTCATATAGACTATAGCTCACGTTCCAAATTCAGTATCAAATATAAAATCAGATTAAGTTTTAGATTATGTTGCAGATATAGAATCAGATTTAGATTCAGAAGCGTTTACTCACTAAGTCATTAGGACTTACTGTTAGAAAATTTAGTGCACTTGTGGGATTAGTTCACACCTGGTTTTGGTTAAGGAGGTACGGAGTCTACACCCATGAGGTCCCTGAACACCCTGAGTCAATAGTGGTTAGTACTACTAGTGTATTGGTTACTACTGCTATTGTAGTAACTGATGGTTCCTACTGGTAGTGTATTGGTTCCTGGTGTTAGTGTAATGGTTCCTACTAGTAGTGTTGCAGTGATGGTTCCTATTGGTAGTGTATCGGTTCCTGCTGCTAGTGTAATGGTTCCTACTGGTAGTGTTGCACTGATTAATTTGTAACAGCTTTACTCATTCAAGTGGTTGTTATGACTACTTTAAGACCACATTTAATTGGTCATGTAACCACTATTCCTATGATAATGGAGGCTTTTTATAGGTGATTAATTGGCCGTTAATTACTCATAAAGTCCATTAACTAAGAGTGAGTGTTATCTACTATAAATAGATATTGTCATCATCAACATGATATACAGAACAAAACCATGAGAAACTAACAGATAGCAAAACACTTATATGCGCAAGGGTTATTGATTGTGCCTAATTCAATAACTAACATTTGGTCTTATCCCAAGTAGATATTCGTGTAACCCAGGCATAGGGTCGAATAGTTTACTTTGGAAAGTGATCACACGATTCCAAGTAGATATTGCCTTGCTACTGATTATCTTACCCTGCTTCTGGGCTATTACTACCAACTATAAAAGTAAACTATTTTTGTGATAATCAATGGGTGCTGCTGCAATGAAACACATGGCTTCAAACTTTGCCAAGCTTGATAAGTTTGAAGGGGTGGACTTTAGGAGATGGCAGAAGAAGATGCACTTCTTGCTGTCAAGCATGAGTGTGGTCTATGTTCTGACTACACCTGTTCCTAGTGATGGGGATGATGCAACTGTGGAACAAATCAGGAGGAGGAGCAAATGAGAGAATGATGACTACATTTGCAGAGGTTTAATTCTTAATGGTATGTTTGATTCTCTATTTGACATTTATCAGAACTTTGAATCTTCCAAAGAACTATGGGATCCCTTGGATGCCAAATATATGGCTGATGATGCATCAAGTAAGAAGTTCCTTGTAAGTAATTTCACAAACTACAAAATGACTGATTCAAGACCAGTTATGGAACAATACAATGAACTTCTTGGTATACTTGGAAGGTTAACACAACACAATATGCACATGGATGAGGCTATTTCAGTCTCTTGTGTCATTGATAAACTTCCCCCTTCTTGGAAAGATTTCAAGCATACCTTAAAACATAAGAAGGAAGAGTTAACTCTTGTTGAGTTGGGCAGTCATTTGCGCATTGAGGAATCTCTCAAGGTGCAGGATAATGACAAGACAAAGAGTAGCAATGCTACTGGTGCATCTGTTGTCAATATGGTGGAGCATAACAACTCCACTAGGTACAATGACAACAAAGGCAAACGTAAACATCATATTAACAGAAGGGCATATACTAACAAGAAGGCAACACCTAGTTGTTGGAAATGTGGCAAAACTGGTCACATTAAGAGGGATTGCAAAGGTGTTAAGGTTGGTGGTAAATCCAATGGATCAGGCACTAATGGTTCAGGGAGTGGTGGTTCTACCAACTCACTGAAAGGTCAGAATATGTTTAATAAGTCTTTTCAGATTTATTATGTTACATATGTATCTGAATCTTATTATGTGCACGATGATGATGTTGCGTGGTGGGTTGACTCTGGTGCAATAGTTTATGTGTGCAAAGATAGAAGCTGGTTCAAGACTTATGAGTCACTGAATGATGGTTCTATTCTTCACATGGGAAATGAGTCAACAGCCTTGGTGCATGGTCGTGGTTGTGTAGATCTTAAGTTTAGTTCTGGAAAGATTATAACCTTGTTTAATGTTATTCATGTTCCTAATATAAGGAAAAACTTAGTTTTAAGTAGTGTTTTGAATAATCATGGATATAAACAAGTTATTGAATCTGATAAATTTGTTCTATCTAAGCATGGTGTGTTTATTGGTTTTGGTATTTGTGTAACCAAATGTTCAGGCTTAATATTGTCACTGATAGTGTTAATTCAGCCTTTATGTCAGCATCTGACCTGACTGACTCTACCCTATGGCATGCTAGACTTGGCCATGTTCACTATAAAAAGGATGCAAGATATGTCTAAGAATGGGTTAATCCCAGCATTTGACATGGACACTGAAAAGTGTAAAACTTGCATGTTGACCAAGATAAGTAAGGAACCTTTTTTCAGGGTGTTAAACGTGAAACTAAGCTCTTGGAGCTAATACATAGTGACATGTGTGATCTGCATGCCACTCCCTCTTTGGGAAATAAGAAGTACTTTGTGACATTTATTGATGATGCTTCTAGGTTTTATTATGTCTATCTGTTACATACTAAGGATGAAGCATTAAATAAATTCAAAGTATTTAAAACTAAAGTTGAATTACAACTTGGGTATTTGATCAAAAGATTAAGGACTGATAGGGGAGGTGAGTACATGGATACTCAGTATTTTCATTTTGTTGGTGTTATCCATGAAACGACCGCTCCCTATACTCCTCAGCAAAATGGTATTTCTGACAGGAAAAAAAGGGTGTTGAAGGAGATGGTTAATTCCATGTTTTCTTATTCAGGACTAAGTCAAGGGTTCTGGGGCAAAGCAATGTTAACAGCTTGCTATTTATTAAATAGGGTTCCTAACAAAAAGAACAAGGTTACCCCTTATGAACTCTGGACTAAAAGGAAACCCAGCCTGAACTATCTCAAGGTTTGGGGTTGTAGGGCTGCTGTGAAACTCCCTGATCCAAAGCTTAAAACTTTAGGTGAAAGAGGCATTGATTGCATTTTTGTTGGATATACTGAGCATTCCAAGGCTTTTAGGTTCTATGTTATTGAACCTAATGAATCTGTTTCAATTAACTCCATAATTGAATCAAGGGATGCTAACTTTGATGAGAATAGATTCTCATCAGTCCCTAGACCAAGTCAAAGGATTCCTAATGGAACTCATGACATTGGTATATCAGAGGTCCCTGATGAGGTTGTGGTTCAACAACCTAAACCTATGCTCAGAAAGAGCAAAAGGGTCAGGAATCCAAAGTCATTTGGACCTGAATTTCAGTTATATTTAATTGAAGGTACTAGGGATGAGGGTTTTGACCAATACTCCTATTGCTTCATTGTTGAGAATGATCCCAAGACATTTGAAGAAGCAATAAAGTCCCAGGATATTGCTTTCTGGAAAGAAGCAATCAATGATGAAATGGATTCCATCATGGGCAACAACACTTGGGTGTTGGTTAATCTACCACCTGGTTGCAAACCTCTGGGTTTCAAATGGATTTTCAAAAAGAAAATAAAGGTAGATGGAACTATTGAAAAGTTCAAGGCTAGACTAGTCATTCAAGGCTTTAAACAAAAGTCAGAAATAGACTATTTTGATACTTATGCCCTTGTGGCTCGTATCAGTACCATAAGACTGTTGATTGCTTTGGCATCAATTCACAATCTGATTATTCATCAAATGGATGTGAAAACAGCTTTCTTAAATGGTGAATTGGACGAGAAGGTTTATATGAACCAACCTCAGGGCTTCATCTTACTTGGCAATGAAAACAAGATCTGTAAATGATTAAGTATCTTTGTGGACTAAAGCAGGCACCTAAGCAATGGCATCAAAAATTTGATGAAGTGGTTTTGTCTAATGGTTATTTACTTAACCAGTCTGACAAATGTGCGTATAGCAAATTTGATGATTCTGGTAAAGGAGTCATCATTTGTCTATATGTTGATGACATGTTGATCTTTGGCACTGACCAAAATCAGGTTGACCTGACAAAGGAATTTTTGTCATCAAGGTTCTCCTTGAAGGACATGGGGGAGGCTGATGTTATCCTTGGTATAAGGATTAAACATGAAAGTAAAAGAATTTCTATCTCTCAGTCTCATTATATTGAGAAGGTGTTGAGGAAATTCAATTACTTTGATTGTACTCTAGTGAGTACACCTATGGATACTTGTGAGAAGTTGATGCCTAATAATGGCAAGGCTGTATCTCAACTTAAGTATGGCTTCCTGATGTATGCCATGACTTGTACAAGACCTGATATTGCTTTTGCAGTGGGTAAACTAAGCAGGTATACTAGTAATCCTAGTGCTCATCACTGGCAAGCAATTCAGAGGGTAATGAAGTATCTAAAGGGAACTATGGATTATAGTCTATCTTATATTGGTTATCCTTCAGTATTGGAAGGATACACTGATGCAAGTTGGATCAGTAACACTGAAGACAATTCGTCTACTAGTGGCTGGGTATTCCTACTTGGTGGAGGTGCAATTTCTTGGGCATCCAAGAAGCAAACTTGCATCACCAGTTCAATGATGGAATATGAATTTGTGGTCTTAGCAGCTGCTGGTAAAGAAGCTAAATAGTTGAAAAACTTGCTTCTTGAGATTCCATTGTGGCCTAAACCTATAGCATCTATTTCTATCCGTTGTGATAGTGCAGCTACATCGACAAAGGCTTATAGCCAGATGTACAATGGGAAGTCTAGAAACTTAGGTGTCAGACATAGCATGATTCGTGAGCTTATCACGAATGGGGTGGTATGTATAGAGTTTGTTAGATCTCAATAAAATTTAGCTGATCACTTGACGAAGGGATTGGCTAGAGACTTGGTTTTAAAGTATGCTAAAGGGATGGTTTTAAGTCCAATTTAGTCACTGGATGCTAGGATACCCAACTCCCTCCTAAGGAAACTTGGGAGCTGATTTCAAATTGGAAAGCTGAACATTCAGTCGACTAGAGCACATGTGTATTTTACATCCCAAGGTTGTGCTCAGAACCTGCTGAAAAGAGGATGAAGTCTTTACTTCTTAATGGTTAATTTCTTTGAAAAAGTGCTTGGCAGGAGCATGAATAAAGAGGAACCACCTATGTGAATGTTGAAGTTTTGCCGCTTCAGGGAGCTTTTGGACTTTTGGCTCTTGCAACATTTATGAATTTGGATATAGACACATGGCTTGTAAAGTGTCAGGAGCGTTTAAGTGTTTGAAAACTTGTGTGTATTTTATCTTCAGATATTCAAATGGGTTGAAGGGTTCAATTCTTAGAAAAACTCCGATTCTCGAATATTTGAACGTGTAATCTACTAAGATGGAAATTCAATCCTCAGGATATTTTCGTTTATGCACACGTTTTGTTTGATGTTTGTTTTTCATGCAAAAGGAGTGAACTAAATTTGGGGAGGATTGTTGGAAAATTTAGTGCACTTGTGGGATTAGTTCACACCTGGTTTTGGTTAAGGAGGTACGGAGTGTACACCCATGAGGTCCCTGAACACCCTGACTCAATAGTGGTTAGTACTGCTAGTGTATTGGTTACCACTGCTATTGTAGTAACTAATGGTTCCTACTGGTAGTGTATTGGTTCCTGCTGCGAGTGTAATGGTTCCTACTGGTAGTTTTGCAGTGATGGTTCCTACTGGTAGTGTATTGGTTCCTGCTTCTAGTGTAATGGTTCCTACTGGTAGTATTGCAGTGATTAATTTGTAACAGCTTTGACTCATTCAAGTGGCTGTTATGACTGCTTTATGACCAAGTTTAATTGGTCATGTAACCACTATTCCTATGATAATGGAGATTTTTTATAGGTGATTAATTGGCCGTTAATTACTCATAAAGTCCATTGACTAAGAGTGAGTGTTCTCTACTATAAATAGAGATCGTCATCATCAACATGATATACAAAGTTATCTATAAATCATGGTTAAGAGAATGAGTTTTGGTAATGACAGCCCTTGGGGTTGTCGTTAAGAGAATGAGTTTTTTTACAAAGTTATATATAAATCATGGAAAGAATCCATAAAAATATGGATGCACAACAAACATTTGATTCTAATTGGATGATTTAGGGTGTGTTTGGCAAAAGTAGCTGTGAGCAGTAGTAGTGAACAGTAGCTGTGAGCTGTGAGCAGTAGCTGTGAAGCTCACCGCTCACAACTTCTTAAAGAAGCATTGGAAAAATGGAGCATTCTTAAAAAATAGGAAAGCTCACCGCTCCTTTGCCAAACCACTACTAAAAATTAAAATGTTCATTGCTCACCGTTCATCGCTCCAAAAAGCTTCACACCGCTCCGTGCCAAACATACCCTTAATTTCGTACATTAAATTTTAGTAAGAAGATTCTTCTTAACCACATCCTTAAGGGTTGTCATTAGCAAAACCTATATACATATATACATATATATATATATATATATATATATATATATATATATATATATATATATATATATATATATATATATATATATATATATATATAGGGAAGGGATCCGGTAAGAAGAAAAACTAAATAAGAAGAATAAGAAGAATTTTTAGCCACACATTTCAAATAGGAGGGAGAAATTTAAGGGGAGATGCATCTATTTTGTAGGTTTGCATCTGAAATGAGTGGTTGTGGTTTCTTCTTATCATTCTATTTTAATTTTTCTTCTTATTTGATCCTAACTCTATATATATATATATATATATATATATATATATATATATATATATATATATATATATATATATATATATATATTATATATATATATATATATAGGCTCCGGTTCCATTGAAAAAGTTTTTATTTTGAGAAGATTGAGAAATCTTCGTTTGAGCAAATTGATTCATGTTTTTTATTTGATTCACAAATAAACATCATTTTATGGTGAATCGAATATATAAATCACAAATTTGATTCACAAATCATTGTTAAAATCGAGTTATGGTGATGATTCATTAAATTTCGACAGATGATTCAGTATTCTACATATATCGCAAAATCGAGAGATTTTTAACATTGATTCAATTTTTTTTACACATTTTGAATTTTAATCACATTAAAATGAGTTTTACGCTTGAAAAACATGATACAAAGTTAAAAATCTATCGTTTTTGAAAACCTTCTCAATCTTCCCAAAATAAAAACCTTCTCAATCGATCCGGATTCTGTATATATATATATATATATATATATATATATATATATATATATATATATATATATATAGAGTGAGGATCATGTGCAGATTTTTATTTTTAGTGCGGACGTACGGACAGATCTGGACCGCCCATTTCAGATCTGATCTTGCTTTTTTTGTAAAAAAGTCAAGATTTTCGCTAACTTCACGGTACCAATTGATCATGTAAACGATTTTTTTTTTTAATTTTTTTCCTTTTGAGCGATCCTTACTATTGTTATCTTCTTTAATTTTTTTTATTTTTCCAGATTTTTCTGAGCACTTTTTGTTTTCTTGATTATGAGTCCTACCGTGATATTAACGATACTATGAGTCCTAATGTGATATTATGAAACTGTGCTATTATAAAATGATGATATTATAAAACCAACTGTGATATTAAGTTTTTTTACATGTAAAAATGAACCTTGATATTAAGAAACATATGATAGTTACTATGATATTAACAATTTTATTAAAAAAAACATATGATAGTTACGGTGATATTAATAATTATATTAAAAAAAGAAAAAAAGTTCATGTGATAGTAAAAAGGAACCGTAATATTAACATTTTTTTATTAAAAAAGGAATGGTGATATTAATAATATTAGTAAAAACAACAAAAAAGTAATGTGATATCAAAGAAAAGTTAGTGTGATATTAACAATCTGTATTTTTTTTAAAAAAACGTTTACGTGATATTAAGTTAAGATCTTTACTTTTGTAAAAACGTCAAAATCGACCTTAATATCACAATAGCTTTAATCATGAAAACAATTTTTTTTTAAAAATTTTTTTCAGCGATTATTAATAATTTATCACCCGTTTTATTTTTTTAATTTTTTCAGATTTTCTTGAATTTTTTTTAAAAAAAAAGCTATTGGGATATTACCACACCATCCCTACTTAAAACTCAATCCCCACCCAATCCCTTCCCTATATATATAGCGGCGGGTACACTCGGCCTTATTATTGATGTTTTAGATGTGTGTATGAGAGATACGAAATAGTTTGTGTGTATTTATATAGTGGATGTGGTTATATGTTTTTTAATCATTACTGATAATAATGATTTTTTGCGGTTACACGTTTTTAATCATTACTTAATGAAAATGTCTATATTCAATTTTGAATAATGAGATGTATTGAATTTTTAGCCATCCTCTTATAGTAAGTGTGTAGGCTTATTTTTTTAAGACTTCCTTTTTAGGAATGGCCTAAATGCATTATAATGTAGTTAAGATATATATATATATATATATATATATATATATATATATATATATATATATATATATATATATATATATATATATATATATATATATATATATATATAAAAGAAGAAGAAACCCATTTTAAATCAATGTCATATAAAAATTGTAACTGAAAAATTAAGCGAAAATTATTGTGCTACCCATATTCAAAAATACCTATCAATGTCGGGTATGAAATTACACTATATACACGAGATTGAGGTGTATGGCCAAGAATGAGTTTCCTAATTAATTCATCAACAATGTCTGGTATGAAATTTAACTATATACACGAAATTGTTTTTTTAATATATCCCACGCCTCCCAAGACCCATGTCGTGTATATGTTTTAACTACATACACGAGATCTGTCACCTAGTAGTCATGTCGTGTAGAATCTGAAAAGCAAAAGTAAATGTCGGGTATAGGGTACAATGTAGAGAAGAATATTACACGACATGTATTAAATATACATACTAATTTTAGCCCTAGACAATGTCGGGTAATTTAATACCCTACATACATGACATGATTTTTTTTATTTAGTATGAGACCAAGCCTATGTCGTGTATAATCACATAAAATGTTTTTGGATGTGAAATGTAGCCCTAGATAATGTTGTGTATATATTTCGGGTTTAGGGTTTTTTAATCTCAAAATGAAATGGTAAAAGACAACCAAGATTTTTTCAAGTGTATATATATAGACCTAGAAAGTTGTATACACACACATATCACATACAGAAAATCTCTTCAATGGCTCAACAAAAAGATTTCTCACAACAATTTCCTGATGTCAGAGACTTTTCACAACAATTTCTGGAGCACTTGGTGAACACCCCACCGAATTCTTTCCGGTATTTCCACCGACTGAGTACTTGGTGAACACCCCACCGGTAGATATCTTTCCGGTACTTCCATCGACTGAGCACTTGGTGAACACCCCACCGGTAGATATCTATCCGTTATTCCCACCGACTGAGAACGTGGTCAATACTCCACCACCTTTGAACGTGAATACCCCACCGTATGTACACGTGTTGAACACTCCACTGGGTGTGATACGCGAAGACAATCCAGGAATTTTAACTGAGGACCAACTACGCCAACTTGAACATGATCAGCAAGTAAGAAGAGATTTTGAGAAAATGAAGCACGTGAAGAAGCTGCTCGGAGGGAGCATGAAGCAATGTATGAAGAATACCTCAGGAACAATTGGTTTGACATTGATAATTATCAAGTTTATTCGGATTACAGTGATGGTTACAACACACCATGATTCATTGTTATTTGTATTTTCATTTTCATTTCTGTATCGTTTAGTATATGTGCTATGTAATCCGTATTTTCAATTTAATGTTTAATGTATTTTCATTTCCGTAGCATACGAATCGTTTAAACATTACATGTATGTGCCATAACTATTTGAATTTATAAAAAAAAATACAAAATATAGTCCAACCACATCACATTTTTCAAAGTAGTGGGTTCAAATCCTTTGAATTTGAAAACACTCTGGAACCAACTACAAAACCATTAAAAGAGTTCATATGAAAGTCATTGATTAGTCATATCAATGTCATATTTCGTGTAAGTTTTTAAACGACAACGGAATTGTCAGTGAGTTGTCATATCAATGTTCATACTTAAAAATGTCATATTTCATGTAAAATTTTAAGCATACACGACATTGTCAGTGAGTTGTCATATCAATGTTATCAATTAAAAATGTCATATTTCATGTAAAATTTTTATCTTACACGACATTGTCATTTAGTTGTCAAAATCAATGTCAGAACAAATGTTTTTTTCTGCTAGGAATTGTCCTTCATTTTATAACCTAGCTAAGAATTGAAATAAACATAGATTTCTTACTTCTCTCTAGGGTAGCCATGAATTCAAATATTAAGAAGTTCAAGTGTGTATTAATTTTGATGATCAGCATCGAGGTGTCATTAGGTATGATGATATGACGTAATCAGGGTTAGTTGGTTTGGTGGTGAAGAAATTCAATTTAGATCTGAATGTTCCGAATTATTTGTCTTGTAAGTTGCCTTCATTTGACTATCGTATTGATATTACTGAAGATGACGAGGTAATGTTTTTCATTGAATGTGCTTGTAGTCCTTATGATGGAGTGGCACAAATGTTTGTTGTTCAACCCAACAAATAAGACGATTGTGTTTATCTTTTTATCTTATGTGGTTTGTCTTTCAGTAATGAACGTTTGTACTTTTATTTGAATGAATGTAATTTGAATACATAGGCTAACATTCATTCCAACATTGATAAAGAAAATCATATAAATAAGACAATCTTAAAGCATACATGACACATATTCAGTGATATGATTATGAATACGATCGATTCTTCCATATGGCTTTATGACGTTCAGCTGCTTTAGCATCCTCATTCTGAAAGTGTTCTTGTTCCGCCCATTCAACCATTTGATCGAAAGTGTAATCTGATTGTGTTATGTTCTTTTTTCCGTCTTCGTTGTCACTTGTGTAGTCTGTTATCACATGATCCATTATTTCTGCCAAGGTAGAATTTGGGCATATATAATTTGCAATAACAAAATCGACACCCACATGGTCAATGTAAATTTCCAAGTTGCCTTGTGCTGCTGAAATGTCAAACATTACATGCATATCATAGTTGTTTCTTAGTTTGACGGTGCTTGAAATGCCAGTGTGTGGTACTTCATAATAAAGAGCATGAATCTTCCTGTCAACGATGTTAAACAAATATTGCTTCAGCTCTTCTAGCTTCATTCTTGGAATACTGATGTTCATCTTCCAACCATTTACATACTATGGTTTTCCGCCACTGCAAACCTATTAACCATTATTGTGCCCAGTAAAATTGAAAATGGTTTGGGTATACGGTGTAGTAGGTTTAGTTTTTTTCTTGTACCCAGATTTATACCGAACACGCTCTTCAAGTTTGTTTAACCATTTCATGTAGATACCGGACACACTCTTCATGCTTTAGTTTTGTTTCTTCTGAAATTACACCAGCAAATGATTCTTCTAGAGAACCATCATCTAGAATCAAAATTTTTCTTAAATCTATTGGATGCTCAGAAACAAAAAGTTGGAGCTTCCCAGCAACCTTTGTGATGTCATACATAATATCAATATCATAATCATTTTCAATTGGTTTCAGACCGATTAACGTTTTGTTTTGTGGCAATGCGTAATATAGACTGTTGACCCTCGTTGGTAATTTTCTCTTTAGATAACTAACCATATCCTGAAAATCAATTTCTGGAACATTGATATTCATGTTTGAACCATCTTGATATGTTACTGGGTCAAGTGTAAACTTTCCGTTGAAGTTGATAGTGAAGTTGAATGTAAGCGTATTAGATGTTTACATTTGATGAATGAAAGAAGTAACAATTGAATTTGATTCATTGAAACCACCACAAAGTAGTGGTTATATATATATGATTAAAGGTGCTTAGTCATTTCTTTGTCAGAATAGGTGAATGAGTAATCAAATCAGGTTTTTTTTATGATTAAAGCTGAAAAGTCAAACATTGTGTTATCAAATCAACATTGCAAATGATCATGTTTTTGTGAGTTGTCATTTGTACTTTTTGAAATAAGGCGGTTGTGGAAATACATACTAGCATTAGAAAAAATCAAACATACATATCTGATGCATAACATAAACATAATATATGTTACAAAATAAATACAATGTAAGAAAAAAACATAAAAAGGTACTACTTAGTTTACAAACCAAATAAATTGAACCAAGTATTATTCGATGACTGAGTGTTTTGATCATTTAAATGCTGAGAGGCGTATGGTTGGGAGTTGTATTGCTCATAACCTGGAGACGGTTTTGATGATCATTTTGTTCATGACTTGGTTGACCTTGGTCATATGGGTCTGTTGTGTAAAACATTTGATCATATGGTTGTGGTGAGTATGTGTTTTGTTCAAACGGTTGCGTTGGGTATGAGTCATAATTAGGGAAGCTGTGATCATGTGTTTGAGTCGGGTATGAGTCGAACGTAGGCGTAGTTTCAGGTTGCTCGTTAACTGACTTTTTTTTCTTTGGGTATTGTTTCCGTTTTAGTGGATCAGGGATAAATGGTTTTTTACATTGCCCACGTAGGTTGCCCACTTCACCACACCTACCACAATGTTTACCTCGTGGTTCCTCACCCTGAGATCGTATACGGTCAGTATTTTTTGGCCGACCAGGTTGTGGGTTGTCCATTCGTGGAGGAGTGATGGGTTGTATATACCCTGGATAATCCCATTCATGAAACTCTCCTACATAATTAACCGACTATGCGTACGTCGCTTAGTATATTGGTTTTTTAAACCATTGTTGAACAAATTGCACACAATCCGTTTGATTAAAAAACCTAGTAACAGCAATAATGTAACCACAAGGTATGCCGGAAAGCTGCCATTTGCGGCAGTCACATGACATGTTCTTTAAGTTCACTTCACGATTGTATAGCCCATCATAAACCTGGAACCGATTTTCATTAACCCAATATACACTCCAAGTTGCGCTTTTTATTTTTCTCCTATCCACCTTATGGGCATCCCAATCTGTGATTTCATACTTCATTTTCGCTACATGAACACAAAGACGAATAAGTAACTTTGTAGTAAACAAAACCATTTAAAAAATATATTTTCTTTTGGAAGATAAATACATGCAGCTTGTCGCCGTTTATAATACCAATCTGGAACCAGTGATCGATATTGCTCAGTCAACATTGTGATTGGAAGCTTCCTTGATTTTTATAGTACAAGCATTAACAGACTCAACGCTGTTTGATGTACAATAATTGTAACGAGTGCGTGGGCAATACGCTCTGGACCATCTTTGCACATCTGCTTCAAGTAACTTGTTGTACGCCTCAGGCTCAATAGCCTGCAGAATTTCCATCTAACTATCAAATTCTTCAGGTGTATACGCTTTGCATATGCTCCAATAATTGTTTTTTTTTTTGTTTTTTTTAAGGAATGTTCATCAAAAGATGACGACAACAAATACCATGAAATGCCAATGGGTATTCATTTCATACTGCTAACGCAATGGCAGGATGCCTATCAGATATTATAACCAAATCCTGGTTATCACCTATGCATTCTCTAAGTATGGAAAACCACCATGACCAACATTCACCAGTCTTCCCTCTGCATATACCGTAAGAAATTGGCACAATTTGGTTGTTTCCATCCATGCCTACTGCTAACAAGTTTGTACCTTTATATAAACCCTTTAAATGTGCCCCGTCGACTATAAGCAGAGGGCGGAGATGTTGCACGAAAGTATGAATCTGCAAAAAAATAATAATTGTAAACACACGTTAGAATAAACTTACAATAATGCTTTCAGATATATTTATTTAAAAAATATGCGTGTCACTTACTGAAACACCAATGGCAATGAATAAAATCTCGAAAATTCCTTTTTCGTTTGTCTTGATACGTGTGATAGTGCATGGGTTTTTATTTTCTAGATTGTGACAATAGTACGGTAACATTTCAAAAGATTCTGTCGATGAACCCCTTAACATTTGTAACCCATAATCCTTTCCTCTCCATGCTTGTTGATAAGATATACTTATTTTATACTGCGCCAAGATGTCTTTTTGTATATCTTTCGGCTTTAAATCACGGTTAGTGTCTTTTAATTTATCTCTAAAAATGTGACCAATAACCTTTTTATTTGCATTTCGATGGTTAGGATATGTTTGAGTTTTGGGACACGCGTGAGTATCTTACATACCTGTAACTTGAAACACATTTGTTTTTTGCACACGTTTAGCGCAAATTCTCCATTTGCATTCTTTAAAATGATAGCATTTAGAAGAAAACCTATCTGGTTCCGACCTTCCTACCAAAAACTGGTAACCTTCTTGTATACATTTCAACCTAATTGCAACGTCTAAATTTTCTCTTGTGTGAAAAAACTTTCCGACATAAACGTCATCATCGCTATTATATTGATTTGAAATTATTGGTTTCGGGTGGTAAATAGGTGCTTCTGGAACGTCAGGGATCAATGGAAAAATATTCTTCCAGTCATGGTGAACTGGTTTTGGTTTATCATCTACACCAACAAAACCATCATTTTCTTCATCTTCTGCATCATTATCTGACCCGAATGCAAATGATGATCCTGGTTTTTTGAAATTTGCCTCATCTTTATACCCGGACTCATTATTTTCATAATCATTTGATTCAAATTTTTGAGATGGGCCATCATTAAAAAAAGACGTATTGTTTTGAAAAGCAGATGACCCGATGTTTTGGTTAGGTGTTTCAAAAAAATTGTAAAACGTTGGGTTTTCTTGGGTTGACCTAAAATATGTAGTTTCTTCAAACTGTGTCATTTTAGCCACATACAGATGAGACATTCCTGTATTCGCATAAGTGTAATCAGCAAAAAAAAGTTACCTCGTCGTCGTCAGTGATATCCATTCGAAAATCAAATGAAAGGTGCTTAAATTAAAAATTAAGTTGAATATTGGGATCCAACTTGAATTTAGAACGCACAAACTCAACTAACCATGAATATGTGATATTAGTGTACATGACCACACCTCGTTGGGTATTATCAATATGTAATATACAGTTGAATTTATGAATTTCTGAAGTCATGGCTATGTATATATGAATCTGCTATGTTTGGATATACATTTCAGTATATATATATATATATATATATATATATATATATATATATATATATATATATATATATATATATATATATATATATAGGATAAAGATCAAATAAAAAGACAAATATCCGTAAAAAATAAAAAGATTTTTTTTTCAAAAAAAGTTCACGAAAAATTCCCAAAAAATCCCACAAGATCGGGTATGATGGTGCATGAAAAAGTTGTGAAAAACTTTTTTCTAAAAGTGGATATTTTTTCCGAAAAAAAATTATGAAAATATACGTTTGCGCATTAAATCTTTTTTTTGTGCATCAAAAATTGGTTTTTGCACCCAACTTCTTTTGACTTTTTTCATCAAAATAACATTGCGCATCAAACTAAAACAAGTTAAAAATTTTGTGCATCAAAATTTTTTTGCGCATCAAAATTCGTTTTTTGTGCATTAAAAAAAACGTATCAAAACTCAAAATTATAAAAAATGTTTTCACAAAAGTTTTATGCACCAACATACCCGATCTTGTAGGATTTTTTGGGAATTTTTCGTGAACTTTTTTTGAAAAAAAAATCTTTTTATTCTTTTTACGGATATTTGTCTTTTTATTTTAACTTCACCCTATATATATATATATATATATATATATATATATATATATACATACAATGTTGTGTCAATTTTTACCCGAAATATGACACAGATGTGACAAGTCTATGACAATGATTTAACTACTCCATGGCGATTTCGGGTATGTTAAATTTTTACCCGAAATATGACACAGATGTGACAAGTATATGACAATGATTTGACTACTCCATGATGATTTCGTGTATGTGTAAATTTTTACCCGAAATATGACCCTGATGTGACAAGTCTATGACAATGATTTGACTACTACATGACGATTTCGTGTATGTGTAAATTTTTACCCGAAATATGACACGGATTTGACACACTCTTCCTCTATTTAAGTCTTACTTTGTCACTCTTTTGCTTAACAAAAATCATTCAGTAAATTATCCCTTTACATTTAAAAAAATGTCAGACAACATGCCATTCAACCTTCAAGTTGATATCATGAATAGACTTCCATTTAAGTCTTTACTATAGTTTCGTAGTGTCTCAAAGAGATGGAGGTTTTATGTTTTAATTTAACATATATGCAAGGTAATGTAGGTTTTATGTTTTCAGTAAATGGAAGTTTAGCTTTCACGCATCTAGATACAACTATTAATCTTCCAACTCTTAAGCCAATTGCTACTTCTGAAGGTGTCTGGTGCTTTTCATATGGTTCAAATATGATGGTTGTTATTTGGAACCCATCAATAAAAAGATCTATAGGAGTATTAGTCCCTAGTTTCTTGAATCAACCTGATTCACCAAAAATGGTCATCGGTTTTGGTGTACGTCCTGACAATTTAGACCTAACCATTTTAAAAAATAATTACCCGTTATACTGTCAAGGGCCATGGTACGTGTCAGTGTATACATTGAGTTCGAGACGCTGGAACCATCTTGAAAATGACCGTTTGCCCCGAAAAGAGATAATAATAAACGGTCTGGCCAAGCAGTAGTGGGTGGTAAAATTTTCTGGCTTGGTTATGAAAAATTTGTTTCTAATGATGGTATTTTGTACAAACGATATATGATTGTTTCATTTGATTTGGTTAGTCACCAATTTCTAGAATTAGGCATACCTGAAGAGATAAGACGCATGGTTCAGCCTCCATTCTATATATCCCAGCTACGAAACTCTATCGTAATTTCAGGAAGTTTGCTTGCAGATGGGTACAAAGTTATGTGTACATGGATGTTAGAAATTGATGGTGGCATTGTATCATTGTGTAGAGTGCTATTCACCATCCCATTCCCATTTGAGCATGTGGTAAAATTAGTTGGATTTACCAAGGATGATGAACCAATTGTTGAAGCTAAGAGCAACGAACAGATAGCTCACTCACTACAAATGTACGAACGTGCTTATGAATTGTTTCAAAACATGGGTATTGAAGCAAATGGTGGTTCATTTTTCATTGGACCATATAAAGAATCACTAATTCTTCTTAATGAACCAAATCATACCATTGTGGTTTAGTTTGTGTCTTTAACGTTATCAATGTTTGTATTTCAAGTTTCTACATCTGTACTATTTTTTTGAACTATTTAAATGCAAGTTGTTTATGTTATTTTAACTAATTAATGTTCTACATAGAGTTAACATGAATGTAATGTGATTTGAACCGAGACTTGAAAGGATTATAACAAAGTTAACACAACATGCAATAGAGTAAATGGTCAACTTTATTTAGACGATTTGAAAACATAAAAGTTAGAACTCACATTTTTAGCAATGTGATTTTTAGAAACATGATTCTAATTTCTATATTGCTCTATAATAGTTAATGAATTCTTGCTTCTCAACAATGCTTCTCAATAATTCTTCTCGTGTTGCTGATACGCTTACACAACGCGTTCGGGGTTAAAGGAACTTCCTTTTCGTCAAGCAAGTTTTTCAACACCCTAGGCAGTGAACCTAATCATTGTAGTGTAGTATTAGGGTAAGCTACGAGAATTTATATCGTTTTCTAGGGGAATAGGAATGCTAGTGAGAAGTTACAACGCTAAGGTTGGGGTTGAGGAAGATTATTTTTTTTTCTTTTTATGTTTTTTAGGAAATGGAAAGGTACGAATCTCAGGGTTTGGATTTGGGGGGTTTGGTATTTCTACCGATTACTCTACTTATCTAATTATCTAATCTAGTGGTGAGGATAGTCTATGTCTAATTATTGTGTGCTCGTATGATGGTTTAAAGATGTGTTTACTTAGGTTTTATTACTCCTTAATTATCTCCTATTGATGGTTGAATTGTCACGTCCTTATTCTTAATCGCGTTATGTGTCTAAGGTCGTAGGGTATGCGTTTATCCCTAACTCTTTGAAACTACCAAAGGTTATCGCCTACAAAGTCTCTAGGATTTATAAACTTTAACTCTAAGGTACTCTTCGGATGGTTTAGCCTACAACAACTCTAGGTGTTATAAACTAATATTCACAAAGATTAATCAAGCATTAACTACACGACGGATGACCTATCGCATTACTAGATCATTAACAATTAAGATAAGAGACAACCAATCAATATTCAATAATTAAGTTTCATATTCCCTAAGCAAACACACAAGTAAATTAGTCGGACATGGAGAACATGCAAGCATACACACAAGTAATTGAAGACATGATTAAATTAATGAAGTAAAACACTTATCTTGATGTAAGATAGGGTTTGAAACCCTAAAATACTGTACAAGACAGCCTTGGTTCGGTTTAGGTTTTTACTCCAAAAGACTACACTCTGAAAACTAAAAAATTCGGATTCTATATTTAAGATTACATATGCGACGGCGTCACCCTTTGATTTGTGACGCCGTCGGGTCGCCGTTATTAGGGTTTCGTCTTGGCCACATTAGTCTTGCGACGGCGTCACCTTATGCTTGTGACGCCGTCTCCTTCAGTCTCTGACACCGTCTGGATCAAATCTAGGCCGTCTGAGTTGTGACGACCTACTCTTTTCAAGCCTGACACCGTCACTTGTAAATAAGCAATTTGGCTACTGAGCCGTCACAAAAGTGATGCAACGGTGTCGCAGATAACACCTGACGCCATCCCCTTTAGTTCCAGCAGCCTGAGTGTCTCGATTCTTGACTTTGGCCATTTTCTTCGTATATTCGCGCCTTTTCGTCCGAATAAGTGTCATTCCAGCATTTTGCCTTCAAGATACCTAAAAAGTGAAAAGGAACGATATTAAGTAATAACGGATACAAAAGTGATTAAATAAGGGCTTAAAAGACCCCTCAAAAAGGTACATTTTAAAATCTTATCAAATATCCCTACACTTCGTATTTGCTTGTCCTCAAGAAAATGTGCTTTTAGCCAATTAATTTATAAGTTAGGCGTCATGAAGCATTGGTTTAGAACAATCCACAACACATATAAGCCCCGCAAAAGTCATAACAAGCATGGAAATTACATACTAGCACCTCACATGGGGTGTTTGGATACTCACATCTCTCGGGTGTATATGAAATATAACAAGTTGGAAATGGAAGATAAACACTCATTAACCGGTCCTAGTACATAGATTACCATAGGCTTGAGACTAGATCAAACCTCCATCGCTTTGGCGTAAGCACCTAGGAAAGACTATCAAAGAGGTCTTTTAAAGGGTAGTAATGTTAGGATTACGGTAAGGAAATAAAGGGTTTGGTGGGATAGGCTATTTAGTGGTGGCAAGTCAAAAATCTTTATGTTACAAGCATGCGAAAAATGGCGTTGCTAAGCCAAGACTCGACACTCTAAACTCTAGATAACTGAAACAACCAAACATAAATTAAAGATAGATCTTCACTCTCTTTTTTTTTCTTTTTCTCTTGCTTTTTTCTATTTTTTTTATACACTTTTACTCTACCACCTTCTACGATAACATCAAAATAATAGGAATTTATAGGCACATCCCTACACTTGAGTTTTTATTACTCTAACACTAATTTGACCCGAATTGAAAAGATCAAAACACTTGGAGTACATTATTACGCAAACAAATGGAATTTGAATTTAACGTTCCATTCCCGTCATTTCATAAACTTTAACTTTTCCCATGAGTCCCAATCGTCCCAAAACTGTGTACAAAGGATATGACTCGACTTAGCAACTTATGCAAGCAACTAGATAATTGAACTAAGGGTTTTAGGGTGATAACAATAATGCACTAAAAGTGAGTGCATACAAGGTAGGCTAAGGCTATTTGGGTGTACATTTGGGGGTGGGGTGTAAACAATGCTCTTCATTGATATTCCGGAAAACCGAAACATCACGAGAACCATGAAAAGGATAGGCTCTGAGGGGTTAACTAGGGGTATCGTGTACTAAAGATGAGTACATCGCAAGGGTGTGGGGTAATTACTCGACCGATGTGGAAGAAGTAATTATAATATGGGTATCAAAAAAGGGTTATCCTAATGCCTCTTATCATTTAGTTATTCCTAACTACACAAGTGTAGTCTTACTAGCGATCTCGGGATGCATCACAAAACAAGTTCTAGAATCTAATATACTACCGGTTCACACACTAAGCATCAAAGATAAATGCTTTAATTCCTACTAATCTAAGGGCGATCCTCACATTTTGGGTGGAATTTAAGTGTTAAAGGGTTTTTTTGTGCTAGTCATATAACTTCCTATCCATGAGACGCTTTATTAAGACTAATGGCCCACTCCTATATGTCATGAAAAATTTTAAATTTGGTGCCAAAATTACCCTAACCGACATTTTCTCATGGTTTATTACACAAATGCAATTGAACAAAGCAAATAATCAAGGATAAGCATAGTTTCAAAGTTCCCGTTTTATTTTCCCTCCATACACTTAAACTGAACATTGTCCTTAATGTTCCCCGAAAGTATCAAAGTTATGATAATGGAAGGTAATAAAAGATGAAAGAAACTGGTACTCCCCTGATTAGCTCGGTAGGATCCGTGTAAAGTAGTGGTTACATCTTTCTTCAAGAAGAACGTTTGCGTGAAAGCTCCTTCTTATCTTATGTATCTTCTTCTTGATAAATTAAACCTGCACACTTGAAGAAAACAAACGAAACCTTCGCGTAAAATCGGCGGTAATAATATATATAAGACTCTACTAAACTAGGATATAATGCTTGTGGAATGGATGTTTACAGAATTTCGGGAAGATTAAGACCTGGAAAATTCCAAAAAATTATAAGTAGCTCAGAAAATGAGAAAAAGTAATCAGTTGTTTTTGCTCCTTCCTGACGCCGTCCGGTTGCGATCCTGAAGCCGACAGGTTATCCTGACAAAAACTGGTCTGCGATTTTCTGGAAAAAATTCTGGAAAATTTACATCTTTAGAATCTGGAAAAATTTCCTGCAAAGCATCCATTATGACTCGATACAAGCATTTGACTCGAACAAACACACATGCATATCTTTTAATTAATTGAAATTCTCATGTTTACGTTTCTTTTGAAAACATGTGTAATCTTCCCTACACTTATCCTTTATGTAAAATACCTTTATATGTAATTAAGACGAGGATAAAGACAAAATAAAGCATTTTTACAAATTTAAACATGAGAATAAGCAATCAATAAAAGATATATGACACAAACAAGCAAACAATTAAGCATGGGTTGCCTCCCACGAAGCGCTTTTCTTTATTTATGAGTCTTGTAGCTAGAGTCGTAGTCGTGCCCCTACATGACTTCATTACCATCATCTTCTTCCTCATGACGGTCTCTATTAGGGGATTTCATGTTGTAAAAGTGCCCTATGATGCACCTTTCTAAGAGGTCGTCCTCTCCCCAATCGGTTCTATATTCCGGTCCTAAGTTCAAGCAATCCTTATAGAATCCAAAAATCTTGGCCATAACATAATCTACTCCTTTCTCCTTATCCTCCTCATTCCTATAATAGACCGATAGTTTAAGTTCCTTTTCATCATTGGAAAGTGATGAAAACTTCTCAATCTTAAACGGCATTTGGTAAGCTACATCATCGGTCTCATCCTTGAATCGCACTATTCCTAATGAGGGATCATAAGTCATCTAGGTGTTTTCTATGAAAGGTTTTCCTAGAATAACGTGGGACAAGCTAGGATCTATGGCCGTACTAATATCATCCACAATTATGAAATCCATAGGAAATGTGAAACTACCTACATAAATGGGCAATCCCTTAATTCTACCAATAAAATTGCAACTAACCTTAGGATTATCGGGATCTTGCCTAGTTGGGAGAGGCTTCTTCATTACCCAATTATAGTAGGTGCTAGTCATGATGTTTATTGGAGACTTGCGGTCAATGTAGGCCTTTGCCACGAAAAGGTTTCCTATGCAACATGGTATGTTAAGATTCCAAGGATTCCCAAACTTGATCCAAGGGCTCTTCCTAACATACATGTGACGGAGGTCACGCACTAAGTGAGGGTGGCGAGATAGTTCTTCTTCCGTAGGAAATTTATTGAAATAGTCATTGTCTACTTCATCTACTTCCTTGGTTGTTTCATTCATCGGTGTTTCACTAACCTCAAGTATCGTCTCATGGTTCGCTTCGTCATTTGTTCTATTAGGTTCCACTAAAGCGATAGTATTGACGAATTGAACGTGCTTAGCTAACTTACTTGGGTCCTTAATCTCTACACCAGAAGGCTCGGGAGTTGAGATAGCATTAACCTTCCTATCACTATTGGTCATGGCTTTCAAGAGGTTATCTATCTTCCTATCCATCTCGGTTTGTTGTTGGTTAAAACGGTCCGAGAGCTTAGCTATTTGAGCTTCTTGGGATGCGACTAGGTGTTACAACATCCCTTCAATGTTTTGTTGGTTAGGGCCGTGAGATGGGGGCCGTGAGAAATCATTGGAAGTGAATTCTTTGGTTTGTCCCCAATAAAAGTCGGGCTTGCCCTTCCATGCTTCTCGGGCGTCATTAAAAGTCCAAGGTCCGGGTGTTGTAGGGAATCTTCCTCCCGTTCCATTAATACGCGAGGATGCGTAGTCAACGGAAGCTTGTTCGGGGGATCGAGTGCAAGTGCGCGTGTTATGAGGATCACTACACGGCTCACACGAGGAAGAAACTTTGTTCACATGGCGTGAAGACTTAGGATTTTCGTAGGAGCTCATTAGGAATTTAACTTGATCTTCAAGTTCGAGCATCCTACGGTCGGAAGGATGTGAGTCAATGGGAGGCAAGGACATTGCCTTAACGGTTTTGGGCAACTCACGGGGGTCATTCCAACTTTCGTTGTCATAGAGAGCAAGGTCCTCTATTATACCTCATGATTCTTCCGCGGTGAGATCACTAAGTTTTCCACCGGCTACTTGGTCAATGGATCGCTTGGTGGGGAAGTTGACATGATCATAGAAGAGTTGGACTTGGAGCCAAAGATCAATGCCGTGATGAGGGACTTTATGAAGTAAGTCCTTGAATCGAGTCCATGCTTCGTAGAGAGATTCACCTTGACGTTGTTGGAACATCAAGATATCATTCCTAAGCTTAGTGGTTCTCCCCGGTGGGAAAAATTGAGCAAGGAAGCGAGAGGTGAGATCATCCCAACTTGAGATGGAGCCGACGGGAAGTCGTTCAAGCCAATTACTAGCTTGGTCCCGTAGAGAGAATTGGAAGAGACGCAGACGCGTGGTCTCCCGAGTAGTAGCATCGAGGTCGATGGAATCGACAATTTTAAGAAAATCCTTAAGATGCTGATTAGGATCTTCGGAACGAAGTCCATGGAATGCACATCCGCTTTGCACCAACCAGATGGTGTCGGATCGCAGGGCCATAGTTGAGGCTTGGTCGGGAAGCTCAATGGTGTTCCTATAGCCTAGGTGGCTTGGTCTCGAGTATTCACCAAGAGTACGGCCTCTTGGCGGGTTATTTGGTGGTAGGTTGATGAATGGTGGTTGGTTATCACCTTCCATGATGAAAAGTGATGGGGATACGAACAAAGGTCACGAAGAAGGGGGTAGACTACGAGGAAGCTAAAAATGAGAAAAAATTTACTTGATAGGAATCAAGCAAGGAAACCTAAACGAGGTGGACTCCTAACTAGCTATTCTATTCCCTGGCAGCGGCGCCAAAAACTTGATACGCTTACACAGCGCGTTCGGGGTCAAAGGAACTTCCTTTTCGTCGAGCAAGTTTTTCAACACACTAGGAAGTGAACCTAATCATTGTAGTGTAGTATTAGGGTAAGAAACGAGAATTGATATCGTTCTCTAGGGGAATAGGAATGCTAGTGAGAAGTTACTACGCTAAGGTTGGGGTTGAGGAAGATTATTTTTTATCTTTTTATGTTTTTTAGGAAATGGAAAGGTACGAATCTCGGGGTTTGGATTTGGGGGGTTTGGTATTTCTACCGATTACTCTGCTTATCTAATTATCTAATCTAGTGGTGAGGATAGTCTATGTCTAATTATTGTGTGCTCGTATGATGGTTTAAAGATGTGTTTACTTAGGTTTTATTACTCCTTAATTATCTCCTATTGATGGTTGAATTGTGACGTCCTTATTCTTAATCGCATTGTGTGTCTAAGGTCGTAGGGTATGCGTTTATCTCTAACTCTTTGAAACTACCAAAGGTTATCGCCTACAAAGTCTCTAGGATTTATAACTTTAACTCTAAGGTACTCTTCGGATGGTTTAGCCTACAACAACTCTAGGTGTTATAAACTAATGTTCACAAAGATTAATCAAGCATTAACTACACAACGGATGACCTATCGCATTACTAGATCGTTAACAATTAAGATAAGAGACAACCAATCAATATTCAATAATTAAGTTTCATATTCCCTAAGCAAACACACAAGTAAATTAGCCAGACATGGAGAACATGCAAGCATACACACAAGTAATTGAAGACATAATTAAATTAATGAAGTAAAAAACTTATCTTGATGTAAGATAGGGTTTGAAACCCTAAAATACTGTACAAGACAGCCTTGGTTCGGTTTAGGTTTTTACTCCAAAAGACTACACTCTAAAAACTAAAAAATTCGGATTCTATATATAAGATTACATATGCGACGGCGTCACCCTTTGATTTGTGACGTCGTCGGGTCGCCGTTATTAGGGTTTCGTCTTGGCCACGTTAGTCTTGCGACGGTGTCACCTTATGCTTGTGACGCCGTCCCCTTCAGTCTCTGACGCCGTCTGGATCAAATCTAAGCCGTCTGAGTTGTGACGACCTACTCTTTTAAAGCCTGACACCGTCACTTGTAAATAAGCAATTTGGCTCCTGAGCCGTCACAAAAGTGATGCGACGGCGTCGCAGATAACACCTGACGCCGTCCCCTTCAGTTCCAGCAGCCTGAGTGTCTCGATTCTTGACTTTGGCCATTTTCTTCGTATATTCGCGCGTTTTCGTATGAATAAGTGTCATTCCAGCATTTTGCCTTCAAGATACCTAGAAAGTGAAAAGGAACGATATTAAGTAATAACGGATACAAAAGTGATTAAATAAGGGCTTAAACGACCCCTCAAAAAGGTACATTTTAAAACCTTATCAGTTGCCCTTACGTTGTTTGCGGTACGTATATCCGCTTCTTGAGTCATCAGAAGAGTATGTAAACCATAGCTATTAAGGCTCATTATTGGCATAGAATGCACCATCCTTATTTCTGCTTCAAGACTACGAAGTTGCTCATTATAATGAGTCAACTGGATCAGTAAGTTATTTGCAAGTGTGATCTCAGCTTCTAATTCGATTTGTAGTCTTCTAACAATTGTTTGACGCAGTTCATTTGCATAATTAGCCATACTTTTTGAACTTGAAAGTATTTGTATGTGTTTGAGGTAGTGTGTAATGTAACTTATAGGGGGTATATATACAACAAACTAGTGGTAGCATGTGTCGATAAGGCATTTATGACGCTGTTCATTTGCAGAATTAGCTATACTTTATTCAGTTCATATTCTGTATACTGAAATAGATTTGACAATTCCATGACATTAATGTGTACGTGTAATTTATTACGCGAAATATGACAAAGATTTGACAGTTCGTATTCTGTACACTGACATAGATTTGACAATTCCATGACATTAACGTGTACGTGTAATTTATTACGCGAAATATGAAAAAGATTTGACAGTTCGTATTCTGCACACTGACATAGATTTGAAAATTCCATGACATTAACGTGTACGCTTTATATTTTACTTGAAATATGACAAGAATATTTTCTTTATCCCGACGTGATTTGACAACTCCATTAAAATTTACCTATAAAACCTCATTTACTTCCATTTTTCTAAACATATACCAACATTATTGACATTTCTACTCTCTACAAAGAAGGTTACTCTCCACAATATGTCCCAACAAAACAAAACCGGATACACCAAACGATACAACAACTCACCATTCGTTCCACCATCCCAAAGAAGGGACACAACATATGCACCCCAACATAATGTTGGGGGTTCTTCAACCTCTTCAAACAACCCGGCTAGGATAATACCCAGTCCTGCTAGTATTCTTCAAGCAGCTATTCTCTACAAAAATTCAGTCATTAGGGAAGGTGGCCCCGAATATTGTGTGGTGCCAACACAAGAGTATTGAAGGAAAATAAATGAGGATGTCACGGAGGATGATCATTTTACCCATAGGCCATGGCTAAGTGCGATTCATATGCTACTTAATGATGAAGATGTCATCATAACTAGTTGTCTTGGTGATATAAAAAACTATTGTATGAAAGGGAAACTTGAACTAGTTGTAGCTGTAATCAAGACTTGTACACCTAACGCTCTTGGTGAGCTAACAGTGACACTAAAAGATCCAACAGGGACAATGTCTGGTACAATTCATCACAAAGTCCTTACAGAAGAGGCAAGTTACAAAAACTCTATCAAAGTCAGAGCTGTGTTGGTACTTTGTAATGTTTCGGTGTTTACCCCAAAATTAACACCCCCTTCTCTTAACATTACATTGAGGAACATGGTTGCGGTTTTCGACAAGGATACCGTTTTTATTGGATGAATCTTTACATATTTATTTCCTACGTTTAGGTAATGTTATCTAATATTATCTATGTAATGTTTATCTAAGTCAACGTCATCTCTATGTAATGTTGATTTAGTTGAATAAACTTTTGAATTTACATCAAATATAAGTTAAACATAAAATATAAAAATATATACAACTTCCATTAAAAATCACTGTTAATCATATCCGCACATACTGGTCTCCTCACAACGACATTCGTAAAACATCTTAGAAATGCTATATCTAACATTGCTAAATGTTAAATCCAAGATCCGGACTCAACTAGGGTATAAGCAATATTGATTGATTAGATGCACAGTGGAATAGAAACAACACAATCAACATCACTAATAAGGTTTTCTTTATTAAAACATAAAGAAACTAATACTACTACTACTACTACAAGACGCTCTATGCGTTTGCTAGACTCTCATTAGGAGAAGTCTTCTATGAAATAAAATGAAAGGATGAGTTAGTAACCCTAGTCGCCATCCCTCTTTATATAATAGAGGGAGGTTACAAACCCTAGCTTACTAGAAAAGCTAACTATTACATATTAGGTCCTCATTATTTCTTCTTTCTTCATTCTTGCTCGTGGTTTTGTAATCATCAAATCTATAATTCCCAACAATCTTCCCCTATTTGATATTACAAAACAACCTGTATAAGAAACAATGCTAAAACATGCCATCACAAATAATAAGCTGCACACCATGAATCTTCTTCCCCTTTTTGTAAGCATCTAATAGGGGTCTTGTGCAACTCGTAGACGCTTCCCCTCAAGTGATGCATGTAGATGGTAAGTATATAAACCATAAGCTTCCCCTTAAAATTATACTAACCATCTCAATTTTTTTTTCACTAACAAAATAAATAAACCATAACAGCAGAGAAATCAAATCAGCAGCAGCATCAAAAAAATCTGTCAGTAGAAACACCAAAGCATGCGTCTTATATCTTGCACTATCCACGTGACTCCAAACTCAGATGATGCACTAGTAAATGTTAACATTAAGCACATTTTCTATAGATCTCGCCCCTTCACTAACACTGAGCACTACAATGTAACTCCTTAAAGTGATAGCAAATGCGAGCATTAAGTACTTTTTGTAGATCTCACCCCTTTACTAGAATCATCAAGTCGTTGTCACATCATTAACGTACAACAAGTTACCTCAAAAGTGCCTGACTCACTTTGAGATATGATAAGATACGCACCTTCAGTAGAAACCGGTCAGCAGAAACCAATACCTTCAGCAGAAACCGGTCAGCAGAAACCAATACCTTCAGCAGAAACACGCTAAAAAAAAACAAACAGTATACCATGAAATCAGAACTGACACGCTGCAACCCATCACAAACAGTACATTTGCGCCTCATATTAGGTACTGAAGACAACCAATAAAACTATCTTGACCATGTGAGCAGTACAAGACGTGGCACCCAATAAATGCGCCTACCCATGAGAACCAATCAATTATAATCCCACTTGAACTTCAGCAGCAACAAGAGATAGCCAAATAAATGAAAAGACAACTACAGTTACCATCAATCATAGCTAATTACCCAAGGCCCCACGTACCAATATTATCCTATGTGAAAAACCATACGTGTGAAGACACGTGAGTGGGACCATTGCGTATAATCAATATATCAATTTGATTAGAAGGAACGATTTGACCAGCAGCAATGTTCACACACACATGACCAAGGGAACCAAACAAATGATAAGACCACCATAGTAATCATACGCCTCATCTTGGAAAATCAAATATTAGAATTACTAATAAAGGCCACCGACCAATTAAATATAGTACCAAGATCTCATAACTGGGTCCTTCGTCAAAGTAATACACAAGAAAACCACGAGAGTAATTAAACCCAAACAGTAGCAGGCGAATCAGAAATAAATTACCAATTCATGCCAACCAATCCAATTTGTGATTGAAGTAAGTAATAATCGACAAAAGAATTTATGAAACCGAATAATACCAATTGACAGTCATCGCACCTTCTCCGAATTTTCATCAGATCTGCTCCAAAAAAACTTCTTAGCTGACTGCCGCCTCTTTTCACCATCTGCTGCTACAAAATAATTAGGGCATAAACCCTAATTACAGAAAAACCTTATAAACCCTAGATCGAGAGCCACCCGCTCTGAAACCAATTGTTAAATCCAAGATCCGGACTCAACTAGGGTATAAGCAATATTGATTGATTAGATGCACAGTGGAATAGAAACAACACAATAAACATCACTAATAAGGTTTTTTTTTATTAAAACATAAAGAAACTAATACTACTACTACTACTACACGCTCTATGCGTTTGCTAGACTCTCATTAGGAGATGTCTTCTATGAAATGAAATGAAAGGATGAGTTAGTAACCCTAGCCGCCATCCCTCTTTATATAATAGAGGGAGGTTACAAACCCTAGCTTACTAGAAAAGCTAACTATTACATATTTGGTCCTCATTGTTTCTTCTTTCTTCATTCTTGCTCTATGGTTTTGTAATCATCAAATCTATAATTCCCAACAATTTTTTTTTTTTTTTTATTTATTTATTTTTTTTTTTTAACTAATAAACTAACAAACAAACAAACAACATGACAAAACAAAATCCTCCCCTGAGGCCTATGCCTCCCCTTAAACTTTGCAGTTAAGGGTTAAGCATTCCAATATTGACCACAAGGTGTTGAAACCTTGGTCCATCAAAAGCTTTTGTTAACAGATCTGCCACATTATCATCTGTATGAATTTTAGCCACATTTATTAAATGTTTTTCATATGCATCTCTTATTAAGTGGTGTCTGATTTCAATATGTTTGGTTCTACTGTGAAAAAACTGGATTTTTGACAATGCATATGGTACTCTGATTATCAATAAAAAGAGTTATGTTCATGAAGTTATACCCATAGTCCAGCAATTGGTTTTGAATCCAAAGCACCTGTCCACAGCAGTTTGCAGCAGCAACATACTCTGCTTCAGTAGTTGAGGTAGCCACAATGGTTTGTTTCTTGCACTGCCATGAGATCAACCTCTTTCCAAGGAATTGACAGCCTCCAGTTGTGGATCTCCTATCCAGATTTGCACCAGCATAATCACTGTCACTATATGCTTCCAACTTAAAAGGAGACTCTTTTGGGTACCAAAGGCCCAAACGAGGTTGGCCTTTGAGGTACTTAAAGATCTTCTTGACTGCATTGAGATGGGAAGTAAGAGGAGTGACTTGATGTGGAGAGCACACACTCACAGCAAAGGTAATATCGGGCCTTGAAGCTTTTAGATACATTAATGAACCAATCATTGACCTGTATAAATGAACATTCACAGGTAGATCTGGATCATTGTTGGCTTTTGTTTTTGGAGCTTCATAAGGTGTTGTGGCAGTCCTGACACCTTCCATACCAAATTTCTTCAACATGTCCCTCACATATTTATCCTGACTAATAAATATCCCATCTTGTTTCTGCTGAACTTGGAGACCCAAAAAGAAGGTAAGCTCCCCCATAGCACTCATCTGAAATTCTCCCTTCATCAGATCCTCGAATTCCCTACACCAAGCTTCTTTAGTGGATCCGAAAATGATGTCATCCACATACACTTGCACAAGTATGATGTCTGTCGAGTTCTTCTTCAGAAAAAGAGTCTTATCAATGGCACCTCTTTTGTAGCCATGCTTCAGCAGGAATGATGAAAGCCTAGCATACCAGGCCCTTGGTGCCTGATGAAGTCCATAGAGAGCTTTAACGACTTTGTAAACATGATTAGGATGATCTGGGTCTTCAAATCCTTTTGGTTGTGTGACATACACTTCCTCTTCAATCTCACCATACAGAAAAGCACCTTTAACATCCATCTGATACAGCATGAAGCCCATGTAGGATGCATAGGCCAAGAAAATTTGAATGGCCTCAACTCTAGCAACAGGTGCAAACACTTCATCATAGTCAATTCCTTCCTCTTGCCTGTAACCTTGAGCTACTAATCTTGCTTTGTTCTTAATCACCACACCCCGTGCATCTCTTTTGTTCTTCAGAATCCATTTAGTTCCAATAGCATATTTCCCATCTAGTAAAGGTACCAATATCCAAACTTGTTGGTTTTGGAACTATTGCATCTCATCTTGCATTGCTTCAATCTAACTTGACTCTTCAAGAGCTTGAGAGACACTGGTTGGTTCTACTTGTGAAAGAAAACACGCAAACAGACAATGCTTGAAGTCTGTGTGATTGTCTCTTTGCTGATTAGAGACATAGGAGAGAAAAGCAACCTGTCCAAATTTAGGACTAGAGATAGCCCTACGAGTTCTAACAGGAGCTAGAATGTCACCAATAATATTGGATTGAGGGTGAGTGATGTTGATTCTTTGAGTAGCAGTGGGGTTGACATCAATGGTAGGTTCAAGATTAGACACAGTTGGTACAAAAGTTGTGTCATAGGAAGGTGAGGTGAAAATGCCAGATTTGGGTTGATGATTTTCGAGATCTGAAGGACTTGGAAAACGAGTATACGGGTCACCAAAGTCTGTGGACACTTTAGCAGGAATAGGAGTAGTAACAGACGAGCTTTCAGCAGATTTGATGACGATGGGAGAGACTGCATCAGTGTCAGCAGAAACATGGTTCCCACTGACAGCCTCATTTGCAAGTTCCCCATCCACCTTCTCAGCCTCAAGCTTAGCTGCAAACTCTTGAGTCTGAAGCCTAGCAAGGTCCTCAGCATAGTGTAATTCATCTTCACTCTTAGCTGAATTATCTCTTGAAGAGTTACCTACAACATTGTTAAGGGAGAAAGAAGGCACAAGAATGGGTTGTTCATCATCTTCAAATTCACTTCCAGAGTCAGCATCCAAGGTGCCTGCATTGTTAGTGGGAGTTTCTTGAGAGCCTGCACTTTGGTTAGCCATATGTCTTGTATAACCAGATAGTTAGTTAGGTAGTCAAGATCAAAAGACCACACATGACCCTGTCCTTAAACATTGGGCTTATCTTCTAGGTATCTGAGGTTCAAAGTCTCCTCTATTTTCTTGGCAGATAAGTTGTACACTCTGTAAGCCTTGCTATTAGCCGAATAACCCACAATATAACCATCATCAGCCTTCTCATCAAACTTCCCCAAAGGATCACTGGTGTTTAGAATGGTCACTTGACAACCAAAAGGTTTGAGGTAATGAATGACTGGAACCTTCCCAAAGAGAAGTTCATATTGTGTTTTGAGGTGAGGTCTTGTTATGGAGACTCTGTTAAGCACATAGCAAGCTGTGCCAACAGCTTCAGTCCAGAACATAGTGGGCAATTTAAAGTCTTCAAGCATTGATCTCGCAGCCTCTATCAGGGTCCTATTCTTTCTTTCAGCTACCCCATTTTGTTGCGGGGTTCTTGGATTGCTGTAATCCCTCTTTATACCTTTAGACCTACAGAGTTCTGTAATAATAGAATTCTTGAACTCTATCCCATTATCACACCGAATTCCCTTAACCTTCTTGTTCAACTGATTTTCAACGAGGGTGATGAAGTCTTTCAGCACTGGAGTTGTTTCATCTTTAGTCCTTAGAAAGAACACCTAGCAAAATCTGCTATATCCATCAGTGATAACCAAACAATAGTACTTGTGATCGATGCTTCTGACTTGAGTTGGACCAAATAGATCCATATGTAACAGCTGAAGAGGCTCAGAGATGATCCTCACTGCAGTGACAGCTTTGTAGGATGCTCTGTGTTGCTTCCCTTTGTTGCATGCAACACAATTATGATCATTGGAGAAAACTTTGGTGGGAAGACCTTCGACAAGTCCCCTTTTGGAGAGAGTGTTTATAGTTTTGAAATTCACATGAGCCATTCTCCTATGCCATTTGTTGGACTCATCCAATGATGCTTTAGCCAGCAGACAAGTGAGGTCACCTTCAGGGTGAACTTCATTGAGGTTGAATGTGTATAGATTGTGAGTTCGAGGGACTCTCAGTAGAATTGAAGAATCTGTTGGAAGCTTGAACTCTTTAGAAAGCATAAGACATTCATTTTCAGAGAAGAGTACCTTGTTCTTGCTGTCACAAATTTGTGATACTGAGAACAAGTTGAAGTTCTGAAGCTCCCTAACATAGTACACATTCTCAAAGTTCAGTAGAGGTGTCTTAATGGTGCCTTTCCCAGTAATTCTACCATCACTTCCACCAAAGGTCACATTCCCTCCTTCTTCAATAGGAACAAAATTGTGCATCATATCTCTATTTCCAGACATACTTCTTGAACAGCCACTATCAACAATACCAATATCTTTATGCTTAAGGGGATGATCCTACAGAAACAAACATATTTACAAAAGAATGTTAGTATACCGAGGAGGCTCAAGTCATTTCTGACTTGAACCTGCCTTGTGGATCATTAGATTTAGGTTTAGCAAAAGAGTAAGATCCACCATTGTTCTTGGGTTTCCATTGATATTTAGGTCTCTTATGATTCCAAGAACAACCTGCTGAGGAATTGACAGCAGTGCCCCAACATCCTTTCCCATTTTTCATAGAGTCAACATATGTAGGCCAATAACCATGTTTAAAGTATGGGCTAGTGGGTTTCACAGAAGGTCTATTGGCTGATCTCCTCCAAGGAGAGTCAGTTCTAGCTTGTGGGACATAAGGTGGAATATTGTGAACATTGGTCCACACTGGTCTTGGTTTCTGCTGATTAGCACAAACACCCAATCTTTGCTCATAAAAATCACAATCCTTAATCAAATGAAGTTTACTTCCACAAACAAAATAAGTCTTCCTTTTGGAAGATGTATTCAACAAAGAAGATGTTCGATTACATGTAGAAGAACTTAAAACAGAAACATTAAAGGAATTGTTTTTGACAGACAAATTATGCAAAGATTGAAAAGACAAGTCTTCAGGAGAAACAGGCTTGGAAGTGGACACTTCAGCAGCTATCCTAGAAGGCTTGTAGATAGATTAGGGTGCAGGCTTGGGAGTAGGCTCAGGTGAGGGCTTGGGAGGGTCTGGCTTCTCACTTGAATCACAGCTAGCAGAAGACCCTTGATCCGATGAATTGTCACTGTCAGAGAAAGAGACAAAGTCATAAGATGAAGCGTCTGAGTCTGGTAAGTCATTTGACTTTCTGCCATACAAATGGTGTGATCCATCAAAGTCAACAGTGATAGATAAGTCAGTGGGCATGAATTCACCTCTAATAGGTCCAGGGACAACATGTAAATCACCTTCCTTTCTATAGTGTTCTAAGCCTGCAGGTGTATATTTACGCCCATCGTGCCTAGCTTCCAATCCTACATACTTTTGAAAACCTAAGCCTATTCCTGAGTTCACAGATTGACTATTATAGAGTTCTCTAGCTAGATTGTCACCAGATATCAACCATTGTTTTTGTCTAGCTATTTCCTCTGCAAGTTTCTCTTTAAGCTCTAGATTCTCAGTGATAGTATCAGCTTTTTCTTTTTCAGTGCGTTTAAGGTTAATATTAGCAATATCTAGATCAAATTGAAGCACCTTAATCTTTTCTTCATAAGCTATCTGATTCTTCTGAAACCAAACCTTTTGTCTTTCTAAAGTTTTTAACGAGAGTTTATAAGCTTCATTATCAACATAGCATGCATTGTACTTAGGTTTCATAGTATCATAAGCTTCTTTTAGTTCATTGTATCTTTCACTACAACCAAATATACAGTTGTGTACCTGAGAAAGTCCCATGAAGGCAAACTGATCATGCCTATCTTCTGAAGTGCATCTGGCCAGCAATCCAAGCTTCTCTGTATCAGCAGCTTCCTCAGTCACATGTTCATGAGCTGCCCAGTTGACCTGTTCATCCATGGTGACTAGAGCTGCTGAAGTGCTAGCTCCCTTCTGATTCTGCTGATATGAGTGGTAGCTAGCTCCCTCTCCACTCTTCCTGTCTTTGCACTCCCTCGAGAAATGACCCATCTGGTGACAAGAGAAACACTTGACCTTTCTCCTGTCAAAACGAGCTGGATCCTTTCCCTTGAACCCAAACTTCCTTCCTGCCTTCTCCTCAAACCTCTTGATATCTACTAATAGCATGGCCACCTGCCATTTCAGCTTCATCTCCTCCATCTCAAGTGGGTCCACTTGGTCAAAGTCTTCATAAACCAGATGCTGCTGAGTATCATAATCTGCAACAAATAAATGAAGAACATCCTCTAATATACTGCCAGTTTTAGCTTGAGGATGTGATGGAGTGGGACGATAGGATGATGATGGTAAGTAAGATGGACTTGAAGCATGCATCATCATATTCGAGTGGGATGTCCCAACAAAGGCTGAATGACCAGAAGAGGATGCACGGTAGGGAGATCTGACATCAAGTTCAAGAGATCTGAGTTTGTTGTATAGCTCATCAAAAGTGAGCATGTCTAGCCCACCTTTAGCTTTAAGGGCTATACTGACATGTAACCATGATGGAGGCAAGGATCTCAGGAACTTTTAGTTGCAATCATCATTGTCAGGCTTTGCATTCAGCTGGTTAAGATGACTCGGTATCTTGTGAAACCTGTCGTATCCCTTGTGGATACCTTCTTCTTCAGAGATATTGAACTCTTGGAAGTGTTGTCTCAGCATAGACTTCCTTATCCTCCTGGACTCTTCATTCCCACCAAACCTTGCTTTCAGAGCCATCCAGATGTCCTTTGCATCAACCATGTGGTGAAAATCACCTAAGTGATCTTCAGGAATAGATTGAAGAAGGATGGTTCTTACTTTGTGCTCCCTGTGTACTGCAAGAATCTCTTCAGCAGTTTTGGGAGGAGCAATGGTAAACTTACCATCAAGATATGGGATGGTCTTCTTCAGACTGTTACCATTCTTCACAATCTCTCATAGATTCCAATCAATATTGGAGATCCAATTCTGCATCTTCATGGTCCACAGATCATACTCTTCCTTCTTTAGGTAAAAAAACTTACCATTACTGTTGGAGAGACTCAGTTGCTGCATAGAGGTAGTGGTTTTGATGTTGTCGTTGGTGGTGACTTCTGATTCATCATCAGTTCCAGGCATGGTAAATATGTTTTTTGTTGTATGGGGGTGAGGTAAATAAGGTTCTCAGTATCGTAGAGACTCTCCCGAGGCTCTGATACCACTTGTTGAAAACTCTCAGACCTTGACAGATCTTTAGCACTCGTGGATCGTTAGTGTTGCCTATGTAATCATAAGCAAACTAATGGACAGTCTCTAACACTCGTATTCTATAGCGAAAAGTAAATACAAGTTGTTATAACTAAGAACACTTAGATCCTCTATGGATCTTTTTATTCACTGAAACTCTATGTTTCGAATGAGTTGGTTGTCTATTACAAACTATGAGGTTCATTTTATAAACAAGGAACCCTAATCTATTACTACCCAATCGACTAAACATGCAAGCATGCATTTAATGACTAATACACTAAACTATATTGAGCAGTAAAATTATGCCCATGCAACCTTGGGCAGTACAAGAATATGGAGAGTTAGCATTTAATTCATATAGCGCATGCTGATCCTAGTCAGCTTTCACTCTTCAGCAGTAACACGGCAACGCTTGTACTCTTCAGTAGAATTACTTCTTCAGCAGATTCGGCTTCTACTTCAGCAGAAACCTTCGGGAGTAATGACAACAGAAATCCTACTTCACATAATTCCCAACACTAAAAAAGCCTTCAACATCAAAACTCCATTGTGGTGGAAACTTACCCGTAGCAAACTCATGCATGAGCCAACAAGTGATGACTCCACAATCTTTAGTGTTAGTTTGGTATGGGATCGGATAACCTTGGTCGTTGTAATGAAATTCGAAATTGTAATGCCGATGTCGGGTTTTTGTGAAATGTCCTACCTCTTTTAAACATTTGTTAAGAACTCCGGTCCATTCTTGAACATACCCTCATAAATAATCACAACGATCCCTGCTAGGCAAAGAGTCGAGAACCAAAAAAGTGGATATCCTTAAATCAATAATTGTTGTGACCCAATGATTCCCTCCTGCATTCATCGGCATCACCACCTGCGTCGAAAATATATTCAAATATATACAGTTAAATAAACTAGTAAAGCGTAATTTTATTCAAAGTTATTAACCGTTGAAAGACATTTACTTACCCAGTTTACTTCATCCCATGAAGGGTACGGCTGCGTGCTACCATCTAATGTTCCAATAATCAAAGGAGCTATCGAAAGCATGGGTACACTACCACCATTATCTGTGGGGTAAGTGGATGATGTCCATGATGACGATACTGTCCATTGCGCGCTAGCTTGCCTACTTCTTATTAATATCTCAACCCAACAATTCATTTGCTGATTCAAAAGATTAAACTAAATCATTTTACGTTCTTGAAACTAAAATAATCTAAACGTTTAAAAAAATATAACAATATACTTACGTCGTCAGACAACCAACCAATTTTAACGAATTCTCCTGGATCAGTGTCGTTCTTGTATAATTCCGGAAGTAGTTGTTGAAAGAAGTTAAGATTTGCTACCCAACCCTTTGGATGGCAGTCAAGGTATATCGGAGATGGGTTTACTAGTAATTGCTACAAACTAACATAACGCCGAATCCTTACCTGGAAAAACAAACAATAAAATACAATATCAAACATTGTTAATTACAAACTTCATGTTAATAAATTTAAAGGGACCGGTATACCTTATTAGGGTCAAACTTATAAACTACAATAGGTCTAGTACGATGACTACCAAGACAAGTAACACCACCATCATACTCAAAATTCTCATCAACCGCTTTTTCTTCCAGATTAAACGATGGAATGTTTGAGGTACTCTTTTTTTGCGTATTCTTAATGGCACGTTTCTTAGGCAAGATTGTGGTTGGTCCCTGTTCGGTATAAGGATATTGTAGATATTTACCCGGACGACAATCCCGCTTTGGTCGCTCGATCGCATCTGTTAATACAAATAAGCCGTAAAAACGTTTATTTATATTTTACAATCTTCTAATGTTTTGTCGATAACAAACGTAAAATCATTTTAACGAAACAAATAAAATACGTAAATTGTTTGAACTAATAGTTTCTAACATATTCACATTTTCACATAAAACACTAAAACAAGTATAAGTGATTTTATGATTTAGTAATACATATGTACAACAATTAGTGTTTACATATTTGGATAAAATATACACATAACTAGTATGTAGTATATTGTGTAATATAAATGGGTAAAAACTTAAGTATCACAACCCATTGAGCAAATACATTGAATGTAATTGGGTATAACCCAAAGCCCATGACCCATGGATCTTGACCCATAACCCATTGCATGACATCATGCTTATATCATATATGGATAATATCCATAACCCATGGATCAACCCATACCCAAGTGACCAAGTGCATTTCACTCAAAGATACATTGTATCTAGCCAAAGATCCATGGTTCAACCCATGACCCATGATCCATAACCAAAATACCCATGGGTAAAAGGGAGCGTCCCACGGATCCCTAGCTTAACGCTAGACGGATCCCTTGTGGAAGGAATCCGTGGGATCTGGGGAACAGTAGGATTTTTCCTCTATAAATAGAGAGCCATTTCTTCATTATTTCTTACCCATTTCTAACACACTTTCTCTCTGAGTTAAAAACTCACTAACCTCAGATCCAAGAGATCTATGTTTGTAGTTTTGTTTTTATGTGATCTTTTAGGTTCCTCTTAAAGGCAAGATCACCACCTTTGAAGCCGAGCAAGCTCAAGTCCATGAGTTGCCAGGCTTCCTCATAATCAAGGCTATTGAAGTCTTCTTGTTGATGATTCCTTTCTTTCTTCAAAGAAGTGTAGTGTTGAAGACATTAGTGAAAGATGTCTCAAGTGTCAAGACGAAGATATTAGTGAAGGATATCTATCGTCTATAGCATAAGCACTTGTGGTAGGTGCTTAGAAGTCAAGACAAGAAGCATTAGTGAAAGGTGCTTAGATGTCAAGACTAGAAGCATTAGTGAAAGGTGCTTAGAAGTGAAGACACAAGACATTAGTGAAAGGTGTCTTGTAGATCTAGTCAAAGGCATTAGTGAAAGGTGCCTTAGATATACATTCGATATGGTGTGTTTCGATGTACAAGATAGACTAGTATTAGATCCAAGGATATTGATATCCTTGATGATGTTGTAAAGGAGTAGATCTCCTTTGGGATTAGTCGTTGGTCTAGTGTGGTAGTAGTTCCTCCATTGCAATGGAACTAGGTGCTTAGCCTAGTACCTAATAAAGGGTAGGTGACGTTGTGAAGGTGTAGTTCACCTTGGAGTGAAAGAACTAGGTACTTAGCCTAGTACCTTATAAAGGGTAGGCGACGTTGTGTAGGTGTGGTTCACCTTGGAGTGAAAGAACCCGGTGGTTAGCCTAGCACCGAAAAAAGGGTAGGCGACGTTGTGAAGGCTTCTCCGCCATAAGGAGATTGGTGTAGTGTTTACGAACTCTCGAGTAGGTGACTCGGGGAGTGGAGTAGGGAAAGGAGCGTGTCCTTGTAGCCGAACCACTATAAATACTCGCGTTGTGGTTTTGTGCTTCTTACTCTTATCTTTACATTACATATCTTTATATGCTTGTTTACCAACATCCAAATAGATTGACATAAGTCGATCTAAATAGTTTAAAAGGAAGTTTTAATTGGTAAAACTATTCAACCCCCCCTTCTAGTTTTCCACAACATCCTTAAAAAAGAATAAACAATAAAAAAATTAAAATCAATATAATTACTAGTAACAATAATAACCATGAAATATTTTATGTAATTAATAGGTTACCGGGATATCAACACCAACGTCATAGGCATGAGATGGACCTGCCTGATAATCAACAGGTGTGGCAAAAGAGCCGAACCCAACTGGCGTACGGGAAGGAGTATGTCCGGTGGAGGGAAGTCAGGATAGACAAGTAGACTTCAACGGCGGTGTAGGTACATGAACACCGTCAAAGAAAGAGTCGTTCGGTGGCTCGCCAAATGGACGGTCGGCCTTTGGTATTCCCTAAATGTAAAATTATAACGTAGAGTTGGTTATTTTCCAACATATGTCAATATAAGAAACATAAAAGCACGTAAATATACTTGCATGTTTTGAATAATAATAAATAAATTAACGTAAGCTACTTACCCCAAAATCGTCACCAAAAAATCGTGGATCAAGTTGTTTGAACATCGAGTCATGTTCTTGTAACTTCGACTCAAGTGCCTTCATCTTCTGTATAATTTCCGGTCCAATAAAATCGTGAATAGGTTCGTTTACTAGAGGCTTTATCACAGGAATTGGGGTCGGATTCCCAACAAAATACGCTCTACTTTGAGCTCACCACTCGGTATTTTGCTCATAGTCATCCGGCGTAAGCCTCAGCACAGGTGGATTTACCTTTAAAAAACATGGACAATATACACAACATTAAAAAAAACCAACAAAAAATTATAATCATATTGTAAGAAATTAAGGTCATATCTCAAACTCACATTCAATTGGTCATCCAAAAACTGGTCTAGACGATCTCTAAATACCATGTTTCTATAGCTCCACGCAATTGATCGGGGATACAACTGTATATGACAAAAAAACCTAGGGGTCGCACCATGAGGGAAACTCTCCAATATCCACGTCTGTAAAAAGGCAAATTTGTTAAAATTTGTTAACGATATACATATACATGAACTTCATAAATTTATATATGACATACCTTGAAGGCCCATATAAAGCCATTCAAATTGTACTTAGGAAGTTTAGTAGGATCCCTCCCCTCGGCAAAGTGCTTTGCCCTGCGCTGAATTGTTGCATCCTTAAGATAATCGTACAAGTTTGGCCATACGTACGACCCCCACGTGAACACATTCTATGCATCTAGATCCTCCACTAACCAAAATACAAACCCGTCGACTACATTCCAAAGCTCGGTCCCTTTTAACACCAACACTAACACGGCTATCAAACAAAGACCAACAGCATCTTTGTCGCTCAAACGACTAAACTCCTGGATGTCTAGCGCACGTAACACATTACCAACCTTTATTTTTGAAGAATCAATTGACGAAGGGAACACTCGTCTCCTAAAGGGATTAGGTCCATCTTCATAATTCTTTCTAAAATCTGTTCCAAACCTTAGACCAGTAACTAGACAGAATTCCTCCCTACCAAATTGAACTTCAACCTCACCCACCCGATCAATATCACGTACACGATATCTCAAAGGAAAAATATTTGTATCTCCCTCTTCACATGGCACTTGGTGGCATATAAAATAATGTACTAACACGCCACTCTCTTGCATTTTTGGCAAATCTAACAACCAACCAAAACATGTTTTTCTAAATAATGTTTCCTTAGGGGTGTTCCCAATCATACTTTTAATATCACTAACTATGGATAACCTACTCCTACATGTAACTTGGGCAGGATAATCCTTAAATAACATAAACATATATTAATACACATATACGTAACAAATAAAAAAAACTACAAGTGTAAAGGAAAAAAATTGCGAAATACCCGGTAATCCGCCATATTCACAGCCGTATCCACCACCACCACCACTGCACCACCAACACTTTTTTTTATAACCGCCACAACCAACACCACGACACCACACCTGTCACCACGCTACCGCACTTTTTTTTTATCACCACCACAAAACAAACAACACTCACGTATCAACCACCACCACCACGGCACCACAACGTCACGCACCACAATGTCACCACCACCATAAGATGAAGAAGATGTTTTGATAATTTATGATCAATGTCGTGTATATTGTTTCAAGAATGCTATTAAACACTCACAATTATGAATAAGATGTTACTGATTATAGTGAAGTTTACTACCTGACATTGTTTTAGAATGCAAACACATTGCTAAGATAAGGAATGTGTAAAAATGGATAACCCGACATTGTTTTAGAATGTGTTTTGATAACTTTTGATGAAGAAGATGGCTCGTGTATATATTCTACTCTACATGGATGATCAAATCAATCTTATTTACTCATCTACCCATTGAATGATCAAATCAACCATTTGCTTTTCAGCTTTTCTCCTTCCCAATGCCACTATCGACATGTTTAGGGCTAGAATTAGTATGCATATTTAATAATGTCGTGTAATATTCTTCTCTATATGACAAGATACCCGACATTAAACTTTTGCTTTTCAGATTATACATGACATGGGCAGATCTCGTGTATGTAGTTAAAACATATACACGACATGGGTCTTGGGAGGCGTGGGATATATTAAAAAAACAATGTCGTGTATATAGTTAAATTTCATACCCGACATTGTTGATGAATTAATTAGGAAACTCATTCTTGGCATACACCTAAATCTCGTGTATATAATGTAATTTCATACCCGAAATTGATAGGTATTTTTGAATAAGAGTAAAATTTTGGGAGGGTGCAGACACAACCCAACGAATATGGGTAGCACAGTAATTTTCGCAAAAATTAATTGTCCAATGGTTGAACGCATGCCATTCTCTTAATTTCTCAAATTATCCATTAGGCTAAGTTTACACTTCTGTTTTAGTATGAGTTTTCGTAGTATTTATTAGAACATAATTCATATATATTTCAGTTAATTACACAAATGGTCATTGTGGTTTGTTGGACTTTTCACTTTCAGTCATTATTATTTTTTTTTTACTGATTCAGTCATTGTGGTTTCTTGTTATTACGGATTCAATCCAAATGCGTATGAAATGACCAAAAAGCCCTTGTCACTTTCTTTTTCAAATGAGTTAATTACATAAATGGTCACTGTAGTTTTCAAATGACAATTACGTAACGGCCGTTAGTCCTTTATACTAACGGTCGTTAGTAAATAACCGAAAATTTGGTTTTCTTACGTTTTCTTCCATTTTTACACCTTATCATCCGTTTTGACACTTTTTCTTCCGTTTTTACTCGTTTTCGTTCGTTTTTACACATATTTATCCGTTTTTACACGTTTTCGTCCGTTTTTACATGTTTCGTCTTTTTTACACATTTTCGTCCGTTTTTACACGTTTTCGTCCATTTTTGCACGTTTTCGTCCATTTATATAAGTTTTCATTCGTTTTTACACCTTATCGTCCGTTTTTACACGTTTTCTTATGTTTTTACTCATTTTCATCCGTTTATACACGTATTTGTCTGTTTTTACATTTTTCGTCTGTTTTTACTCGTCTTTGTCTATTTTTACACGTTTTCATCCGTTTTTGCACGTTTTCATCCATTTATATACGTTTTCGTCCGTTTTAACACGTTTTCTTCCTTTTTTACTTGTTTTCGTCCGTTTTTACACGTTTTCGTCCGTTTTTACACGTATTCGTCTGTTTTTACACGTTTTCGTCCGTTTTTACATGGTTTCGTCTGTTTTTACATGTTTTCGTCAGTTTTTACATGTATTCGTCCATTTTTGCACGTTTTCGTCCATTTTTATACGTTTACATTCATTTTTGCACGTTTTCATTTGTTTTTACACGTTTTCTTCTATTTTTACTCATTTACGTCTATTTTTACATGTTTTCGTCCATTTTTACTCGTTTTCGTTTTTTTTACACGTTTTCGTCCGTTTTACACGTTTTCGTCTGTTTTTACATGTTTTCGTCTGTATTTACATGTTTTCGTTCGTTTTACATGTTTTCGTCTATTTTTACACGTTTTCATACGTTTTTGCACGTTTTCGTCCATTTTTATATGTTTTCATTTATATTTGTACGTTTTCATCCGTCTTTACACGTTTTCTTTTGTTTTTACTAATTTTCGTTTGTTTTTAAACGTTTTCGTCTGTTTTTACATGTTTTCGTCCGTTTTTACCCGATTCGTCCATTTTTACACGTTTCGTCTGTTTTACAAGTTTTTGTCTGTTTTTACATGTTTCGGTCTGTTTTTACACGTTTTTGTCTGTTTAAATGTTTTCGTCCATTTTTATACGTTTTCATTCATTTTTGCACGTTTTCATCCGTTTTTCCATGTTTTCTTTCGTTTTTACACATAAAATAACGGACGAAAACATGTAAAAACAGACGAAAATGAGTAAAAGTGAAAAAAAAACATGTAAAAACGGATGAAAACGTGCAAAAACGAATGATAAAATGTATAAAAATGGATGAAAACGTGCAAAAACGGACGAAAACGGATGAAATCATGTAAAAATGGACAAAAATGTGTAAAACATACAAATAAATGTAAAAGCAGACGAAAACTTGTAAAAACGGATGAAAACCTATAAAAACGGATGAAAACGTGTAAAAACGAAGAAAAATGAGTAAAAATGGACGAAAACGTGTAAAAATGGACGAAAACGTGTAAAACGGACAAAAATGAGTAAAAACGGAAGTAAACATCTAAAAACGGATGAAAACATGCAAAAACGAATGAAAACGTATTAAAATGGACAAAAACGTGCAAAAACCGATGTAAACTTGTAAAAACATATGAAGACTTGTAAAATTGGACGAAAACATGTAAAAATGGATGAAAACGAGTAAAAACAGACGAAAACGTGTAAAAACGGACGAAAATGAGTAAAAACGGAAGAAAACGTCTAAAAACGGACGAAAACATGCAAAAACGAATGAAAACGTATAAAAATGGACCAAAACGTGCAAAAACGGACGAAAACGTGTAAAAGCGAAAGAAAACGTGTAAAAATAGACGAAAACGTGCAAAAACAAATGAAAACATATAATAATGGGCGAAAACGTGCAAAACGGATGAAAACTTGAAAAAACAGACGAACATATGAAAACATGTAAAAACGGAAGAAAACGTGTAAAACAGAAGAAAACGTGTAAAAACGGACGATAAGGTGTAAAAATGGACGAAAACGTAAGAAAACACAATTTTCGGTTAGTTACTAACGACCGTTAGTATAAAGGACTAACGGCCGTTACTTAATTGTCATTTGAAAACCACAGTGACCATTTATGTAATTAACTCATTTGAAAAAGAAAGTGACAACGGCTTTTTGGTCATTTCATACGGATTTGGACTGGATCCATAAAAAACAAGAAACCACAATGACAGAATCAGTCAAAAAAAATTTAGTGACTGAAATTAAAAAATCTAACAAACAACAATGACCATTTGTGTAATTAACTCTATATAAGTTATATCATAATCCTTATGAATAGTTAAAACACATTCACAATTTTATAAATAAAATGAAATAATTCCTGTGACCGAACACAAATTGTTTGGTCTAAAATCACGATCTGCTTAAAAAAGGTGTAAAATGCAAATTAAAAAATTCGGCCTTTTGATTTTACACACAACCGCAAGTTTAGTCGCTGAATTTGTCAATTTTCATGTTTAGTCCTTTTGGCTGACGACTTTAATTATGTCCCGTCAATTCCCCTAATATGCACAGCACAAGATAGTATTTTGGTCTTTCTACTATCTTGATCGCCATCCTATATTTTGTTCTTGATTTTTATAAAAGATTCATAAAAGCAAGACAATTGAATCCTAATGAAACCCACATATCAACATAACAACCGCCATCTTATAAGATCTAAAACCCACAAATCAAGAACCACTATAATCATCATCTTCATCTATGAGTATAACCACTAATGCCCATAACCACATCATCTTCTTGATTTTACTTCTTCATCTACTAATATCTAAAACCCACAAACAACCATAACCATCATCATCATTGCATGAAATAACCACCACCAATTACCGATGCATGTCTACTACCTATTTGGCACCCGTCTACCACCATTTGTCTCTGGTGCTGGTGGCAGATGTAGTGATTGCCCTATGGTGTATTTTCATAATGGGCTTGATGGTTTTTTATTTATTGATTTAGATGTAATAAATTGTGAGATCCATGTTGTTTTAAGAGAGACGAAGTTAAGAGGGCTAGGTGTAATAACACCGTAACACCAAAAAAAATGATGACACCTAAACGTCACATCGTTTCAACACCAAAACATTTAACACTGAAAAATCACCCCTTATAACATCACCTTTTAAGACCCATTTTTTGTTTTTTTTAAATACAAGTTACAAATTAACCCCTTAACTAATGTTTCAATCCTTAAATAAACCCTTAACTAATATTTCATTCATTAAATACTAATACAAATTACAAATTCTTACAAAAACATACATAAATTTAAAAACTAATACATAAGTTTAAAAAACATGCGAAAATCTAAAAAAAAAAAAAAAGCCCCTAAGACTTATCTTCTTTGTCTTCATCTTCATGTTGTCACCAAATATGCCCCATAAGATGTCGTTGGAGAGATGCATATTTTTGTCATGTATTTCTTTTGCCTTTCGGTGTTGTATATCACATTTGTGGATCCACCTTTGTTGCCTATGTGGTACCGGATTTAACCTCATTTCATTGTACTTACTTATTGCAAAATTTTGATCTTTTAAAATCATGTTATGCAATATGATTGAAGAATACATGATTTTACGTATCTTGATAACCTGGTATTGACGCGTCGGTAGTTGTATTATTCCCCAACATCCTTTGAGAACACCAAAAGTGTAACACCCCCAAAATATCATAGCGGGAAGATTGTGTCATTGGGGTATTACCTATTAGCACACGGTACACACTATAGAAAGCGATCTCCAAATGAGACGTTTTGAAAAGTTACCATTCGAATAATAAAATCAGAGTTACAAACAAAAGATTCCATAGTACAATACATAAATGTTTTTATAGCATATCAAATGGTAAATCATAAAATCATAAGCCTTAAAAACATGATGTGCGACTCTATGCTCCATGCACCAGCTATCATCTTACTGACCTGAGATAAAAATGCTAAGAAGTGTCAACACAATGGTTGGTGAGTCATAGGTTTGTATTAATAAATATAAGTACAAAATTCAAGCACGTTGAAGTGTGTAGGACAATAGTGAACAAGATATACATATACGAGCACTTAAATAATATCACGATATATACGATGATGTATGCGGCATAAGCCCCTAAAATAAATAATGATTCTTTGTGAGGGAGAGTTTGAATTGTTGCTCCGAACAAGGGACACTTTGTATTGTTGCTCCGAACAAGGGAGACTTTGTGCTGCTCACAAGGAGACTTTAAATTTGTAATGCCCAATAGGGGACCTTACATTTGCGATGCCCAGAAGGGGACCTTACATTTGCGATGCCCAGAAGGGGACCTTACATTTACGATGACCACAAAGGGACCTTAAATTTGTGATTGATATAGAACATAACTTAAGTTATCAATAACAATTGATATAGCACATAGTTTAAGCACATAATTCCTAGTACGTAATTCCAAGTATAAATAAAGATTTATATAGCACATAGTATAGTTTTTAAGTAATTGTGATTGTTAAAATTGTAGCATGTATCTCCCCCAAAGAGTTTAGTAAACAATTAAATGATAGAAAATTGGGCCATAAAACTCACAGTAATTCTTAAAAGTTTAAAGTATTTATGAAAGTAAATGAAAATTGTTAAGTATGTATCTCCCCTCAAAGAGTTTACAAAAGATTTAAATGATATAAAATGGGGCCATGAAACTCACCATGAATTAATGATGTTAAGGGTATAAATAAATCGAGGAATAAGCCGGGAAATCTCTACGTACAACCTAGAAATATGATATTATCTTAAGTTTTTGGAATAATGATGTGAAAATATAACAGGTCTATATAAGTCATTCTATTTATCATGATGTTCTACATGGTAATTTATAATGATTGTGTATGTTGTAGAAATGGTTTACTAGTTTGTGAAACGTGTTTAATTAAATATTGTACCACTGTTCGGGCTATCATAATTCAGAGGTCATGTAGTAAACGTATGAGGAGCAAGGACACTTTCAATCGTAATCCCAGCAACTCGTCAATACGTTTACCCTGATGAAACCCCTCACATGAAATTCCCTACTAACATGTTACGTTTTTTATATTTAAAACGTATACTTTGTACTTGTAAGAGTTATAATGAGACATATGGTTTTAACATATTTCATTAATGATTATCGTTATGATTTTATATTTAACACTTACGTAATTTTTTATGAATTATGAAATAGGTCAAAAACAGTTTTAGGATATAAGTCGTGGAAAAGGGCACAATGGTCATAATTCCCGTCATTTGTGAAAACACCGTTACGAGTGTCAAGTGTATGATTTTATCTTACGGAAATGACATTTATAAGTTAGTAATAAAGTTCGGTAAGTTTGGTAAATTATCAAGCTCGGGAACTAGGTCGAATAAGAAAAGATTTTGGATGAAAACAAGTTTCGGGTCTAAACAGCCCGCGTTGCACAGCCTTTGTTTTATATTTTCAAGTTAAATTCTTGCAAGTATAGATGTAAAACATCATTCCAGACAACTTTCATGCTTTACACTTCTAATTATTCATACCAGAAAGGGGTCAAAATCATGATTTAAAATATGATCAGCAAGCTTTTTGACAAAATCGATATTCTCTTTTAGTAACTTATCTAGGCCTAACTTTCAAACCGCAAGTCCGATTTAGTTGATTTGAATTGCTACGGTTTTGCTTCGATCTCATCTATAACTGTATAGGTTTATTTAAGGTATTAGGTTCATGGTTTTGTCAAATTTTATAGAAAAATTCTTTGTTTCATTATTTTGCTAACAAGGTTTTACATAACATTATAAGCAAGTTTTACTTGTGTTTTTAAGAGTTTTTGCAATATTATCAATATCACAAGAATATATATAGCATATATAAGTATGAAAACATAGAAATAAACATGAGTAAGAGCTCTCTTACAACTTTTGGCCCTAAAAAAAGGGAAACTAGGACAAGAACAAGATCACTAACTTAAATCTTTTAACAACACCCTAGCTTTCACCACTCTTGCAACTCTTGAATTTCAGCTTAGGATCACTTGAACGAATACTTCTAATCCTCTTCTAATCACCTAGTGTAGCTTGTAAATCAACAATGGAATGAAGAAACTTATAACTAGGATTATATGGAGCTTGACAAGAGCTTCAACAATGATATGTTACTTGTTACTTGGAAATCAAAGATGAAGAGTTTGTGATCTAAGTGTGTGATCATTTATAGTGATGGTATAAGTGAGGAGATGAGTTGTCTTTTATACTAAACTGAGGAGGTTAGTGACTTAAGATCTTTTGGAAACATACTTGCTAAGTTATAACACATATATAAGCCTCCTATGTAAGTTTTACATATTTGATAGCTTCCTATGTAAGTTTTACATATTTGCTTGGTGCCACATAAGAAAAATGCCTCATGTGGCATATATGAGGAGGTTAGTGAGTCTAGGATATTTATCTTGACTTACGGAGTGAGTTTTGGTCCCTGTAACTGCTAACAATAAGTCTTTAAGTCACGAAACTTAAAACTGGGTATTGTAAAAGTATAAAACTTGTGGGAAATGTTAAAACTTAGCAATATACTCTACAAAAGAATATTGGATGAGTGATAAGTTTAACGGAGTGCGTAAACATTGTTAAAACCAAAAATCATAGGTTAAATGTAACACCCCCAAATCTCGGTACAGCGGAAGACTTAATCAAGTTTTCGAGGCGTTACGACTAGATTGGTATCTCACACAAGTATAGCAAACAAGATAGTCATTTTCATTCAAAACCAATCCCAAATTTAAATATTCAAAACATTAATCCAAAGTATAAATATTAGGCCCAAAACATGATTTAATAAAATAGGTCCCCATAATTTATCAGAGTCAAATATGATCCTTGAACCACGCCTCCTTCCCAAGCTTCCACCGAACACGTATTCCAAACATCGTTTAAATACCTGAGAAAACATGCTAAAAGGCCAGCTTACGCTGGTGAGTTCATAGGTTTAAGTTCAATAAAAACATAGTGGATCTGTAGGAGTCGATTTGCTATGCAATACTAAAGATAGATACACATCGTTCATAAACCATTTCATATCCGAAATCAAAATCCATATCCCGCATCCAGGGATCACTAGGGCCCAACGACTCTAGTCCAGCACTGTCGTGGCAAAGTCTAGAACAATTGCCAAACCCGGACTAGGTCGAGGTAGAAGTCTATTCTTAGCTAGGAAACATTTATAGCAATTACCGCACATCTATCTAAACAGTCAAGCACATAAGCAAATATAGTTTTAAAGGTCCAAAAACAGTAGCATGATTCTCACCCCAATTTAGTTAAAAACGTAGGTAAAAATGGGGCTATGAAACTCACCTCAAGCAAGCAACACACGAATACACACTAGCCGAAGATAACATGTAATCACGGCACAACAACTATCAACTCAGCACAACCTATTAATGTAAACCAATTTTAATATATATTACCCAAAATCAACGTTATCTACCCCAATGTATTCCATTTCGTTATTTCCAAAAATGTCTCGTTTCACCGTTTAGTCCTAGTGTTTGGTATCCTCATGTGGGTGTATCGACTCAGTATGATGCCATGAATGCATTCAAACAACCAATATGTGACTCAATGCAACACAATGAGACATCTAAGCGATAAGCTCCATAGTCCAATAAGTTTTGGAATAAATAGTAGACCTTATCGAATTCGTCAACTCGATAAACTCATTTATTTATTCGTGTCGCTTATTATCCCATAAACCGGTTGCATCCTAAAGAGTCATAAGGATAATTCACCCATTAATAAGGTTACCCAACGTACCTAGCGAGTTCTTATTAGATTCGTCAACTTAATAAGTCCGCTACCCACGTGGATCAACACTATTAATGTTAGGTTATCCGTAACCCATGCACACAACGTAAGTAAATAAATACTTGAAACTAGTATTAAATGCCTATAATTGGCGTATTTCGATAAACGTGTACTCGAAACATTAATTACTTATTTATTTTAAAACATTTCCATTTTTAGTCGTTAGTTTCTATTTAAAATCGTAAATAACAAGATAAGTCTTGTTATCGATATTTTTGGTATAAAAGCCTTTTTATTATTAATATTTCATAGTTTATTAGCATTTTCATATATATGTTTCGTCAAATTCCAATATTAGTTTCATATCATTATTTGTTTCGAGTCCACAAGCACGAGTCATGACTTCTCGGCTTTTAATCAATCAATAGTCCAAACTATACTAAATTCCATGTTACGGCGTTGTCAGGGTCAACTATTGACAAAAAAGTCAAAGTAACACCGACGTTGCTCAAAGTTGACAATTTATATATATCAAGTCCAAATAAAAGTCATAATAGCGCAATTCAATCCCAAATTAACTCAAATCAATCTCGCCAACCAATCAACCAACCAAATATACCCGAAACCAATGTTATGACCCTAATGGTCATGACACGGTCACGGTTAAGACCATGTGAATGAAACAAGCTCTAGAAGCTTTTCGGCTCCACGCGTCTCATCCAAACACCAACAACATCAACCCACAAACTACCACAACAACTCGACCCGGACCCACGGTCCATATGGGTCACGTACGCCACCAACCAATTCCCAACGTGGGTCTTGGTGGCTCGTACGCCTCATCACCACTACCAAACACCATCCAAACACTCCCAAATCAATACCACAACATCCAAACACAATCAATCAACCTCCAATCATTAACCAAACATCTGACCCATCATCTATTTCTAATCAAAAACATAAAACTAAACCTAAAATGCAAAGACCCAACAATATGATACACCACATGATTCCAAAACACTAGCTACATGTTTATTTAAGTGTTAATCAGATTTAATCCCATGTTTCACCCAAAACCCCTAAAAGTCGCCACCCATACGAGACCCATATGCCTCGTACGTGGTTGCTCTATGCCCAAACATGGCTTATTCAAGTCCCTTTTACCTTTTCCAAACACGAAATGTAAAACCTACTTGAAACCCTAAAGATTCGATTTGTATTTTCAAGATTTAGAGGTGTTATGGAGGTCTAGATGGCGCGTGTTATATATGGTTGGAAAGAGGATGAAAAAATCTTTAAGATGGTGGTGGAGGTGTGTGGTGACGCGCGGCGATGTGGCAGGAATCTCGCTGGAAAGTGGACGGATTTTAATGTGGCGGCTAGGGTTAGGTTTAGGGTTTTTAGAGAGAGAAATTAGTGAGAGAGAGAGGTGTGTGTGTGTGTTTTAGAGAGAGAATGAAAGTTTGGAAGTGAGGTGAGGTGAGGGTATATATATATGAGGGAGGGACTAACTTGCAAACTATTTTGGGAGGGAGGGGGCACCGGCCTAGGTAAAGAGGAGGGGCCGAAGGCGTCATTTTTCATAAACTATCCCGTTTACCCATTCCCGAGCTCATATATTGTCCCCCGAGTGTCCCAAGACATTCATTCGACTTTTTATTATCGTTATATATGTTTTTCCACTAGTTTTGACTATTTATTTGTAAATTTTCGAGTTACGGTCTAAAAGTTACATTATTTCTCGTTTTAGGCTTTTCTAGTGCCGAATCGAATAGTGCCTACCAAAAAGAGTTATAACTCACACGATAACTCATCCAATAACGAAATAAACCATGAAAACCAATAGATGATATAAAATCAAGTCACGGTTGATAAAAATAGTGTTAAAGGCAAAACTCGGTTTAGTTTAACATAATGCGGTTACCTAAATAGACTCCCTAAATTGCCAGTTATCACATTAAATACGCATAAAGCGTAAAATTTATGAAGTTTACGTAGAAATATAAAAAGTGAAATGTGATATATCAAATAAAATTATAATGATCCTAAAAGGCTTATAATGTGTAGAGTGTGCCTAGTCTAGTTTCGGTTGGTGTTAAACGTACGTTAAGTCTAAAACCAGAAATGTTAAATATTTAGTTAAACTTAGTTAAGAAGTTTAAGTAAATGTCTTAGTAACTTAGGTATTAAGTCTTGGAAATATCTAGGAACTTAGCTTGACAAGAAGGATTAAAAATGGCTAGTTAAGTTTAGGAGATATTTTGTGATATTTATTGTTAATAATCAAGTGTTGATTTTATGGCCAAAGGAGGAGGGAAATAAATTGAATTTTCCATAGATGTAAAATGGTTTAAAAGTCTTAGAAAATGCGATTTAGCTATAGGTTAAGTTCGTGTATAAATAAAAAAGCTTAAAACGCGAGTTTAAGCTCGTAAAACACATGGTTTATTTGGTAACATTTGAAATTAAATTTTAAAATTCCATATATTGATTATAGGTGAACTAGAATTTAATCTAACGTGATAAAAATGTTCAAAGTTGGTTTTCGTTGGGCGCGGGATAACCTAAAGGTTATATTTGAAGTTCTAAATTGTATGCGATTTTGGTATAAAATATTTATGTTTTAAATAAATAGTAACGTGAAAATTTTCAAGTTGTTACAGTTTTACCACCTTAAAGGGAATTCTGTCCTAGAATTCAGTTCATTTTACAAACGTATGTTCTTATGTCTATCATTCATTCTACAAACGTATGTTATTGTGGCTAGATTTGATGAGGCAAACTTTTCCATTCTCGAGCATAGCCCTCAAAAGACTTTTAGCTATTTGATACTAAATTAATCCCATAACTCATCAAACAAGAACTATCATGAGATAGGGTTGAATCGGTTTGAGTAATAACTTGATTCTAGCTAGATTTTCGCAACTCATCAAACAAGAACTGTCACTCGGTCAAGCTAGGAAACAAGTTGTCATAAAGGAATGGTTTAATATTTTTGAAGGAGGTCTTTGAAAGATTTGATCGATTATAGAATTGCTTACACTAATCAAGTCAATGAATAATGGTGACTTAGATTAGCGAGAAGGCTAGAAATGCATCTAAGGCTTATGACATTAGGTAGAGAGAAGTTATGTCCAAGAGGTTTAGATAACTAGGCTTAGTAATAATATATCAAGGACAAATTACATGGACTAATAAACATGGACAAAGGCATAACATGGACGGAGAAAATAAGGCATGACCTAATATAGCAAGGTACTGTGACTGATAAGCACGCACATAGGCATAAAATAGTGAAATAAGGCAAAGTATGACAAACCAAGGCATACTTAAAGCTAATTGTGGATGTCTGATTATAGTGTACAATGCAAAAATATGAATACTCAAAACATTCATTGCTCACGCGCACGACTATTTCAACTTCGGGTGATTGTCCTATGACTCGACCAAACATTCCCCGAGAATACTACTCCTTTCACTGCATGATTCTTCTTGAATTAGGCATAGGTGTACAGGCTATGAATAATTTAGGAGTAACCATGCAATGCTAGGATTAATTGACTCGACTAAATTATGGGATTTCCTTATTAATACAAAAGTCGTATCATCCAAAAGCGTGGATCTAAACAAATAACCAGCAAAAGCATATGCACAGGAAGTGTATGTAAGGCAAACAAAGAGGAGAGTCTTAACGTATAAAGCAGTTATAGTCTAGGTACTAAATGTAACCTAGTTCTCTATAACCAATACTATGATACCAATATGTAACACCCCCAAAATGCCGCAGTGGAAGATTGTGTCATTGGGGTATTACCTATTAGCACACAATAAAAGTTATAGAAAATGACCTCTAAATTAGACATTTTGAAAAGTTACCATTCGAATAATAAATCAGAGTTACAAACAAGAGATTCCATAGTACAATATATACATATTTTTATAACATATCGATTGGTAAATGATAAAAGCATAAGCATTCAAAACATGACGTGTGACTCTATGCCCCATGCACCAGCTATGATCTTACTGACCTGAGATAAACATGCTAAAAAGTGTCAAGACAATAATTGGTGAGTTCATAGGTTTGTATTAATATATATAAGTACAAAAGTTAAGTACGTTGAAGCGTGTAGGACAATAGTGAACAAGATATACATATACGAGTACTTAAGTAATATCACAATATATACGATGATGTTTCTGGCATAAGCCCCTAAATTAAATAATGATTCTCCGTCAACAAGGGAGACTTTGTATTGCTGCTCCGAACAAGGGAGACTTTTTATTATTGCTCCGAATAAGGGAGACTTTGTGCTGCTCATAATGAGACTTTAAAATTGTGATGCCCAAAAAGGGACCTTACATTTGCGGTGGCCAGAATGGGACTTTACATTTGCGATTCCCAGAAAGGGACCTTACATTTGCGATTGATATAGCACATAACTCAAGGTATCAATAACAATTGATATAGTACATAACTCCTAGTATAAATAACAATTGATATTGCACATTGTTTTAAGCACATAGTTCCTAGTACGTAATTTCAAGTACAAATAAAGATTTATATACATAGTATAGTATTTACGTAATTTTGATTGTTATAAAAATTGTAGTATGTATCTCCCCTGAAGTGTTGAATAAACAATTAAATGATAGAAAATTGGGCCATGAAACTCACACTAGTGCTTAAAAGTTTAAAGTATTTATGAAAGTAAATAAATAGTTAAGCATGTAACTCCCCCAAAGACTTTACAAAATAGTAAAATGATATAAAATGTGGCCATGAAGCTCACTGTGAATTAATGATGTTAAGGGTTTACCGAAATCGATGTATAAGCCGGGAAATCTCTACGTACAACCTAGAAATATGATATTGTCTTAAGTTTTTGGAATAATGATGTGAAAATATAACAGGTCTATATAAGTCATTATACTGATCATGATGTTGTACATGGAATTTATAGTGATTTTGTATTTGGTAGAAATGGTTTACTAGTTTGTGAAACGTGTTTAGTTAAATATTGTACCACTATTCGGGCTATCGTAATTCAGAGGTCATTTAGTAAATGTATGAGGACCTAGGACACTTTAAATCGTAAATTCAGCTACTCGTCAATACGTTTACCCTGATGAAACCCTTCACATGAAATTCCCTAGTAACATGTTACGTTTTTAATATTTAACGTATACTTTGTACTCATAAGAGTTATAATGAGACATATAGTTTTGGCGTATTTCATTAATGAATATGGTTATGAATTTGTATGTTACACTTAGGTAATCTGGTATGAATTATGAAATAGGTCAAAAACGGTTTTTGGTTATAAGTCATGAAAAAGGGCAAAATGGCCATAATTCCCATCAATTGTGAAAACACCATTCTGAGAGTCAAGTGAAAGATTTTATTTTATGAAAATAATGTTTATAAGTTTGTAATGATGTTCGGTAAGTTTGGTAAATTATCAAACTCGGGAAGTAGGTCGAATGAGAAAAGATTGGATACAAACAAGTTTCGGGTCTAAACAGCCCGCGTTGTACAACCTTCATTTTACATCTTCATGTTTAAAGCTCACGTGTCTATATGTAAAACATCATTCCGGACAAATTTCGTTCTTAAACTTTCAATTATTCAGACCAGGAAAGGGTCAAAAACGTGATTCAAAATCTGATCAACAAGCTATTTGACAAAATCGATATTCTCTTTTAGCAACTTATCTAGGCGTAACTTTCAAACCACAAGTCCGATTTAGTTCATTCGAATTGCTACGATTTTGTTTTGATATCCTCTATAAATTCATGGGTTTATTTAAGATCTTAGGTTCATGGTTTTGTCGAATTTTATAGCAAAAGTCTATGTGTTTCATTAGTTTGCTAACAAGGTTTTACATAACATCATAAGCAAGTTTTTCTTGTGGTTTTAAGAGTTTGTACAACATTATCAATATAACAAGCATATATATAGAATATATAAGTATGAAAAAATAAAAATACACATGAGTAAGAGCTCTCTTACAACTTTTAGCCTTAAAAAAATAAAAACTATAACAAGAACAAGATCACTAACTTAAATCTTTCAACAACACCCTAGCTTTCATAACTCTTGAAACTCTTGAATTTCAAATTAGGATCACTTGAAAGAATACTTCTAATCTTCTTCTAATCACCTTGTATAGCTTGAAAATCAACCATGAAATGAAGAAACTTATAACTAGGATCATGTGGAGCTTGACAAGAGCTTCAACAATGATATGTAACTTGTAACTTGGAAATCAAAGATGAAGAGTGTGTGATTTAGGTATGTGTTCATTTATGGTAATGGTATAAGGGAGGATATGAGTTTTATTTTATACTTAAATGAGGAAGTTAGTAACTTAAGATATTTTGGAAACTTACTTGCTAAGTTATAACACATTTATAAGCTTCCTATGTAAGTTTTACATATTTGCTAGCTTCCTATGTAAGTTTCACATATTTGCTTGGTGACGAATAAGAAAAATGCCCCATGTGGCAAATATGAGGAGGTTAGTGAGTTTAGGATATTTATATTGACTTACGGAGTGAGTTTTGGTCCCGAAAATGCTAAGGGTAAGTCTTTAAGTCTCGAAACTTAAAACCGGGTATCGTAAATATATAAACTTTTGAGAAATGTTAAAAATTATCAATATACTCTACAAAAGTATATTAGATGTGTAATAAGTTTAATGGAGTGTGTGAACGTTGTTAAAATCTAAAATCGTAGGTTTAATACGCATAAAGCGTAAAACGTATGAAGTTTACGTAAACATAGAAAAAGTGAAATATGATATATCACATACGATTATAATGATCCTAAAAGGCTTATAATGTGTAGACTGGGCCAAGTCTGGTGTTGATTGGTGTTAAATATACGTTAAGTCTAAAACCGGAAATGTTAAATATCTAGTTAAACTTAGTTAAGAAGTTTAAGTAAATGTCTTAGTTACTTATGTATTAAGTCTTGGAAATATTTAGGAACTTAGCTTGACAAGAAGGATTGAAAATGACTAGTTAAGTTTAGGAGATATTTAGTGTTAATAATCAAGTGTTGATTTTATGATTAAAGGAGGAGGGAAATAAATTAACTTTTCCAAAAATGTAAAATGGTTTAAATGTCTTAGAAAATGCGGTGCAAGTATAGGTTAAGTTCGTGCATAAATAAAAATGCTTAAAACGCGAGTTTAGGCTCGTAAAACACAGGGTATATTTGGTAACATTTGAAATCAGATTTTAAAATTCTATATATTGATTATAAGTGGACTATAATTTATTCTAATATGATAAAAATGTTCCGAGTCAGTTTTCGTTGCGCGCGGGATAACCTAACAGTTATATTTAAAGTTTAAATTTGTACACGATTTTGGGATAAAATGTTTATGTTTTAAATAAATATTAACGTGAAATTTTTTGAGTTTTTACAAAAAGCACGTTCCCCTTTTCAATCCCAACTCCATTTACCTCAAACGGAGCTATAGGGGCAACATCATCAAAACTGTCGTCAAATGAGGGAGAATTATCTAAAACATTGATATCATTATTCGTACCTGCTACCCCAATGATAACATCAAATTAGCCTGATATTATATATCAAATTCCCGTGTTTATGGCCTCATTTGTATTAATATGGTACTTAATTCGTTCATATTCGTTCATAATTGCATTTCAGGATAAATGAGGCTTTGGAGCGGAAAAGATGAGATATAAGCCCAATTAGATGTTTGGAAGATAGATTACGGCGTAAGTGCACAATTTACTTACGCCGTAACTCACACTACGAGGGCCTATGAATTCTGTGTGAAGATTACGCCATAACTCGTTAATAATGTTACGGCGTAAATATGATGCCTTGAAGGATACGGCGTAACCAACTCTTATGGTTACGTCGTAATTATTTTTGTGAAGGTCACGGCGTAACATGATAAATTAGTTACGCCGTAGAGATAATTCTAGAGTAGATAAGTATGTGCTGACAAAGGATTACGGCGTAACCCGATGATTTAATTACGCCGTAATTAATAATTTGGGCGGAAAGTTTTGAAGTTCAGGGATTAAAAGCGGCAAGTTAATATTTATTTTATTCACTTCAGGGACTAAAGAATAAATACTAAAGTACGAAGAGGGGCTGAAGTTGTCATATTTATTACACATTTATATGTGTAATTAAAGGAAAAATATGGCCAAGGGCCAAGTTGTAATTTATCGCAAGTTGGAGGACCTTAGATTGAAATATAGCCTAAGTTAATTAATATATATAGATCATGTACGTGAATATTGAGAATCATCAATTAGGTTAATTTTATGATACTGCTTTTGTGTGACGTACAAGAAGAAAGAGAGGCGGCAACAATGGTGGTTCTTTTAGGGGCAAATCCTTCGGGGTTTTGCCCCGGTACTCAACTAGGGGATCGATAACAATTATCTTGGCATGATATGTAATAATTTTTTGACTCATATTATTATTTTGGTTTCATTATTCAATTATAATTTTGATTCTAATTTAATTGTTGGGCATCTTTATTTATTGTGTTCTAATTAATTGACCATTAATTTATTATTAGTTAATTAATTATTTGATGCTTATTCTTTGTTTATTTATTGTTTTATATGAAGTTTTATTAGTCATTCCACTATGGTATTTTAGTGATGTGGAAACTAGGTGCTAGCCTAGTTTTGATTCTTTTATTATTAATTGTTTCTAGTGTATGCATGTATAATTCGTCAGTAGTTACCCTAGCTTCGGTAGTTTTGAAATGCGGTTGTATCTAGTTGCTTAGGAGAATTGACCAACTGACCCAAAGCAGGTAGGTAGAGGTTGGGAGGGTAATAATTGACCAACTGAAGACCCTTCCTCGCTTGTGCGAACTGACCAAATTATCACCGGTCGTTTGGATGAACTTAAGAAGTTAGGGATGAGTGCCTAAGATGCTAGCGCACGGGCACTCATTATTTTGAATCTTGCATGTAGAGGTACTTAATGACTTGTGTGGAAAACTAGAAGGGATGCTTGAATAGTTTTATCGATTAAAAGTTCATTTTAAACTATTTAAATTGACTTAGGTCAATTGATTTTGTGTGAATGTTGGATGTTGATAGATAAAGCATATAAAAAAATGATACAAAGTTAAAGAGTAAGAAACACAAACCACAACGCGAGTATTTATAGTGGTTCGGCTACAAGGATACATTCCTTGCCCTACTCCACTCCCCGAGTCACCTACTCGAGATTTCGTAAGCACTACACAACACAAGCTCCTTGTGGCGGAGAAACCTTTACAACGTCTGTTGATGACGGATGAGTGGCAGCTGCAAGTGCCTATCTTTGCGCGCCCACGCGATATCCTGAATCCCTTCGCGCTTGAGAATGAAATCCCTCTGAAAGAATCCTTAGAGGCCCATGCTATGAGGCTTGCCAAGAAGAAGGGCGTGAACGGAAAGGCCATTCTTTGTGGTGTTGGTGCAGCGCACCTTCCTAGATCCGATGGGGTACCTGTGAGTGTGGCGACGGTATCGCACCAGGACTCTGATTTGTTGAAGAAGCTGAAGGAGGCTGGGGACGCTGCAAGGCACGTGGAGAGCTCATGTCTTAGGCGTAGCAATAGTATATAGGTTGTAGCTTCCTTGTGAATATCTTTTTGTAAGAACTCGTGGTCCTAAATAAAATTTTCCTTTTGTTGAATGTGGGTTAATGTGAATGTTGTTGCGATTTGTAATGTTTGTACTTAGTTATCTGTTTTTTCATAAAAAACATTCTTGTTGTATAAGAATCAAACGATTGTACAAGCGCAAATAATAAATGAAGTCCATAATCATGTATGAAAGTCACATTTTAACATTCTACCTCTTTATTCATAATCGTGTATGGTGTGATATGCAGCGTACTATAAATATCATAGTAAGGAGTCTAGAGTCTTGATTCCTGGTTTGTTAAACGCGCACAATATGCAGTGTTGCGCATCCGTCATGGAATGCGCATTGTACTTATTCCAACGTCTTGAAAATAAGGTGTTTAACAAGGATGCATGATTCGATGTTTATGGGTTTGCAACCCTCTTACTCAACGAGTTATTTAGTAGGTTTACTCATCCTTTTACCAATGTGGGTTTATTAAGTGCATGCACGCCATGTAGGCAAAAGATAATATAACAACAATGTTGAGATATGAATAATATGTAAATAAAAAATTAAAATGTGTCGCGGAGTTAGCTAGAAACCGAGACGTTTATTAATACTTGCAAGTTTTTGTAAAAAAAAAGAAAGACATTTATCTAAGTAAAATAGAATGTAAATACACGGATATTTATTTAGCACTATACTAAAGTACGGGAGAATCCGTTCGCTGGGCCGTAGCCGTTCCTAGAGGTAGCAATGTTTGAGGTTGCAGATGTTCCATGTACGTGGTAGCTCGCGTCCATCGATATCACGCAGCTTGTACGTGCCTTTTCCTAATGCTTCAATGACCTCATAAGGTCCTTCCCACTTCGGTCCAAGTTTTCCTGTATCTTCTGCGTGGCTCGCGTCATTGGCGCGATATACGAAATCGCCTGGTCTGAATGAGACACTTCGAACTTTAGCATCGTAGTATCCCTTCATTCTTGACTTAGCTCTCGCCTCACATATGGCTGCGCACTCGCGCCTTTCTTCCAACAGGTCCAAGTCAATACGCCGTTCATCGTCATTGGTTGTAACATTAACTTCGGCAGTGCGAATAGTTGGCATCCCAATTTCGGCTATTATGACGGCTTCTGTCCCATAGACAAGAGAAAAGGGAGTGTCGCCCGTGCTAATTTTGATTAAAGTGCGGTGCGCCCACAAAACATGTAATAGTTCTTCTACCCACCTTCCTTTGTGTTTGTCTAAGCGTGCTCTAATTCCTTCACCAAGACTACGATTTGCGCGCTCGACCAAACCATTTGTTTGTGGGTGTTTAACTGACGCGAAGTGTTGTGCAATATTCAGTTTCTCGCACCATTCCTTGAAAGGGTTGTCACATAATTGTTTTCCATTGTCCGAGATGATTTTCCCAGGTAATCCGAAACGGCATACGATATTTTCCAAACAAATCGTTTTACCTGGTTACCTGTGATTGTCGCGACCGCCTTTACTTCAATCCATTTAGTGAAATAGTCTATAGCCACTATAAGGAATTTCAATTCTCCTGCTGCAACAGGAAAGGGCCTGCAATGTCGATACCCCATTTATAGAATGGCCATGGCGACGTAATAGGTGTTAGCTCCTGTTGTGGTTAGCGTGGAATGGGTCTGTGAACTTGGCAGTCGCTACACTTTCTTACTAAGTCACGCGCATCCCGGTGCATTGTAGGCCAGTAGTATCCTGACCGTAAAGCGCGCGCCACAACGGACCGTGGTCCTGAGTACATACTACATGAACCGGCGTGGATTTCTGGAAGTACATAATTTACTTGCAGTGGTCCGACACATCGAAGCCATGGTTGTAGAAAGGAGCGTCGATATAGTATACCGTCCCGAAGTTCAAACCTCTGTGATGTGCGCCGTACCCTTCGGGCGTCCTTCTGCTCTTGGGGCAATACGCCCGTGCTTATGAACTCGACTATTGGGGTCATCCATGTAGGACCTTGCTCCTCTATCACCGTGGATATTTCTATCTCTGAGATGGACTTGCTCTTCAGCGTTTCCACCAACACTTGTTTTGACGGGTGCGCAAAACTTGTGGATGCAATCTTGCTTAGTGCATCCGCCTTTCTATTGTCCCCTCTAGGAATTTGCTTGATGGTAAACCTGTCGAAACTCTGGATTAGTGACTTGGTCTTGTTGAGGTATTGGATCATGTTTTCCTCTTTAGCCACATATTCGCCCAAAACGTGGTTGGCCACTAGCCGGGAGTCCACATTTTCTTCCAGGTTGCGTATGCCCATTCGAGCTGCAATGCGTAATCCAGCGATCAGGGCTTCATACTCTGGCTCGTTGTTTGTGGCTGTGAATTCGAAATGCAGTGTGTAAGTGAATTCCATTCCTTCTGGACTTGGGAGGATAAGGCCTGCGCCTGACCCATCTACGCATGAAGATCCGTCCGTGAACAAGATCCATGGTTCTTGTAGTTCCACCTTTCTTTGTGAAGGTGCATCGTCAGTGTCCGGTTTTTCGATGATGAAGTCTGCTAGTATCTGCCCGTTAACTGCAGTACGTGGTCTGTAGGAAATGTTACGCTCACCTAGCAACACACTCCACTTTTGTAGACATCCCGATGCGTCAGGTTTGGAGATAATTTTCTTGATAGGCTGGTCTATAATCACCGCTATTGGGTGTGCCTGGAAGTACCTGCGTAGCCGTTTGGCGGCGAATACTAATGCTAGGACCAACTTTTCCATTGAGCTGTAGTTAATCTCCGTTTTCTTGAGTGCTCTGCTTACAAAATACACCGGTGTTTGCACTGAATTCCTGTCTGTTAGTAGCACCGCGCTGACTGCTCCATGGGTTGCTGACAAATACATAATTAATTCTTCCCCTGGGCGAGGCGCAACTAGCGTGGGGAGTGCTGCTAAATGCTGTTTAAGTTGTACGAAAGCTTCTTCTGCTTCCGTAGTCCAGCGAAAGTCTCCCTTTTTTATACACTTCTTGAGTGTTTTGAAGAGAGGGAGTGACTTATCTGCTGATTTGGACAAGAATCTGTTCAAACCGGCTGGTTTTCCATTAAGAGACTGGGCTTCTTTCAACGTGCGTGGTGAAGGAAGTTGGATGACAGCCTTCGTTTTTTCTGGACATGGTTTAATGCCATCAGGCTCTATCAAATATCCAAAGAACATGCCTTCTGTAGCGCCAAAGGTGCATTTCTTAGGATTTAACTTCATGTTGATCTCTCGTAGAGTCTTAAATGTTTCCTCAATGTCGCGCACCAATTCGTCCTCCGTATGGCTTTTTATGACAAGGTCGTCAACATAAACTTTTAGGTTGCGGCCCACCTGTTTGTCAAATGCATTATCTACCAATCGCTGGTAGTTAGCGCCTGCATTCTTTAAGCCGAAGGGCATCTTTGTATAACAATAGACGCCTTGGCTTGTATGGAAGGCCGTTTTTTCCTCATCTTCTTTAGCCATTTGGATTTGGTGGTACCCTTTGTATGCGTCTAAGAAACATTTGAGTGGGTATCCGCACAAAGATTCTATCTTCCAATCTATCTCTAGTAGTGGGTAGCAGTCTTGTGGACATGCTTTGTTGAGATCCGTGAAGTCCACGCACATACTCCAACTACCATCGCTCTCCTTGACCATCACTGGGTTGGAAAGCCAGTCATGGTAGTAGACTTCTCGCATGATACCTGCATCCACAAGTTTGTGTACTTCCTCCAAAATAGCTTTTGCGCGCTCTGGAGCCTGGTCGCGCTTCTTCTGTCGTACTGGGGAGTATCCTTGTCGGATTCTCAACTTGTGCTCTGTAATCGAGCGTGGCACACCAGTCATGTGCTTTGGTTCCCATGCAAATTTTCTAGATTCTTTTGCAAGAGTGTGCACACGGCTGCCCTGCCAGTATCAGACAGTGATCCCTCGATCGATATTTCTTGCTCTGGGTAATCAGGATGAATTGCGACCCAAAGGTTTGATACTTTAGTTGCTCGCTGTTTTGGAATGTGTGTCGTCTCGCATGTAATCGTGTTACATTCTTCAGGTGGTACGGTGGTATTGTAGAAAGTAACAATGCCTCCCTCCACTGGGAACTTGAGCATCCCATGTGTTGTAGACGGTACTGCGCATATCGCTAATATCCCTGGCCTTCCAATAATACCATTGTATGGCGAAGGGGATTTGATCACCATAAAGTTCATCCAGGCTATCGTGGAGTGTTCCTGATTACCGACATTGATTGGTAGGCGTATTTGCCCCATGGGCCATATCTTTTCTCCTATAAAACCAGTCAACGACTTCATGGCCGGGATTACCTGACTGCGTATCTCAGGTCGCAGTCGCTTGAAACAATGTTCATACATTATATCTGCCGATGCTCCTCCATCAACATACATGCGGTGGATATCGTGACCCCATGCATTAATTTCAATGGTAAGCGGTTCTACCACTGCGTTATCCGCAGTCAAGGTGGGGAAAGAAATTTCGCTTCCCCAGAAAAACTTTTGGCTGATCCTCTGCTTAGTCTTTCGCTGCCATGATTGTATCATGTAAATGGTATCAGCCTTATCCTTGGGTGCTTCTTTCTTGTTTCCAGTTTTTTGCTTATCTTTTCCCTCCTTGATGTTCTTAACAAGATGGTCCAATCTGCCTTCTTTTACTAGTTTATCAATTAGCTGGCACAATTGGACACACTCGTTGGTGGTGTGTCCCTTCTGTCCATGGTAGTCACAGTATCCGTTCCCCATGTGCCGTTCTTCTAGGGTGCGCATTGGTGGGGGTCTCGGGAAATTCGCACCTTCCATTGCGAATATCTCCTTTGGAGTCTTGGTTAGCGGGGTATACTTATCGTTCTCTCGCCCGCTCCCCTGACCACGGTAGTTTTTGTTGCGGTTATTACTCTGGTCATTAGATTTCCTTCTCGGCAGTTCTTGTGACCTATAGTTTGAATATCCTTTCTTACTGTTTGCCGCGGCGGCTTCTCCTTGGATAAAGGACCTTGTGCGTTTAATAAGTTCATCAAAGGTTTGGGGAACCTTGTCGTTCAACTTCTTAATGAGTTCCGGGTTATTGATTCCGTTCATGAACCCTGAGATCTTTAGTATTTCAGGACATGCCTTGACATGTATGCATTCGTCTTTGTAGCGCTCTAGATAAGCGCTTGTAGATTCCCCCTGGTGCTGTTTTACCCTGGCAAGTTCGACAGGATTTTTGGAGCATTTCTTCCTTTCAGTGAAGTTCAGGCGAAACGCCTTCCGTAACTCTTCAAAGCCGTCAATGCTTCTGTGTGGAAGCTTACTGAACCAGTTTCGCGCATTTCCTACTAATGTGGAATTGAACTTGTGGCACCACACGGGTTGTGGCCTGTTTTCGATGGTAGCAGCTGATTTGAAATTTTTTAGGTGATCGTCCGGATCACCTGTTCCATCGTAGGTTTTCATATTAGCGGGCATGCGCCTTCTCTTATTTTCTGAGAAATTGCTGATGCGCCGAGTGAACGCATCCACCTTTTGGCGGCGCCAGGGAAGAGACATATCTTCTTCCTCCTGGTAGCGATATCTTCCCCTGGACTTCCAGTGTCCAGTTTCGCTGTCCTCGTTATCCGAGGAATTACTAGAGAACGAGCCCAAGGAGTTGCCAGAGGATGAGCTTCCTCTCTTTCGGCGCTTGCACCAACTGTCCTCAGAATCTGAGTTTGAAGAGCTTCCACTTGGGGAGTGCCGTCGTCCCAGTCTGTCACGGACCTTGCGGCTACCAAGCCTAGCGTGGACATTGGTACGCCGTCCATCTTCTTCGTGCTCTTCCAGATACTGCAGTTCAGCTGCTTCATCGTTCTCTACTCTCTTCCCAATCCTGGTAATCACTGGGGGCCGGCGGTTATCCTTCCCGCGTCTATCCCTCAGATGACGCGATGAGGATGTCTCATACTCTGCGTCAAAGTTGAGTCGGGCTTGCAGGCTCTGGTTCAACCTCTTTTTCGCCTCCTCTTGCATGAGGGCAGCCAAGGTTTCATAGTTTTGAGATACGAAGTCACTTGGTGCTAGTTCAGGCGCGACTCCTTCTAGCGCAAGGGTGTTTGTTTCCACCTCTGGACCCCTGTTTCGGAGAGGTGCGTCTGGCGTTTTTGTGAGGTCTGTTTCTGGTACCGTTTGGAGGGGAGTGGTAAGAAAGGTGCTGGTGGTTGTCGTAGTGGCATGGGTTGTCCCCGTGTGTTGTTCCACTGTCGGGAAGACCAGATCTGACCCTTGATTTTTGGTCGTACTGGTTGTCCCAGCGACCTGCTTGGAGGCCGATCCGCTTTGTTGCTTCTTCCCTTGCAGGTCGCTATGCGATCTTTGGTTTAGATTTCCTTGCTTTGTCATTCTAGTTCTTAGAGCTTAGTGATTGGTCCCACGGATGGCGCCACTTGTTGATACAAAATTTGGATGTTCCTTGTTTAGATTCCGGTTCCCGTATCAATTGGATCTTAATGCTTGAGACCTGCACACTAAGAAAACAGAAAACACCGTTAGGCTTATCGTGGGATTGTTTCCCACGATTATCCTCCGGCGTGAGAGTAAGTAATCGGTTTTAGGGTTTAGTGGAGAGTTAGGGTTTGAGATCGTCCCTTTAATGAGGGCTGGGATGCCCTTTATATACACACGAAACCCTTATTGGTTTCGTGTTCCCCAAACTTCGGCGTATCCCGCCTAAGTCGGTTGTTAAACACTTATCTCCCAAGATAAGAGATATCCGATATCGTAAGCCATAAATAACTTTGGGTTTGGGCCTTCGTGAGCCCAAACCGTTATCGGGTTGGCCCACTCGTACTGGGCTTGCTAGTAGCAGTCATTGGTCGGGTTCGTGACCCGAATGCGGACTATACGTCATCAACGTCGCCTACTCTTTATCCGGTACAAGGCTAGACACCGGGTTCTTCCACGAGGTAGAACCAAACCTATCACAACGTCGCCTACACTTTATCCGGTACAAGGCTAGATACCGAGTTCCATTACAAAGGAGGAACTACTACCCAACACTACACAACACCTATCCCAAAGGAGACATACTCTTTATAACAACACCATAAGGATCTTACTATCTTTTGACCCAAACTAATCTATCTTGTACATCAATACACCATATCGAATGTACACCCTTGGCACCTTTCACTAATGCCTTTGACACGACCCTTCGGCACCTTTCACTAATGCCTTTGTCTTGACTCTTTGGCACCTTTCATTAATGCCTTTGACACGGACCTTTGGCACCTTTCACTAATGCCTTCGGCACGAACCTTTGACACCTTTCACTAATTCCTTCGTCTTGCGTTTGGCATCTTTCACTTATGCCTTAAACACAACACTTCTAAGGAGGGAGGAAAGAACTATCAATAAGCTTACTTCAGTAGTCTTGATGATGATGAAGCTTGGCAACCCATGGACTTGAGGTTGCTCAACTTCAAGAGGTGGTGATCTCGCCTTTAAGAGGAACCTAGAGAATCACACAAACATAAAATTACATAGAAAGATCCTTTGGATCTGAGGTTAGAGAGTTTACAATACAAAGAGAGAGTATGTGTAAAAGGGGTGAGTAACAATGAAGAAATGACTCACTATTTATAGGCAAAAACATCTAATGTTCCCCGGATCCCACAGATCCCTTACTTGAGGGATTCGCCCAGTGTAATCCTAGGGATCCGTGGACGCTCCTCACTATTTGGGTTTTGGGTCATGGTTTATGGACTTTAGGTCGTGGGTACCCAAATAGATATAATGTATCTAGACATTGAATCATGGGTCATGGTTTTGGTCCATGGGTCATGGATAATAACCAACATGACTTCATGCATGATGTCATGTAATGGGTCATGGGTTATGGATCAAGCTCCATGGGTATGGGTCATGGACTTTGGGTTTTGCCCAACAATATTCAATGTATCTAGTCAATGGGTTAAGAACTTAGATTTCTACCCATTACATTACCTATTACAATATATACAAATGTATATATATATATATATATATATATATATATATATATATATATATATATATATATATATATATATATATATATATATATATAGAGAGAGAGAGAGAGAGAGAGAGAGAGAGAGTAAGGATCCAGTGAGAAGTAAGTTAAAATAAGAAGTGGTGAGAAGTGACCAAAACCACGCATTTGATGTGCAACAACTTGCATTAAATGCATTTCTATTCATATAGATGCAACATCTTGAGTTTCGAAAGTTAATTTGATGTATAGATGGTGCAAATTGATTTTCATGATGTCGGCACGTGCAGAGGAACAAAAAACAAGAGAAATCATGAAATGCATCTAATATACGTATATGCATCTGATTAAAAGTTAGAAAACACACTATGGTGCGTTATAATGCATCTAAGATTATAGGGATGCATCTAATTTAGGTCGGTGCATCCCGGATTTGCGATTATAGTTCTTCTTATTCCTTCTTATTTTAAGTAATCTTCTTATTTGATCCTAACTCTATATATATATATATGTATATATATATATATATATATATATATATATATATATATATATATATATATATATATATATATATATATATATACACATATATATATTTCCATATTTTGTAAACACTAGTTGTTATACATATGAATTTCTATAAAATGTAAACACTATTATTTGTTTAGTGTTTTATATGAAAATGTAAGTGTGTTAGTAAACTATTGGCTCAAACCATTTACGTATTTTATTTGTTTCGTTAAAATGATTTTACGTTTGTTATCGACAAAACAATAGAAGATCGTAAAATATAAATAAACGTTTTCACGGCTTATTTGTATTAACAATCTCCCCCTTTTTGTTGATGACAAAACATAAGATTATTTTAAGGAAAAACTAAAATTCGTAAAAGTTTAAATTGGAGTTTTTACTCTCTTCTCCTCTTTTTTGTCGAAACAAAAAGAGCGTCAAAAAGAAACTAACACATTGTTTTAAGAAAAACGTGTATAAAGTAATTAAATGAAAAATAGAGAATAAGAGAAGAGAATAATTCTCGTCTTAGCTCCCCCTTGACGGATGCTTCCCTTTGTAGAGGGCATCAAGTAATTTGGGAGACTAAGCGAGTGTTTTGCAATTATGTTTGCAAATGGTTTCGTCTATGACGAAAAATGCTCCCCCTTGACCAGTGCTCCTTTGAGAGGAGGACGTCAAGTAGTAATGTAATCCTAAGTGAAAGTATTGCAAGCGTTTTTGCAATGTTTTTCTTTGACAAGAAGCTCCCCCTTGCTGAGGATGTCAAAGTCTTCATGTGTATATTGAAAATATACAAAACAAAGGTTAGAAAACAAGTATATGATGCATAATATCCTACAAATGAGACTCAAATTAGCAATAAAAAGCTCTTCTGTTGCACGGATCCCACGGTTCCTCCTTGGGATGGATCCGTCTAGGCAAAAGTCAGGGATCCGTCTGCCTGCATACTTATGACAGCAATGTAGATGTAAAATGTGGTGTCAACATCAACAAGAGTTATGTATTAAGGTACCAAACATATTATCAAGACCACATAGCATACAACATGTAATATCATTCAATAAAAATGAGAGAAATGATGTACATAACTCTAAAACTAAGTGAATGACAAAAACATGTAGTACATTTTCTAATAATTTTTAAGTTGTGCCAAAAACTAATAAAGACAATCAATGTGCTTGTAATCTAAGGACGAGTAGACTTGTTAATTTGGTTGAATCGTTCAAGAAGATGATTTATCATGAAATGCAACTTATTTTCGTATTTCTTGAACAAGTCCTTGGGTAAGTTGACAATTAGAGCAATTATTGTCATGAGTAGGAAAAGGAGGAGGTGGAATGTTTTGAGGAGGTTCCACAAAGGATGGTGAGATTTGTGGAGATGAGTTTAGTATCGTAGGATGTGGTTCAACTAAGAATGAGGGTGATGATGTATGAGTTGGTGGTGAAGATGGGAAGTCCTCTATAAGGTTTTGGTGATTCCTTGTTCCTAAAGATGGACTATTTGATGGTGAAGGTGGTTCCCTATTTAATGAGAAGGTTGGTGAATGAGAAGTCCTAGGTGGTGAGTCTTCTAAAGAGTAGAGATTTGGATGAGAAAGTGACGCGGTAAAGGAGTGTAGTCTTGGTTCTAGAAATGAAGGCTTAGGTGTTTTACTTGAGCTAGGCGTGTTTGGTTTAGTGTTAGATGAAGGCCTTTCCAACTCAAAAGGTCGAATACTAATCCTAGCGGTTCTTTTAGCTTTGGTTGGTTGAGTTTGTTGAGGAGGGATTCTAGTATTTGGGCTCTTGACAGGTGATGACTCGGTAGATGATATCTCATGAACTATATGAGCATTCTTCTTGGAGGAACCTTTGGTTGAAGAAGTTTTGCTAGATGCTTTAGTCATGGTGAAAAGAGAGGATGTAATGGATGTCTTAGCTACTGATTTTTGAATGGTGGTTTAGATACATAAGCACACTTGGTTTATAAAGGATGAAATTAGGTTGGTGAATTAAATTCTTGACCACTAAGAATTTTGGCATGCACTAAGGTCAACTATGGTGTTGTTCCATCATAGGGAGTCATTTAAGGCAAGGTAAAGTGTTTAGACTACCAAAAAGAGTTTGAATTGGAAAGGTGAGGTGATCATAATCTATTATGAAGACTCGGATCCCACGGATCCCTAACTTTGGGGATCCTTCTAGTTATAAACTAGGGATCCGTCTCTCAGACAGCAAAGTGGTGGGGTGATTATGTTCTATTAAGGTCTAGTACCTATAAATCCTGAGTGTTTGGGTTCCCTAAGATGTTTTTAAATGGTATGAGATTTTTGTGTCCAACCATAAGGACTGAGGATACCTAATGATGGTTTTTGATAATAAAGTGGACTTTTTATGAGTGTAACTAAGTGTTTATGCATGACACTAATATTTTGAGGATTACAAATGAAGCCAAATGATCCTAGAGATCATATGGTGACTTAAGATAAATTTGGAAAATTCCTAAAAAATCAAAAGGAATGAAAAATTTGTTTTTAGCCTATTTTGAGGTAAAGATAACTAAAATCAATTTGTTAAAATTAAGAGAAATAACAGACTAGGTGTTTTGAGATGTGAGGAACAATGTGTCAGTATTAGAGAAGAAATATGGTGAGTTTTGGTGAAGTGATAAATCAAAAACACCTTGAATGTGATCCTACGTTAACTATGAGTGAGAATGAGACCTTCTGATAATGAGGAAGACTTAAGTGATCCTAAAGAATCATGTTTAGCTAGTGTGATAAGGTCTAGATGATTGGATTGAAGTGAAAGTGTAAAAATCCTATGTCTGTTTATCTGTATCCCACGGTTCCCTCATCAGAGGGATCCAGCTAGTTATAGCTCAGGGATCTGGCTACTGCTGACCAGTAGGTTCATAGCAAATGTGCAGAATTTGCACCTCTTAGCAAATACTCATCCTAATAATTTCTACATAAGTAATCGAATATGCAAGCAATAAATATCATGCTTGGTAAGTAAGAGCGACTAAAAGGTAAGAAAATATGAGCAGGACCGACTTCTTGATTTCAATCAAGCCGTCGTAAAATTCTCATTTTGGGTTACCTAAGTTAGGATATCTTTGTTCATGTCGTGCCATCTACTAGAGCTAAGTCCTAAGTTACAGAAATATTGTTTAAGATGTTTTACAGACCATTGTTCAAATTTTAAGGTCAAAAACCTTACCTCCCCTTTCACTCATTCTCCTACTCTATCGCATCCAAGCTTCACTCTTTAACCCTTCACCCCTATTTCTTCTTCTTCATAAGGAAGTTAGCAAAACATTTGAACATCCCCTTTGTTTGTTGAAATTCTTGTGATGAGCTCGAGATGTGTGGCCATTTCTCAATGTATGCTATGGGGTCAAGGTGAATGTTGCCAATGAGGTTGCTTCCTTCTCCCTCCCTTTCATCTGATGAGTCCGTCAGTGGGTGAGGTCTTTTCCCTGCAACCATAAACCTTGTAGTCTTCTCATCCGACAAAGGCACCATGAAGAGCAAAGACAAAATTGGCTAGGAGAGTGAAGAGCATAGCATAAGGGAGCACCATCTTGTCCGTCCTTTTCACACTTGCCATCTGTTTGACCATGTAATAAGCGAGGTTGAAATGAGTCCCATTGACAAGGCAATAGATCATGTAGACTTGGCAAGCGTTGGGATGATCCTTATTTCCCACCAAACAAAGGACATTCTCCCTTAACACTAGTTCCCATTTCTTGTAAAACGGGAACATCTGAGAAAGCTCCATTTGGAAGGGATCTCTATAAATGACCTTTGACTTCCTAGTGACTCATGACGAGGAGGCTCTTTGAATGAAGACGGTATCTCTTACCGTAGCCGGTTTCAGGAGGGGTGTGAATTAAACCTCGTGATGATCAACCATGTCATGAAGATTGGCTAGTGACCATTCATTTGAGTACATGCATACTCCTCGGCAAGGGATACGAAGTATCCGATCAAAATCTTCAAGGGTGAAGGTAAACTCGTGTTCATTGATGACAAAAGCGATCGAAATGGTTCCATCTTCATTTCTTATGATCCTCATGCTCTTGTAGAAATCTAGGACAAATACCGGACAAATTTGTTCATTGATGGTTAGGAGGCATTGGAAGTTGATTCCCGCAAAGACTTGGGGAATGTCGGTTTTGTTGAAAAATGAGGTTTCTACTACATGCCCTTCGTGGAACAACATCTTTTGCAACAATTTGAAGGCGTTTTGGTCCTCAGGGCTTAAACCATCCTTTCTATGATACATCGGTATGTAGTGTGCCGTGTCTTGATAGTCTTGTTGTGTATTGCTTGGCATGGTTGATCCTAAACACCAAAACCACAATGTGGTGTCAATTGTGTGAATAGTATCCTAATGATGTTCATCACAATTTTTTGCTTAGTACATCTTTATTGAATTCAAAATGAGTTTTTAATTTGTATTAACAATGTTGATTCTTTGATTAGTTTATCTTAGAAAATAATGTGATACTAAATTGTGATAAACCCATTTGAACCTAATTTCTTAAGATGAAAATTGTACTTCTAGGAATTAGAGAATGGAAATAACAATGTAGTGAAGATTATACTTACACAAGTGATTGTTTCTTTTGAAATGATGAGGAATGAGCTCATGTGAATAGTAACTTAGGGTTTATGTTCGTGAGTGGGAGAGTAAAGTGAAAAAGTAAAAATCCACAGTGATCATCTAGCACTTATTCTTTCTTCTGATGTGTCGGTTCTCGCGGATCCCTTGAATGAGGGATCCGGCTAGTTCATTCGCAGGGATCCGGCAAATCAGCAGAACAGTTTAAGTGAACTTTGATAATTTTTTATACGAGAGTTTTAATTCTTTACTAGTGTTGATGTTTTTGCTCTATAGCTTAAGGTTGGTTCGAGGTTTTGACGAGTTTTCATGTTTTACTAGTCCTTTTGACGATATTCCCTTTTTATGAATGAATCATAATTTGGGAAGTTTAAGAATCATGACAAAATACTATTTTATCATGATATGAGAAGTTTCACATGAACACTATTGACATGGATGTAATGCCAACAACCTTATGTGAGAGATGATGATCAAGGCTTCCGAATAGCCAAGATATCATTATGAGGTAAAATGACTAGGTTGTAGTTTTGTCTATAGAGATCAACCAAGAGTGCTATTTGATGAGTGTGTAAATACTCATCATTTTTGGTCAAATCTGAACTGCAAAACATTTAAAAACACTCAGAAATGCATCAAAATACTGAAAATATCTCAAAATTGCGTTTTATATGTTTTAAATGCAAAATGAGTAAAAACAGCTAAAAACGAACAAAGTTTGCATAATTGGCAGTTTCAGTCCTCCAACTTTCAAAAATGGCAAAACAAGTCCCCGGGATTTTCAAAAATGGAAAATATTATTTATGGTCCTTGGTTAAGAAAGCTTGTCAAATATAGTCCTTATGATTAATTTTGGAAAACTATAATTTCGGTCCCTTAAGTTTGGATGAATTGCAAGAATGGCCCTTGTGTTAATAGCTACAACCAACCAGGAACACAAATAAATAAACTCAACCACCCTTTTCCCCTTTTCCCTCTTTTTACCTGTTTCTCTGCTTTCCCTCTTCCCCACTCAACCACCCATTCCTTTTTTTCTCCTTTATCCAGGAACACAAATAACCTCACCCAAACCCACTCTACCCATCCCCTGCACTCCCACGCCTGTCTCCTCAACCCTATTCCCCAGGTCACCCCATCACAGAAGGCAGCAGTCTCATGGAGCACGCTTGTCTCCCAAGCTCAGGTTCTCTCCTCAAGATGAAAAGCACACTTTGAAGAAGAAAGAGAGAAGTCCATTCCTAGGCAGTAGTATAAATATCTGATTGTAGCCTTTGAGGCAGAGTTAGTTTTTTTTTTCTTTCTTCAGTTTTTAGTTTTGAATTTTAGTCTAGTATTTAGTCTGGTCCAATTTCTCACTGCTTTTATAGAATTTGTAACCATTTTATTTACTGTAAATTACTGTTTTTGCTAGCATTTGAATTTAGTTTGTAATTCCTTCTTAAGCTTTGTAAAATCCCTTTGTTTAATAAAAGTTGCATTTTGAATTCAAAATCATTGTCAATTAGTTTTAAAGTCTACTGTTTCAATAGCTCTCATAACTGTTAAATCAGCACATATAAGCTTGTATAAGCTTGTATGAGTCCTTCTTTGCTTTTACTTAATCTCCAAAATCAGTTTTCTAAGTAAGTCAAAGAAAGTCATAACGGGTCACATTTGGAAGTCAAAACCAGAAGTTGAGTGATTTCTGTCTTCAGTTTGTTTGAATGTTAGTTTTTAAGTAATTTGAGTTAGTACAATGAGTTGAGATCAGTTTCCTTTAAATTTCAGTAGATTAATTGCTCTTAGTTACCTCATACAGGGGTGTTTGGGAAAAGCATTCTTTTGGGTCAAAAAGGCTTTTTACCCAGTTTGACTTGGTTAGTCAAATTATGTTAGGAGTTGTAAAACACATTCAAGAGTTTAGGATAGTAGAAACAAGTTTTGAAAAGGGTTACAAGATTTCAATAGTTTTCAAATCTTCTTTGATTTCAAAAAATTAATTTCTGTCAGTTTTATTTCTAGCAGTTTGCTCAAGTTTTTTTTATGATGAAAAGTTTTAAAAAATAGAAATGGTAAGTTAGCTAGCTTGTTTAACTTTTTTTCAAAAGGAAAAAAATCAAAAAAAATGTTTTACTAGGTCTGCCAATGGGTCAAAGTGGGTGATATTGGAGAAATTCTGTTCTGTGAACATTTTCTGTCTAAACAGTTTTTTTTACAGCTTATTTATAAGCTTTATACAGCTTATTTGGGTCAGATATGGGGGCAAAAGCAAGGTAGGTTGGTGGGATACTTAGGCTCAGAAGCTCAAGTGCTAATTCCCTCCCTAGCTTATCCATAATAAGCTCTAAAAGTGCCCTTGGCACTGTTCTGTTCCAATTCAGCAACACAGGTCAGTACCTTTTAAGTGCTTATTAAGTTTTAAGTTAGCGTATTTGGATTCATTAGATGCCTCTTTAGTGTAGTAAGTAAGTTTAGATAGTTGTAGCTTATTAGTAATCTTTTAGATAGCTTATTGTCCCATTTTAGTGTTTAGGATCTCCCTAGTTTAATTCTTAATACCTACTGCTTATCCCTGTTACGTGTAGCTTATTTCATGTAGGCTTAGCTTATTTTTACTCTCTATTGCTTATTCACCTTTTGCTTTGCTCATAAGTGGCTTGTTCATGTTCAATTTGTGCTAATAAATAGCAAAAGGTGTGTTTGTTTCTGTTCCTGTCCAAACAGTCTTTTAGTAATTATTTTCAGCTTTTACTTCTTTTTCAGGATTTGTAGTTCAATTTTCAGGTTTTGTAGTTTAGTTTTTGTAAAAAAAAGCAGCGTATCTTAGTCCTAATTACTTGTAGCTTTTTACAAGCTTTTTAAAAGCTTATTGCAACTTGTTCTTTTCCTTGGTAGCCCACTGTCCCAACCAAACAGCCCATTCATATTTTTTTTTATGTCTGCTATAAATAAGCTATTCAGCAGCTTGTTTTCAGGCTTTTCGAAGTGTATATTTTGTTAACAAATGCTTATTTGAAGTCCTTCTTTGAGCTCCAAAAGAAAAATCAAAAGAAAAAAAATAAGTTGAAAAATGGAGAAACTGGGACTCGAACTCAGTACCTCCTGCACAAAGACCACGCACACAGCACACACCTCTCTACCAACTGCACTAGGGACCTTCTTGGTTATTTAGTTGCAACATTAATTCTTTAAGTGGCATTTCACAGTTTTTACTTTCAAGCAATTTTAGCTTATTCGTGGCTTATTTCCAAAACAAGCACCTGTTTTCTTATTTTTCCTAGAACTAGCATAACTCAAAGTAGTTTCTGTTAATTTTTCATATTTTTCCAAATTAGTTTAATATTTTTAATCATTTAATTAGTGTTTAAATAGTTTTTAATTCGTAATAAATAAAATAAAAGTCGAAAAAATACCCGGCATTTTCCTAAAATTATTTTTAGTCATTTAGAATGTAGGAAAATTATTTTCACACTTGTAGGACTTAAATTGCATATTTTTCACTTTCAGGGCTCGGTGAGTTCCCGGTTTTTTCGCGTTTTAATCGATTTTAAATATAGAATTAAAATGACTTCAGAGTCTTTATTAGATTTAATTTCCTTAGTGTAATCAATCATAACCCGTTTCCTGTTCAATATCACCCGATCACAGATTCGTTGTATTACAGTTTTCACACCTCGTTGGGACTTAACGACCCGGGGAAACACTAAACTTCTCTGGACTTAATTGCATTGCGTTCTCAAGCTGTCTGACTTTTATTACGGTTAACCATTCACAAGTGGTTGACTTGTGTAATAAAATTGACCGTTTGGGAGCCGATCAAATTTTGGCGCCGCTGCCGGGGAGGTGTGCTGCGTACTACGAATTTGAAGCATCAGTGTTGTTGAATATACACCCATTGTATATTTACCATCCTTGTTCATATTTTCTTATTATTATTATATAAAAGCAAAACGGTTCCCGAAAACATTTTAAAATCAGTTTTCAACGAACACAAAAACCCAAAAAGATTTTCTTTCTTATTTTTACAAAAAAATCCAAAAATATCCATCTTTACCCTCTCACATCTTTGATTCTTCATCCCAACCCCTCTGAAACCCTTTGATTCTTTCCTATGTCGTATCCACACCATTTTGGTTGTCAATGGTGTGGTGGCCCTCATAATGATGATAATTGTCTCAGTTTTAGCATGGTAGAGTCAGGAAATGGGTCTGTCTATAACCAAGCTCCCTATCCTTACCATGACACATCTGATTCATTCTACCAGCCACCACATCATGAGATTCAGACATACTTGTGTGAATTTTGTGGAGGTCCTCACCAAGGATTTGAGTGTCAGACCAGAGACACGTTTTTCTATGAACAAATCTCTGATAACACTCTGAACTTTGGAAATGATCAATATCCATGTTATTCACCAAATCAGTCATAACAATCATTTTGTTGTGAGAACTGTGGAGGTCCCCATTTCAGCTTTGATTGTCAAACAGGAAATCCATTTCCTTGTAACAATTACGACTATCCATATCACGACCAACCTCCACAGTGCCAAATGACTCAAACTCCTCGGCAAACCTAACAAGACACTTATCTAGAGCTTCTGGAGTTAGTGAAAAGAACTGAGGAGTTGAGTAAAACAGCATTTCGAAATGCTCCCAGTTTTTCTTGTGTATATTGTGGGGGTCCTCATGATGATTATCAATGTCAACCTTCCGGTTTTGACAAATCTCCACTCCCACAATGTCCCGTCATTCAAAATTCACATGAGAAATCCATGGAAGAATTGCTAGCTGAAGAGCAGGCTGCTAAAATAAATTCCCAAATTGCGTTTGAAAAATCTATTAGGGAATCAATTGCAAAAGAAAAAGCAGCCAGATCTAGCTCTCAATTTCGTTTTATTCCTGATGACAGTGATGATGAGGATACACTTGATATCCTTCAATTCTATAAAGATTCATCAAGTTCATCAGTTGATATCCCAGCAGTTGAGATTCATTCTCAAACAACTGCTATCACACCCGATATTCCCACTCACTCTCTAAACATGGGGGATGAGCATCTTGACACTGTTCCTGAAAAAGGAATCGGACGAATTCATAATGTCTAGTGTTGAGAACCTTGTCCCAATCCCGAGAGAGTCACAGGGAACTTCTGATCATATGTGTGATTCTCTTCCCCCTCTTGAGTATTCTCTAGATCATTTTGAAATTTTCTCCGATTTTAGCAACGATTGTGCTTCTTATGGAATAATCGAGTATGTTGAGGCATCACTCCTACAGTCTGATCCTCTTCTTGAGGAGTTCACCGACGAACTCACTCACATCAGTCCACTTTCATCAGAAAGTGACGATGGTCTCTTTGATTTCGAAGCCGATCTGGGAGAGATTGAAAGTCTCCCTTATAATGATCGTTCACCCACTTCTTATCCCAACAGTCCAATAGAGAATGTTGATCACTTTGTTCCTGAAGCATTCAAAACAACTCTCACTAATCCTCTATTTGAATTCGACTCTGAATTCACTTTAATTTCTGAGAATCCACTCTTTGATACTCAGATTGAGGATAGTGATGAGTCTACAGTGAAACAAGAATTCACAGATTTACATCTTGTGATTGATTCTCTTCACGAGGAGTTCGCCGGTGAACTCACTCATATCATATCTCCGCCGGAGTATGATAACTTCCACTTTGATCATGACACACCCGGGATTTGTCTTGATCACGTGAGCTTAAATGATGAGATTCATAATACTGAAATTATGGATTCTCCTATGGATGAAGATGAGTTAGTCATGATTTTCATCATGACTTTCTTTCTTTTCTTCACCTATCCCGTGACTTCTTCTCTTCTTCACTCATTCGGGAGTGAAGATACCATCTTTGACCCCGGCATTTCCATGTACCATTTGTGAGCCGAGTCTGTCTCTCTATATCTCATCGGTGTGGAACTTTCACGTACTTCAATGTGTATACAAACATCTTGAATGAAATTCCGATGGAGATTGTCTCTTCCACTTACTTCCCCATGAACAAATTAATTCGGGGTCGAGTCAAGCTAGCGACTCGGTAATCAAAAATAGTAGTTAAACATGGGTTTTCACCCGTGTGTACCACCCTAGTGTGGGGGAGTTGCCCCCCGCTGTTGTATATAAGTTTTCTAAAAAAAAAAGAAAAAAAAATTCAAATAATGGCCGTAGTATTTCCCTTTTGCGTTCTTAGTTTCGGCATAACCGCCGGTACTTTGAATATTGAGGACAATATTCATTTCTAGTGTGGGGGGAATTCTCACGAATTTTATCATGTAATTATACCACCCAATTCCCCCGTTTTTGGCCAAAATTTTTTTTTTGGAGTAAGTGTTTTGCACTTACTCAGCAAATGGTAATCAGTCCGCCATGTCTAACCCACATAAGGATTGGCTAATCCAGGAGCAAACGGCTCTTCGTAAAGATATCTCAAATCCGTTGACGGCTTGCAATTTTCCTAAAATTGTATGGTGTTCAGCTCACCATATCTTTAATTAGTGAAGAGTTGGCTAGCCCGCAAGTTTATGGCTTGTGGTAAAGGCAGTTGGAAAACCATAATTGGTAATCGACTCACCAAAGGAATTTTATCTAAGAGTTGGCTAGTCCAGAAGCAAACGGCTTCTAGTAAAGACAAATCAAAACCGTTGAAAGCTGGTGATTTGCTCAAAATCATTTGGTTATCATTGTACAAAGGTTCTTACTTGAACTGAAACAATTGGCTACTCCAGAAGTAATGGCTTTTGGTAAAGAGATTCAAATCCATTAAGTTTTCTAAAAAGATTGCTAGGGACTAGCAATAGTTTAGTGTGGGGGATTGATGAGTGTGTAAATACTCATCATTTTTGGTCAAATCTGAACTGCAAAACATTTAAAAACACTCAGAAATGCATCAAAATACTGAAAATATCTCAAAATTGCGTTTTATATGTTTTAAATGCAAAATGAGTAAAAACAGCTAAAAACGAACAAAGTTTGCATAATTGGCAGTTTCAGTCCCCCAACTTTCAAAAATAGCAAAACAAGTCCCAGGGATTTTAAAAAATGGAAAATATTATTTATGGTCCTTGGTTAAGAAAGCTTGTCAAATATAGTCCTTATGATTAATTTTGGAAAACTATAATTTCGGTCCCTCAAGTTTGGATGAATTGCAAGAATGGCCCTTGTGTTAATAGCTACAACCAACCAGGAACACAAATAAATAAACTCAACCACCCTTTTCCCCTTTTCCCTCTTTTTACCTGTTTCTCTGCTTTCCCTCTTCCCCACTCAACCACCCATTCCATTTTTTCTCCTTTATCCAGGAACACAAATAACCTCACCCAAACCCACTCTACCCATCCCCTGCACTCCCACGCCTGTCTCCTCAACCCTATTACCCAGGTCACCCCATCACAGAAGGCAGCCGTCTCATGGAGCACGCCTGTCTCCCAAGCTCAGGTTCTCTCCTCAAGATGAAAAGCACACTTTGAAGAAGAAAGAGAGAAGTCCATTCCTAGGCAGTAGTATAAATATCTGATTGTAGCCTTTGAGGCAGAGTTAGTTTTTTTTTTCTTTCTTCAGTTTTTAGTTTTGAATTTTAGTCTAGTATTTAGTCTGGTCCAATTTCTCACTGCTTTTAGAGAATTTGTAACCATTTTATTTACTGTAAATTACTGTTTTTGCTAGCATTTAAATTTAGTTTGTAATTCCTTCTTAAGCTTTGTAAAATCCCTTTGTTTAATAAAAGTTGCATTTTGAATTCAAAATCATTGTCAATTAGTTTTAAAGTCTACTGTTTCAATAGCTCTCATAACTGTTAAATCAGCACATATAAGCTTGTATAAGCTTGTATGAGTCCTTCTTTGCTTTTACTTAATCTCCAAAATCAGTTTTCTAAGTAAGTCAAAGAAAGTCATAACGGGTCACATTTGGAAGTCAAAACCAGAAGTTGAGTGATTTCTGTCTTCAGTTTGTTTGAATATTAGTTTTTAAGTAATTTGAGTTAGTACAATGAGTTGAGATCAATTTCCTTTAAATTTCAGTAGATTAATTGCTCTTAGTTACCTCATACAGGGGTGTTTGGGAAAAGCATTCTTTTGGGTCAAAAAGGCTTTTTACCCAGTTTGACTTGGTTAGTCAAATTATGTTAGGAGTTGTAAAACACATTCAAGAGTTTAGGATAGTAGAAGCAAGTTTTGAAAAGGGTTACAAGATTTCAATAGTTTTCAAATCTTCTTTGATTTCAAAAAATTAATTTCTGTCAGTTTTATTTCAAGCAGTTTGGTCAAGTTTTTTTTATGATGAAAAATTTTAAAAAATAGAAATGGTAAGTTAGCTAGCTTGTTTAACTTTTTTTCAAAAGGAAAAAAATCAAAAAAATGTTTTACTAGGTCTGCCTATGGGTCAAAGTGGTTGATATTGGAGAAATTCTGTTCTGTGAACATTTTCTGTCTAAACAGTTTTTTTTACAGCTTATTTATAAGCTTTATACAGCTTATTTGGGTCAGATATGGGGGGCAAAAGCAAGGTAGGTTGGTGGGATACTTAGGCTCAGAAGCTCAAGTGCTAATTCCCTCCCTAGCTTATCCATAATAAGCTCTAAAAGTGCCTTTGGGACTGTTCTGTTCCAATTCAGCAACACAGGTCAGTACCTTTTAAGTGCTTATTAAGTTTTAAGTTAGCGTATTTGGATTCATTAGATGCCTCTTTAGTGTAGTAAGTAAGTTTAGATAGTTGTAGCTTATTAGTAATCTTTTAGATAGCTTATTGTCCCATTTTAGAGTTTAGGATCTCCCTAGTTTAATTCTTAATACCTACTCTTATCCCTGTTACGTGTAGCTTATTTCATGTAGGCTTAGCTTATTTTTACTCTCTATTGCTTATTCACCTTTTGCTTTGCTCATAAGTGGCTTGTTCATGTTCAATTTGTGGTAATAAATAGCAAAAGGTGTGTTTGTTTCTGTTCCTGTCCAAACAGTCTTTTAGTAATTATTTTCGGCTTTTACTTCTTTTTCAGGATTTGTAGTTCAATTTTCAGGTTTTGTAGTTTAGTTTTTGTAAAAAAAAGCAGCGTATCTTAGTCCTAATTACTTGTAGCTTTTTACAAGCTTTTTAAAAGCTTATTGCAACTTGTTCTTTTCCTTGGTAGCCCACTGTCCCAACCAAACAGCCCATTCATATTTTTTTTTTATGTCTGCTGTAAATAAGATGTTCCGCAGCTTGTTTACAGGCTTTTCGAAGTGTATATTTTGTTAACAAATGCTTATTTGAAGTCCTTCTTTGAGCTCCAAAAGAAAAATCAAAAGAAAAAAAATAAGTTGAAAAATGGAGAAGCTGGGACTCGAACTCAGTACCTCCTGCACAAAGACCACGCTCACAGCACACACCTCTCTACCAACTGCACTAGGGACCTTCTTGGTTATTTAGTTGCAACATTAATTCTCTAAGTGGCATTTCACAGTTTTTACTTTTAAGCAATTTTAGCTTATTCGTGGCTTATTTCCAAAACAAGCACCTGTTTTCTTATTTTTCCTAGAACTAGCATAACTCAAAGTAGTTTCTGTGAATTTTTCAGATTTTTCCAAATTAGTTTAATATTTTTAATCATTTAATTAGTGTTTAAATAGTTTTTAATTCGTAATAAATAAAATAAAAGTCGAAAAAATACGCGGCTTTTTCCTAAAATTATTTTTAGTCATTTAGAATGTTGGAAAATTATTTTCACACTCGTAGGACTTAAATTGCATATTTTTCACTTTCAGGGCTCGGTGAGTTCCCTTTTTTTCCCGTTTTAATCGATTTTAAATATAGAATTAAAATGACTTCAAAGTCTTTATTAGATTTAATTTCCTTAGTGTAATCAATCATAACCCCTTTCCTGTTCAATATCACCCGATCACAGATTCGTTGTATTACAGTTTTCACACCTCGTTGGGACTTAACAACCCGGGGAAACACTAAACTCCTCTGGACTTAATTGCATTGCGTTCTCAAGCTGTCTGACTTTTATTACGGTTGACCATTCACAAGTGGTTGACTTGTGTAATAAAACTGACCGTTTGGGAGCCGATCACTATTCTTGATGATGTGTTCAATATAGATAACAACTTTAGTTATATTGAAGTATACGCATAGAGTCTACGATTCTTTAGGTGTTATAAGAAATGATATTATAAATAAAACTAGGAATTATTTAATAATTTATCAATAAGTGAGTTAATAGAGAACATACCTTTGCTAAATATTCTTTTTATGATTTCAAAAATCGTAGACGCGAAATTCTTCATGATCTTCTAAGATGCCCAAATCCTAGTATAGATAATTCTCAACAAAGAAAATGTTAGAATGATCTATCATTATCCAACATTTTAAAAAATGGTAATTTCTAAAAACATGACTTTTTGTTTTAAGAAATTTTATTCTTTGTAGTTTTCAAACATACACGGATCGTATCAAGTTTTTAAAGTACAATATACTCTAAGAAACTTGGTAACGAAGCTCTGGTACCAATTGTGAAAAACTAGAAGGGGGGTTGAATAGTTTTACCGATTAAAAGTTCGTTTTAAACTATTTAGATTGACTTAGGTCAATCTATTTTGTGTGTATGTTGGATGTTGATAGATAAAGCATATAAAAATGATACAAAGTTAAAGAGTAAGAAACACAAAACCACAATGCGATTATTTATAGTGGTTCGGCTACAAGGACACCTTCCTTGCCCTACTCCACTCCCTGAGTCACCTACTTGAGAGTTCGTAAGCACTACACAACACAATCTCCTTGTGGCAGAGAAGCCTTCACAACGTCGCCTACTCTTTATCCGGTACAAGGCTAGACACTGGGTTCTTCCACGAGGTAGAACCAAACCTATTACAACGTCGCCTACACTTTATCGGGTACAAGGCTAGATACCGAGTTCCATTACAAAAGAGGAACTACTACTTAACACTACACAACACCTATCCCAAAGGAGACATACTCCTTGTTGGGAAATTCGTTTTTGGGAGTTAATACTTATAGTAGTAATGTTAGTACTGATAGTGTTATTTGATAAGTATTAACTAGTTAGTACTGATAGTGAAAATGTTAGTACTGATAGTATTAAGTTTGTACTGTTCTAAGTAAGGAATGTCGTTGTATGGTTTGTAACAGCATATCTTCTATTCCAATAGAAGATATGATATACTCAATACATGGTTATCTCTGTAAGGGATCTCCTTAGTGTATAAAAGGAGATCCTAGCTAGGTTAAACATATACCTATTCTCTAGCCGTCTTAAGAAAAGCTTCAAGGTTGTAAACCCTAGTACTAGGAGAGTACTTGTATTATTGCTTAATAATATTGAAGCTGTTGGTGTTACATTGTGTTTACTTTAATCTTCTAAAGTACATTCAAGTAGATTCCGCATACTTGTGTGTATCTACAACAAAGTTTCTCATTGTTGTTTTGGAACCATTCAAGGCAACTAACACGTTTACAAGCTAAGTATTCTAGATCCAATGTTTGGGACTTCACAAGTGGTATTAGAGCTTGTGTCCTGAAGCTTTGTTTTTAGAAGATCCTGTGTGACAAATCTGAAGAAATGGATTTTGACAAATCCAATGCTGTTAACAGAGTTCCTAAGTTGCAGCCAAATGAATATGAACTCTGGAGAATGCACATAGACCAGTACTTCTTGGTACTTGATTTCAAGCTGTGGAACATTGTGCTCTATGGAAACTCTTACAAAACCACTGTCACTGAAGAAGTTGGTGGTAAGATTGTTACTAAAGAAAAAGGTGATCCTATCACCAATGAAGAAATGGCTCTAAAAGGCAATGATCTCAAGGTCAGAAGTATTTTACTAATGGCAATACTTGATGATCATCAACTCACCTTCAACAAACACAAAGATGCTCAGAGTTTGTTCAAAGCCATTGAAACCAGATTTGGTGGAGATTATGTCACCAAGAAAACTCAGAAGACTCTTTTGAAGCAAGAATTTGAAAACTTCATTGCTGGTGCAACTGAGTCCATTGACTCAGTTTATAATAGGCTTCAAAAACTCGTTAGTCAACTGGCAGTATTGGATGTGGAACTCTCCAAGGAAGATGTCAACCTCAGGTTTGTTAGAAGTCTTCCATCACCAAAATGGGACACTCATGTCATTGTATGGAAGAACAAGCCATATTTTGAAACCATGAAGTTGGACAATCTGTTCAATAGCTTTAAGGTGATTGAACAAGACATGAATAGAAAAGCAGCTGCATCTTCCAGTTTTGGGTCACAAAACATAGCCTTTGTGGCTCACCCTGTCACTAACAATGATATGGACAGTTTTGATGTTAGTACTCCTAGTACTAATGTTAATACTGATGGCTCAGTAACCACTGCAACAGGCATCAATGAAGGTACAATCTATGCTTTCATAGCTGAGCAGAGTCAAGGATCCCAGATCACTCATGATGATTTGAGACAAATCCATGAAGATGACATGAAAGAGATGGATATCAAATGGAACATTGCCCTGATCAGTATGAGGGCAAGAAGGTTCATGAAGAAAACTGGAAGGAAGATTAAGATCAATGATGGAGATACTGTTGGGTTTGACAAGGGAAAGGTTGAATGCTACAACTGTGGTAAGCTTGGGCATTTTTCCAGAGAATGCAGAAGCCCGAGGAGCAAAGGGAAGCACAGTAAGACTAAAAATTCTAAAGCATTGGGGACTGTTGATGGTGCTTGATATGATTGGAGCTTCATGGCAGATGAAGAAGAGAGTCCAATCAACATGGCTTTGGTATCTGAGGTACTTACTGAAACAAATTTCTCAGATACGTGTACTCCATTAAGCAAATATTTAGAGCTAAAAACCATGTTTGATAATGTGTCTGAAGAACTTGCTAACACTAGTTATAACTTTGCAAATTATAAAAGAGGATTAGAAGTTTTAGAAAAACAAATTGTGCACTATAAAGAAAATGAGTCAAAGTTTACTGAAACAACTGTTGTGCTTAATAGGGAAATCTCCTTAAAAGAAATCACCATAACTGTGTTAAAAGAAGAACTAGAGAAAGTCACAAAAATAAAAGATAATATAGAGCTAAGTGTTGATCAACTTAAAGACACACAACATTATAACTCTGAGAGAGTTGATAAATATCTGGAAAAAGCATTAATTGGCAAAGCCAAATCAGGTATGAGGTATAAGACAACACCACCACCATTCAGAGGTATCCCTTCACCTCCTGGTATAGACCTTGCACACACTGGATTAGAAGAGTTTAAGGAACCCACATTTGTCCGAGGCCCTACAATCAAAAGTACTTTCCTTGAAAAGACTGATGAAGTGTTTGAAAGTGCTAGTGACACCTCCTTACCTGAGGTGTCTGTGTTTGAAAACAAAAAGGTAGAGTCTAGTGAACCAAAGCAAGAATAGGCCACTAAACATGAAAAACCTGCTGACAAACCTATTAGGAAGCCAGTAAAGTATGCTGAGATGTAAAGAAACAGGTCATCTAGTCCTAGAGGTAACAAGAGAAACTGGAACCAGTTAAAATCTGAGCAACTAGGAGATGAATTTGTCATGTATAATAAATCTTGCTTTGTGTGAGGTAGCTTCTCTCATCTGCAGGCTCATTGCAGACACCCTATGAGACCTCAACCCATAATGACCCCAAGAGCAGTTCTTCTTAAAACTGGCATAAAATCTTTGAATAATGCAAGGGCAGTTAATACTGCTAGACCACAACCCAAAGTATTTGGTGAAAGACCCAAAAGAAACTTTTCAAAATCATCATCTACTTCATCAAGGTCCTTTAAATTAGCACAAACCTTTAACTCTTATGATGAACAAATCAAGTTTTACAAGAAAAAGGTTAATACTTATGAGCCAAGACTTAATACTGATATGCCAAAAGTTAATACTTTTAAGCCTAAAATGAAACATGCTGGCTCTAAAGTGAATGCTACTAAGGGAATTAAGGGCAATGTTGTTAAGCCCTCAGCTTGTTGGGTGAGAAAGACCACTCAACCCAAAAGTGCATCAGTTACACTCAAGAAATAGGATTACATTGATGCACGAGGCAGATCCAAGTCAGTAATATCTTGGGTCCCTAAAAGGAACTAACTTTCTTTATTCTATGTGCAGGGACATTCCAACAATAATGATGATCTTGGCTCTTCAGACAGTGGGTGTTCCAGGCACATGACTGGAAATCTATCCTATCTTTCAGACTTCACTGATTTGAATGGAGGATATGTTTCCTTTGGAGGAGGAATTGGTGGAAGAATTACTAGTAAAGGCACAATCAAGAATGGTAATTTGGACTTTGAAGATGTGTACTATGTGAAAGAACTCAAATACAACATGTTCAGTGTGTCACAAATGTGTGACAAGAAGAATTTTGTTCTATTCACAGATACTGATTGCTTGGTTTTATCTCCTAACTTTAAGTTACCTAGTGATGATCAGGTACTACTTAAGTTTCCTAGGAAAAGCGATATGTACAGTGTCAATATGAAAAACATAGTGTCCAAAGACAACCTTACATGTTTAGTTGCTATAGCTTCTGTGGATGAATCTATGTTATGGCATAGAAGGCTAGGTCATGTGAACTTTAAGGTAATAAATCATTTAGCTAAAAATAACCTTGTAAGAGGTTTACCTTCAAAAAGATTTGAAAATAAACAGACCTGTAGTGCATGTATAAAAGGGAAGCAGCATAGAGCCTCTTGTAAGCCCAAGGTTTTTAATTCTATCACCCAACCACTTCATATGTTGCACATGGATTTATTTGGCCCCACAAATGTTAGCAGCCTGAATTTTAAGAAGTATTGTTTGGTTGTGACTGATGATTTTAGCAGATTTACTTGGGTTTTCTTTATGAACAGTAAGGATGAGACCAGTGAAATCCTTAAGCCTTACATAACTGTTGTAGAGAACCTATCTGATAAGAAAGTTAAAATCATTAGATGTGATAGTGGGACAGAGTTTAAAAACCAAGTGATGAATGATTTCTGCCAACTCAAGGGTATTAAAAGAGAATACAGTGTAGCTAGAACTCCTCAGCAAAATAGGGTTGCTAAAAGGAGAAATATGACATTAATTGAGGCTGCTAGGACTATGTTAGCAGATTCCAAGTTACCCACATCATTTTGGGCTGAGGCAGTTAATACTGCTTGTTATGTTCAGAACAGGGTACTGATTGTAAATCCTCATGGCAAGACTCCCTATGAGCTGTTTTTAGGTAGAAAGCTCACCCTAGACTTTCTTAAACCTTTTGGGTGTCATGTCTCTATTCTCAATACCATTGACCACTTAGGTAAGTTTGATAGAAAATCTGATAGTGGATATCTGGTTGGCTACTCATTAAATAGTAAATCCTTTAGGGTTTATAATTCTAGAACCAGAAGGATAGAGGATAATCTACACATAATGATGAGCATTACATTGAGGAAACTTGGTGTGATCGGTGCAGCTAGGATATAAGGCAATTTTTAGGATTAAACCCAAATAGCCCATCCATTTATGTTATGTGTATATTGACTTTTCACATCGATCAGTCAATCCCCCTGTTAAACCCTTTTTGTTGCACTCATCCTTAGTGCAAGATACCCCTAGTACACCCGTCTGAGCCATTCCTTTCATTTTGTTCACCCAATATAATTATTTCATTACACCTTTCACCTAGCCTACCTTGTAGTTTCCTTATGTCCATTGTCCAGGCGTTGTTGGTTAATTTTGGTTCCACAGGTGAAAGTTGCGAGTTTTGAATAAAGGGTTGTGGATGAAGATCGGGTTTAGATGATAGTTGATCTCAAGTGGGGGGATGCTTTATTTGTTCGTATTGTTTTTTATTTTTATCCATTTATACTTTGTCTTGCATAAAAAAAAATGAATGCAAGCAAGAGTTTGCTTATTAGTTTGTTTATAGCTGGTAATATAAATCAACTTATGTGTCGTATTGTGTTGAATATTCTCGCCTTGTTTAACTGACGCAGTTTTTACATATCCGTTTTGTTCTTACGGATAAAATTAGAAACCCGTACATTTATATCTCGCCTTTCAAATTTTAATCAATATTTGTCCAATGAGGGCATTGTACATCCCAAGTGGGGGTGAGAGATGGAAATGATTGATTTTATTGTTTTAGGTCGAATTATGTGTTAAAAGTACCCAAATTTTAAAATTTTTATAGCACATACTTTTTTTTCATTGATGATGAAGGTCGAGTTAATGCATCTTATTTGCCTAGTTTATTGAGATTATGAGGCACTTCGCTGCATTTCTTATGCATTAACTCGTGTATTGGATTATTGAAGACCCCTTGACTAGTGGTGGGTCGACTGTGGACTTAGGAATCTATTTGTTTTGTGTCTTTTTGTTTACACCCATTAATTGTTTTCCCATGTCTTATCCTACCCTAGGTCATGAATCGAGTTTAGGTGAGGAAGCGAGCAATCATTGGTGTCTTGGCCATAGATTTGGTCATGTATCATTGGTTTTATCCCTTTCGCCGTATCTTGTTAGTAATGACAAAATAACACATAAGCCTTTATGTTGTGTCAACCCATTGCCTTTTAGAATAGTTGCATCTATAGACTCTAATGGTGGAGACTAGTATTTTTGCCAAGCATATGATAGAATACTCGCTATGACTGAGCAGTTGAGTGATCACCCAAAAAATTAAACACGTGAATTATGAGAGAGAGTGATTTCAATTCCATTTTCGTGGGGTGCCCGGTTTGGAATTTTCTAGCTTAGGTGATTTTTAAACTCATATCTTTCAATTAATCTTGGGAGATATCTTTTTAAGAATTATTTAAAGGGTCTATTTGAGGACAAGTAGAATTCAAGTGGGGGGATATTTGATAACATCAAATTAGCCTGATATTTTATATATCAAATTCCCGTGTTTATGGCCTCATTTGTATTAATATGGTACTTAATTCGTTCATAATTGCATTTCAGGACAAATGAGGCGTTGGAGCGGGAAAGATGTGATATAAGGCCAATTATATGTTCTGAAGATATATTACGGCGTGAGTGCACTATTTAGTTACGTCGTAACTCACACTACGAGGGCCTATGAATTCTGTGTGAAGATTACGCCGTAACTCGTTAATAATGTTACGGAGTAAATATGATGCCTTGAAGGTACGGCGTAACCAACTCTTATGGTTACGTCGTAATTATTTTTTGTAAAGGTTACGGCGTAACATGATAAATTAGTTACGCCGTAGAGATAATTCTGGAGTGGATAAGTATGTGCTGATGAAAGATTACAGCGTAACCGGATGATTTAGTTACGACGTAATTAATAACTTGAGCGCAAAGTTTTGAAGTTCAAGGATAAAAAGCGGCAAGTTAATATTATTTTATTCACTTCAAGACTAAAGAATAAATACTGAAGTACGAAGAGGGTCTGAAGTTGTCGTATTTATTACACATTTATATGTGTAATTAAAGGAAAAATATGGCCAATGGCCAAGTTGCAATTTATCGCAAGTTGGAGGACCTTAGATTGCAATATAGCCTAAGTTAATTAATATATATATATAGATCATGTACGTGAATATTGAGAATCATCAATTAGGTTAATTTTATAATACTGCTTTTGTGTGCCGTACAAGGAGAAAGAGAGGCGGCAACAGTGGTGGTTCTTTTAGGGGCAAACCTTTCGGGGTTTTGCCCCGGTACTCAACTAGGGGATCGATAGAAATTATCTTAGCATGATATGTAATCATTTTCCGACTCATATTATTATTTTGGTTTCATTATTCAATCATAATTTTGATTCTAATTTAATTGTTGGGCGTCTTTATTTATTGTGTTCTAATTAATTGATCATTAACGAGTGGGTTAGTGCCCGCGCATTGCTGCGGGGGCGTGCGTGTCGTAGTTTTATCTATATTGTTACGCGACGCATGATTGTGTTCGATAGTAGAAATGCACACCCATAAATCTGAAGTTCGGACCAATTTATTTATATATAATAAAAACTTTCATAAAACTTGACGTCTTTAGCCCTTGTAGTTTAAAAAAAAATTATGAGAATTTTTAAAGTTTTTTAATATGTTAAGGATGCATTTTGAAAGTTTTTTTATTTAAAAACTATATATAGACATTAAACTTCAACTATTTTTATAAAATCATACGTATCTCAAATGCATATCAGTATTGGGCTCGTTTTGTTCGTTATCGAGAGACCTTTCTGGGGGTATTTTTTTTATTTAAGAAATCGTGAAGTATTTATAAGCTACATGATAAATAAAGTTTGTTATATTAAAAAGTTGTAAATAATAAGAAGTTTAGGGGTTGTTTCGTAATTTCCTTTCTTAACTTTTATATATATAATAATTTTTTAATTTTTTAATACATGGACCAATGGGATGGGATTACTTCACCACAAGGTTCATTACCAAATGATATATATATAGAATTTATTATTAGTCAATTATTATTTGATGCTTATTCTTTGTTTATTTATTGTTTTATATGAAATTTTATTAGTCATTCCACTAGGGTATTTTGGTGATGTGGAAACTAGGTGCTAGCCTAGTTTTGATTCTTTTATTATTAATTGTTTCTAGTGTATGCATGTATAGTTCGTTGGTAGTTACCCTAGCTTCGGTAGTTTTGAAATGCGATCGTATCTAGTTGCTTAGGAGAATTTATCAACTGACCCTAAGCATGTAGGTAGAGTTTGGGAGGGTAAGAATTGACCAACTGACAACCCTTCCTCGCTTGTGCGAACTAACCAAATGATCACCGGTCATTTGGATGAACTTAAGAAGTTAGGGATGAGTGTGTAAGATGCTAGCGCTTGGGCACTGATTATTTCGAATCTTGCATGTAGAGGTACTTAGTGACTTGGCTTAAGGGACTAAAAACAACTCGACTTTCAAGGTTAGAATCTTGATCTCGGGTGGAAACATTTGTTGATAGGTTAGGACGAACTGACCAAATGCTATCCTAGCGACTTAAACCCCTAGTTGAAGCAGCAATCTAGTGACTTTTAGAACCCATGTAATGCGATAGTAAGTGCCGGCTCTTAATGACTGCTATTAGATTGCCGAATGATCCTGGGTGACCTGTTCATCTTAGTGAGGATTCTAAGAATCATAGGGTAGACGAATTAACCATAGGAGTCTACCGACTTTTGCCACGATCCATTTGTGGATGAACTCGATTTAAGAATTGCATCACTATCTTTCACATTAGCTCAGAGAACCGGCCCAATTGATCACGTGACACCTTAAATATTATGGGACTGGCAATGGGTTCGGGGTGGGGGGCGGTATGCTTGACCCCGATCGGTGTTACCGTTGCCTCCCCCTCGGTTTCGTTCGGTGAAGAAAGGAATCGGTAAAAGACACCGATTTGGTGTGGGAGAGGGACAAGCATCAACTAGCCGTTAGTACACATAAAATTAAATGAGGTATGGGTTAGGCATGGTTGCCACTAAAAAAGTATGGTTAGGTATGAGATAATATGGAAGAATATTATTGGTGGGTGATTAGGTATGGATTAGGTATGGTGGCATGACTGCCACCCCCTTTATCAATCCTTTCATTAAAACTTATTTATTTGACAATTTAATTAATTAGACAGCTAGGAATCAACCGTTCTTGGGACGACCTCGGTCTTACCATTCCCTCACTACATGCGACCGGGTACATTGCCCGTTAGTGCATTAGGTAAGCCATAGGTAGACGAGTAACTATAAATGTAAAACTTGGTCAGAAATTCTGCATCACTCAAAAAATGCATGCCAAATCCACTAATCGTGTGAAGCAACAACTTCAAGCATTATAGTTAGGTATTTTATATCGCCTCTACCATATTGTCCCTCCCATGACGCCAGGAAATTTATCCATTCCCAATGTATACAATCGATGCTACCAAGCATTCCTGAAAAACCATGAACATGCTCATGCCTTGCATATAGATTTTGAATGTCGTTATAGTTTGGTTTTCTTAAAAACTCTGGCATGAACAAATCAATAATGCACATATTAAAATTATCCAGACAATCACGTTTGGTATGCTCATCCATTTGCCAATTGTCGTAAGGAGGAAGTGCATTTCATAATAACACACATACTCATTCGACCCGTACAATCGGGTTGGACTTTAAAGAATTAAAAATGCTTTGGAAAAGGATCGACAGTATAAGATTGAATACCTTCGACTATTTCTAGAAATATTTTCCGGCTCATACAATATCTTCTTCGAAAATAGGATGGCGCTTACAACCTTCTTTAAAATGGTCGGATACTAAACGTATCTCGGCAGCCTCATGCTCACGGTAGATCAGGTTACAGTTGAATCGAAGAGGTTGCGCTTCTTCTGCTTGTAATCGTTGGTGATACTTGTACGCGACCATCATAAAGTAAACGTCTTTCATCATCGACATCGAAAACGTTGTTATATTCCTCGTCACTTTGATTCGGACCCATTGTGAAAGAACAAGTTTTTTTGTAGAAAAAGTTTGAATTATTTAAGTAAAAAATGGTTAGATAGTGGTATAATATATATATATATATATATATATATATATATATATATATATATAATATATATATATATATATATATATATATATATATATATATATATATATATATATTATATAACAGGAGGCGTTACACGTAGATAATGCCACGTAAACGCCACCTCATTGCCCAGTAATTCAATTTAATGCCACGTAATCATAAGTTGTCCACCTAAGCAATATTTTTTTTAATTTAATTAGGTATTATTTAATTTTCGGATTTTTTTTTTAATTATTTTTCGGATTTTGGTTTTTTTTTTATTAATTTTCTGATTTTTTATTAATTTTCAAAATTTAATTATAAAAAAGGAGTCTGCAAGAATCGAACCTTGGATGTTTTGATACATTAATAACTATCTTACCACTAAAGCAACTTAATTTTTTGGTTATATCTTGCAAACCCAAAAATATAATGTTAACAGAATATTAATACTTGATTAAAAATCCCTTATATCACGTAAAAAAGAAATCTCTATTCATAATATGCTCTTTCTCCAAACCCTAATTTCATCTTTTCCACAGCCTATTTTTCTCAATTCTCTCATGTTGATCTTTTTTTAGTGTTTGCAGGTTTGAGAATATCAGGGTGCATACAAAGCCATATGAGCCACAACAAAGAATATATCTAGCTTGCATTGGTGTTTGTTTGGTCCACTGATGGTGAATATGCTGCAAGGGAGAGCACATATAAGGTCACGATATTTAGTAAATCATTCCAGGTTTGTACACTTCTTATGCCTAATACTTCAGTCAACAAACAATATATCCCTCTTTCTTCTTATATATATTCTGTCTTGGTTTTGGATTGTGATAAAGCATGTTATGTCACTATATACGATATTTTGTAATAAATTACAACATCCATTTGCTGGTCTAAACTGCCACTTTTTCCTGGATGGTCTTAGTTTTTAATCAAGAAAAGAAGAGTATCTGGCCAACATTTTCAGTTGAGTGTATATTTGGTGGATCGTTGCTAGGATGTGCTCAAATGATTTTATATATGTTTTTTTGTGATGGATACATATATCCTACTTTCGGCCACTTTCGACAAGTTAGCATTGCTAATATCTCAGTTTTCATATACTTTTATTGGTTTCTTGAAGATCCATATTACATGTGACTGTCACGAAATGCATTTACTGTCTTGAAGACCGAGTCTTATGGTCCTCCAACTTCTTGAGCTCTTTTGTTGAGTAGGCATAGTCCATATTTATCTCTACATCATTGACCATCCTGGTAAGACGATAACTCTATGCTACTTTCTCAGCTTTTATTGTCATTTTGCTCACTCCGGTAGTTTATATAGTACTTTAGAGAATCATAAAATGAAGGGCTAACTCATGAGGGGCACGGGAAAAAGAGTTGAAAGAGGTCCAATTGTTATATTAGAGGAAAATGAAAAGGAAGAGGCGTTGGTCCAGGGAAGATGTTGTAAGTTTTTAGTTTTAGTTACTACTGTGCACTTCTATTTGTCTACTGATTTTCACATAATGGTAATTTAGTATATACGAGCAATATAAAAAATTGGATTTGTTTTCGTGTTTCGAGAGGGAGTCGCCTCTCTAAAGTTTTACACTTTTGAGAATTTCCTAACGAGGCTCAGTTCAACCTATTTGTAAAAAACAAATCAAGCATACCACTTAATTTCAATGATTCACTGTTTACGACTCTCTCTTCAAAATGAATAAAGATGAACAACTACGATTATCTCCTTTAGACCTGAGTAATTTTGTCTCTAACCTAACAAAGATACTTGAAATTTTGTGCAAGTTTGTTGCATAGTCCTGGCAAAATATGTTGATAATGATATTCTGAGAGAGCTTCCTTGCCACACATTTCTTTCATACAACATGTCTAGATAAATGGCTGCAGATCAATGCATCGTGTCCATTATGCAAGTTTCAAATTGAGGTTACTAATGAAGCTTCACCCTCTTTATATGTTGTTGAATGTGTTTCATATTTCGTAATCTTAATACTGATTATTGTGGTTTGTAGGTGGCTAAACGGGAATAACTAAGTGACAGACTGGTGAAAATGTCAAAATATCCTTTTCTGATGATCAGAGCCTATCGGACGCTGGGAAAAATAATGAAGAAAACAACACCCCTGTTTATCCATCTGGACTCGTGAAAAGAGCTAAAGTTGGTGGTAATGGAAATAAAATGGTAGGTCAACTTTGTTTGCAGTTTCAGTGTACCTCGGTTTTTTATTTTATTTTTTATTTATTTATTTTTTCTTTCATTTTCTGGTGCAGATTAGAAAATACTTTGAATTATGGACTTGAAAGGGCCTGGATTGTTGCATACATAAAAGGCTCCCGTCGGTAAGTTGTTTTTTAAGCTGTAACTACAGATAGTGCTTATTTTACCACATGTGTTATTGTATTAAAAATATTAAGGTTTTGTCGTTCTCTTGCTCAAGGTGTTTCATGATTTTATTTATCTTACATGTGAACATGTTTTGTTCATGTCATGCATTTTTACTTTGTAGAGTTATGATTGAAAATTTGAGATATCATTATTGATGCTATCTATAATCTATGATTAGAGTATATGTACCCCCATACTTATTTGTTTATCAGACCCAACTCGGTTGCTAATTAATGATCTACTAAACAAGGTTGTTACTGGATATAATGAAGGGAGCATAATGGTGAAAGTTGGTTGGGAGGAGCCTGTAGTTAGTGTGGATAATAGCGGAAAAATTATATGGTCTAAGCATAATGAGATTCAAACTGTTAACATCAAGAGTGTAGGAGCTGATCATGAGGTTTGCATCTGGTTCTCCTACAAAAAAAATTATAACAATGTGTTTTTTCTGTCTCTTTTCTGTTGAGGTGACTTCTTTTTTCCTTGCTTCACAGGTTTCTGATGGAGAAAGGTTACCTTTAGCCGTCAAAGAGTTTGGAACATGTGATATGTACCCACAAGTAAGTTGTTTTTGTTCTGTCATATAGCTTCCTCTAAAGTATGAAACTCTAAACTAAAGAATCTGATACATTAAGTAAAAAGTAGGTTATGATGGTCATGGTTGTGATTGAGCTCCCATGGATACAGCACACTGAAGGCCCTATTTGTAGTTGTACAAGAACTAATTAAACTTAGAATGATGCATTTAATCTAAGTTAGGATGATAGTAGTTTTAGTTCGTTACAATGCTAATTTTGTCATTTTTGTTTTTCCCCTTTTGCTCAGAGTTTGAAGCACAACCCAAATGGGAGGTTTGTCGTTGTCCGTGGTGACGGTGAATACATTATATATACAGCTTTAGCATGGATATATAGATCATTTGTCTTTGCATTGGAGTTTGTTTGGTCCACTGATGGTGAATATGCTGCAAGGGAGAGCACATCTAAGGTCACGATATTTAGTAAATCATTCCAGGTTTGTACACTTCTTATGCCTAATACTTCAGTCAACAAACAATATATCCATCTTTCTTCTTATATATATTCGGTCTTGGTTTTGGATTGTGATAAATCATGTTATGTCACTATATACGATATTTTGTAATAAATTACAACATCCATTTGCTGTCTAAACTGCCACTTTTGCCTGGATGGTCTTAGTTTTTAATCAAGAAAAGAAGAGTATCGAGTATCTTGGCCAACGTTTTCAGTTGAGCGTATATTTGGTGGATCGTTTCTAGGATGTGCTCAAATGATTGTATATATTTTTATGATTGTGCTGGTGGATCATTGCTCGGATGTCCTCCATAGTCCATTTAGTAGAGGTAAAGTAAGGTCCTTAGCATCTATATTTTATTCAGTGATATGCCTTATATTCTATTTCTAAATATACAAATCACCATTTCGAAGACTTTACGTTGCTATGAAAATGCTCATATCGATGCTATTTATGCACTCCATATACACTTTGGGAGAAATTCTGCATGGAGCCGTAATTTAAACCAAATTTTATTGCGTTTTCTAGCTTTACCCGTTACATATTTAAACAGAATCCTTATCAAGCAAACATCTTTTGTTTTACATGATTCTATTTTAGGCTATGGCTTATTTCAAGAATTTTGTGGTAGAAAATAATTCTTTGGTACTTGTAGAAGAAACCTTTGTATCATGTTTTATCAAATTGGTTGGTCTCAGTATGGGAATGCTTCAATATGACCCATCCGCTCTTTGTGGAGTGGTGGACTACACATGCCACACTTAGTCTGGTTCACTTGTGTATATCTATTATTCACCTGCCAAAAATTTGACCGTCAAAAGAATCTATAAATAGACAAAAAAAATCATCAATTCGCATAACAATCTTCATCATCTTTCTTTCTACATACCTAATTAATCACACGCTAAGCTTTCTGCCCAAAACCATGAAGGTCTTCTTTATTTTTTCTGAAAAAATTTACATAATTATACGTCTACCTCCACTGACTCATAATTGCATATCTTATTTCAGTGTTTAGGAGGAATGCATTACAAGTTTAAGCAGACTAACAGTGAGTACCTAAAAGACCTTACTTCGGGTAAGTCATGCCATGTTATCAACATTTTTACAACATATATGTTATGCTTTTTTTTATCAAGGGAATCAAAATCAAATGATTAATGTGTCTTACTACTCTATGCAGCAAGTGCTGATGGCGAGCATCAGTCTGAACTCTTTTATGGATTCTGTTTTAGCCATGGTAACCTTTTTTCGGATGGTGTTTTCTTATATCAACTTTCACTTAATAATGTTTATCGACTCTAATATAAGGTCATTGTATCTATAAGGTTTTAATTTTGGGGAACTGCTAATTCTAGAACTCCAAAATGGATGTACATCGGGATCATGAGGTCCACCACAAGGTTATTTATAGAACAACTTCTCACATTATAGTCACCTCAAGTTATCATAAGTTTCTCATAGCTTTATTATTCTATAAAGTATAAACTAAAGATTCCATTTCCATTACACAAAGAATAGTGAGCAGGTTCTTTTATGTTTACCTAAGTTATTTATTTACTTTAGAAATCCATGGGGCAACTTGCTTATTCAAGTGCTTATATACATATGTTAGCCTAAGAGGGAGTTTGGAAGTGCTTCTTAACTGATTATCTTTGTATTTATAAGTAGATAATCAGATTTGTGTTTAGAGCAAACTCCATAATTATATATTTTACTTTCAAATAAACACATAAACATAAGTAGATAAGTACCTCCTTATTTTTAAGTAGATAAGTACTTCAATATAAGCAATCCCAAACACAGCTTAAATGAGCATGTATATGTCTTATTCAATCTATTTAATAATAGGATGCTTTAATCAATCTGTTTCATTTTGAGCATGCTTCTATCATTTTATTTCACGAGGCTGCTAAACGCCTAAGTGCCTGGAGGGCAATGGTATTTTTCTTCGACACTCCTTTCATTTCAGTCATGGAACCACACCGAAACCTGAACGAGCATTGAATATAGAGGTGAGAAATCTAAATTTTTTGAAAACATGTAGTAAGATGGAATAGCCATGGCTCACCGAGCTCAGGCTGCAATTTCAAACATGGAGTAAGAAATCTAAAATTTATGAAAACATGTAGTAAGATACCTAAAATCTTTAAACTTGGCATTATGATATACTCTGATGTATACTCTTGCATTCAGATTTGTGCAGTGTCATCCAACTGCGAGATGAAGGGCTCCCAATAACATGAACAAAAGCTAGGGAATATGCGTTTTTGATCACTGAAGCTGTGAGGGGTGATGGGGCCATACCCACATGCATCTCATGTAAAATAGCACGACAAGAGTTTTTCTTTCATGCTACTGAACATGGAATTTGTTTCTTTTCCTTTCTTTCTTTTTTGGAGGGCTTACTTTTGATCTGTTTTTAATTAATATACAGATTTGCATTGACCCACAACAACTAGGAAAAAAGAAGAATCTTTTTACACCAACACACTCACCAATAATCCCCACATGAACAATATCCATCTCTAAAATGGTGAAATCTGCTAGAGTCCTTGACTATGATATCACTCCCAACAATTTTGGAAATAAGTTTAATTGCAGCATGACAGTCGATGCAAGCACACAAGATTTTCATCACTTCAATGGATGATCGTTCGGGTGTACTAATGAGTGCAAAAGCAATTGCCAACCGTTCACTATGATATTTAACAGATTCTAGCTTAAATTCCTCACATACATTTTGAAGGATCATACTTGTGTCTAAAATAATGCTCTCACTTATAGTTATATTTAGATGGGACCTGTTTTTATAGCATACCACCAACTAATTCTCTCAAGTAAATCAGATATGAGCAACCCATAAAACAATGTCACAATGTAGACATTAATTAGCTAAATTTTATTTTATAGGAGTTACTGTATGATGTGCTTAGAAAGAAGTCATGTCCATCTGAAAGTGGTTATGTGTGACGTGGATGAAAGAAAAGAGGCATGGCAGCTGGAACCCTTGGTTGTACTGTAAGTGATCTTGGAAATAATGTCTCCGAAATCATCACATTACCAGTTGTTACTACCCTAACTGAAAATGACATCAAATTGGACTTATAACTATACCATAAAGATTTGAAACAAGCGAGTCCAACTGATTTCACATGTTGACCATAATCGAAGTACTAAAACAAGATCACCTGAAAAACTCTATTAAGTTAAACTATCTATGTGATATTAGTGGTGAGGTTATTGTTTATGCTACTAATTAGTTTATCATTTTACTGATGTTAGTACATGATATTATTAAGTTTTGAAAGTGATTAAATTCGATAATGTTACTTGGTACAAGATAACGTTATTGTTCTATTACAAAATATTGTTAACTTATTTTAGCAATAGCAAAATTAGATATTGTATAAACCTGTTTTTGTTGCTTGATGTTGTAGTAATAGACAATGAGACCGGAACACATGAAGAGTTCATCTTTATAAAGTATCTGCTGAAACGCTCAAGAAGCTGACCTATGACCAGAGGAAGCAAAGGCTTATTGAGAGGTTGAATGCTCTTAATGTTGCTGTTGGAGCCAAAGATTTTGAAGGAATTTCAGACTTGTCTATGTATGAGGTAGAAACTTTGATTTTGTCACTATCTTTGTTTAACGCTAACGGAAAAACAATGCGTGTTAGCTTACTGTCTGTGCAGACTCAACTGTCAGATCAGTAGCTTTAATTGTTCTTTCTTCACACTTGCAGTTATAAATATTAACGTTGTTCAAAATTCATTTTCAGAATTAAGTGTATTCTTAATATCATGCCTTAATGCAGGCTTCCACAGGAAGTAGGCCAGCAACGGCGTCACCGGCGGCAGCAAAGGATATTATGGAAATGAAGAGCTGAGTAATTTGTACCGTAAATGACTTTCAAAGATGGATTAAGAGAATACATTATAAGATTCGATAGAATGAAGGGACAACGGTTGTTTGTGAGATCAAACCAGGTAAAATGACTTTTCACAAAGTACAGAATAAAGTGTTTTTAATTCCAGGGTTAAGGTGACACTGCTGATACTGCACTTATTTTAGCTTTAGGTATAGTATCCATTTTAATATATGTTGATTGCTATTCAAAGATGCCAAGAGCATGTTAATGTTAAGTTGCCTCAAACCGTTTACGAACTACTTTGAAATTTGGTAAGGTTGTCTCAATTTTATTTATTGTGTCCCCAACTAAATTATCTCATGTTGATTTTCAGGATGCACTGATTCTCACATCGTAAAGGCTCATCTGTTGATACAAGTACGTTAACTACCTTAACTTTAATGAAGCGTTTTTTGAATTTCCAGGAGAAAAGTTAGTCAACAAAAGTTGGTTTAAAGCTACCAATAAAATAATAAGTTTTCCATGTGTTCACAAAAGGATTTATATATGCAGTGCCACATAAGCATATGTTTTATGGCTTACTAGCTTATCAAGTTAGAGGTTATGCCTTAAAGTCACAAGCTTGACCTTAAAAAAATGACATGCTATTACAAGTTGTATTTGATTATCATAACTCTCATAGTGGAAGCACACCCAACACTATCCCATGTAGCCTGTTTTGTTATAGCTGATTATCATTATCTTAATATTCCATAGTATTACAAATCACTAAAAACACAAAACGCTAAACTCCCGTCGAGATAAGTTATTGACGCTTCTTTTATGTAAATGCTATTGATGATTTTCAAGTTTACGATCTAATGGGAAAAAAAGTTAAATTTAAGTTAGTTGTTAACGACTATATATCAAAAGTTAACACATCATACAAATCAATTGCTAAACGTGATGCATAAAATTAAGAAGCTCGCCAACAACCTGTTGTAGAGGTATACTACCTAATGTTACTTTTTATAATATTTCATGTTTAGAAAAGGGAAGTAAAGAGTATAAGTTGTGTTAATTTTGTTGTTGGTATTGCATCTAATAAAATTACTTGAACTCTTGGTCCATGCATCTCAGTATCGGTCTCCACATTACAAGTATCCAGATTGCCGAAAGGTAAAAGGAATTTTACGACATGAGATACAATGTATACAGAGATATGAAATAACTTTTAAGAAGAGTACGCACAACAAGAGTCTAATACCAAGCGTAGGAGTGTTGTAATGGAGACAATGAGGCAACGCAATACAAAAAAAAAGATTATTTGTATTTGAATTTTATTTAAACCATATACTTTGTTTTTGCGGATAACTTTTTAACTTTTATTTTCTTATATTCGAAGAACATTTACTTCTTTTCATTCTTAATGCAATAATAAATAAGCTGGTATGTTTATAACTTATTTTCATTAACTTAATTTTTTTCAAAACACCCTTTTCAAGCATTAAATCATAGCTGGAAGGAGGTTGATTTATGTCTTTTTCATAACGTCATTTTCAGTTTATATATAATTTTTATGATATTGTTTGACAATTCTAAAAAATGTATTAAAGTTAACAAAAAACAACAAACAAATAATTATAAGTCATGCCCGCCCATTGGGCGGGCTTCGAAAACTAGTATATATATATATATATATATTTATATAGGTGGTTATTTGAAAAAATAATAATAAACTTTGAAAAATTAAAGCCTTTTGAGAGTTTGTTTTTTTTTTCAAACAAAATTAGTCATTAAGGGGGGAAGTGTAACTTTTTTTGTTTGTTATGCGTTTTGTGGTGAGTTATTGTACTAACTTAGAGCATAACACCATCATCAACACCAACACCATAGTATGGCAACGCACGATAACGCCGTGCCTCCTCAGCGTAATGCCGGCTCTAGCGTTACCATACCTAGCACTCTAAGGAGAGATGTGAAAAGTGCAAGACAATGAAGAAGCGTATCTGGCTCTTTTTAGTTTGGCTATTTGTAGTTTATTGTTTAAATAGTTATAAAATTGTGTATGATTTGAGTTATGAATTTGGATTTTATTTTCGTGTTTAGAAGCATTTGTAAAATGATTTATTAGTTGGGATTTGGGTTTGATATTTATGATTTATTTTTCGAAAGGAAAAAGGAAATTAAGGAAAAAATTTTAAGTTGAAGATGAAGGAGTCTAAAATACTCTTCGTAAAACGCAGGGACATACTTAACAGCTTTGAGTCATGGCCGTCAGCTAAATAGACGATACATGCAAGATTTGACAAATTCAGAAACAAATAATCTACAATAATTTTCTTTTGGAGAAAGAATAGAAGATTCGATTGTGTGTAAACCAAAATGTCGAAGCTTGTAATTTACTCAATACATAATATGATATTGCACATCGCTTTGGAACTTTCAGCATGTAAAATCCTATTGTATATAAATACATTTGGTGAGGGACCTATGGAAACGTGCCAATATACTCAAAAAAAAACATAAGCCAAACCGTTTGCGTTTGTGGGTGGGCCTTTCTTGGGGCCTCTGTTTTATGGGCTTCCTTGGGTTCCTTTCAGCCCATTATTGATCCAACATGATCCTCATATAGTCTGTACGTATTCTGAGTGCTTCTTCTAGATGCAAGCTCAACATTCCACTCGCAATTCAAGTTAGGTAGGTTTTCCAGATCCCTAAAGGTTTTTTTATTATGTGCATGCTTATGGCTTCTTTCCCATGTTTGTTCTTCGTTTGTGTGTTATCTGCAAAGGTTTTGGTAACGATTGTATGTTTTATATGTTTCATGTCTTTATTGCCTTTTTTTTTTCGTTTTGCATGCTGCCTTTTTCTTCTTAGTTTTCATTTCGGGATTAAACATGTTGCCTAACGTTGGTATTTGGCTTTCCCTGTTATCTTCCTAAAATTTTTATCCCAAGTTTATGGGTCCTAGATTGTATGCCTATTATTTATGTCCAATGTTTTGTGTCCAATATTGTATCCTAGAATGAAATAAAAAAAATAAAAAAAAAAGGTCGTCCCTAGACGTGGCTATGGCCACGACAAACCGTGTGACATGGGTGAGAGGGTAGGGGGTCTGTTGGCTATGTTGGTGTGGACCAGCCATTAACCATTGTCGTTTCGACTGTACTGGCCTTTGTACCATTGCCACTTGAAAGACGTGATCCTGTATGCAAGCGTCCCTATCTGGGTGAGGGTAAACATTATAGGCGTGTTAGCAGGAGGACGTTTACTAATGTAGAGTGTTTCAGTGTACATGCACAAGGTGAGTGACGTTTTTACATGTGTGTGTCAATTTTTTTTTATGCAATGCTTTTTGTTCTTCTCTTTGGTTATATTTGTTCATTTTCGAATCTAATATAGGTGACCTTTCAGAATGCCTTGAAGGCGCTGAGGTGCAACAGCATCATAATGAAACTCAAGGCGTATGTAACGTTCTTTTCAGATTTACATTTGTGTCAATTTTGCATCAATAGTTGTTGATTGCTTACTATCTGTTGCAGGATGCTTTGCAGCGGGTTGGACAACCCTCGGTGCTTCAGTTACAAGGTCTCTTAAACGAGTATGGGTATATTGATACATAGACGTTGGATGGTGGAATAAGAAGGTCGTGTGGGATTTTGCAAGTGGTTCGGTTCATCATCGCTAGCTTTATTCGACAGATGTTACATGTAATGTATTAGAACCACACCATCCTTTATCCAATTCTCAACACACTATTGACATTGTCTATTGGCCGGTATGTCATCAGCCACCTACGACGTGCGTGTCATGATAATTTGTTCGGATTCGTTTGTGCAGATTTGTGCGTTCAACCTCAGGTGCGGTCCCTTTGTTGCTTATATGATAATTTGTGCAGATTCGTTTTGTTGTTCCACGAACTCATGTTGTCTTATTACACGTCGTGCTTTTGGATTTTCAGCAAATATAGGCACCGCGTACGTGCGTGACATGGAAAATCCAACACTGGGTATGTACCTTTTTTAATCATTCATATTTGGTTGATTTATCTAACATTAAGGTTTTACAATCCCTCACCTTTGTTCAATGGTACGTAGGTTATCAAAGGGAAATGTGAACGGGTGCAAAAAGGACCTTTGCCGAGTTTTATTCAGGTTCAGTTATACACTGTCATGCATTTTCGTGTGTTGGGTATACTTATACACGTGAGAATATGATCTGCGCTAAACCGTCAAGTCTAACAGACTTAAAACAGCTTAAACACAAATGCAATGAAGTCCTGGAGAATATGATGAATTCCCGGGTCGTTAAGTCCTACGGAGACTCAATGGTGTGTAAACACTTGATCAGACGATAGAATGATCACTAATGATAGTGATCAGTAAGGAATTGGATGGATAATTACACTACTGAAAAAGTTTATAAATTAAAGCGACTTAAATACAAATTAAGAAAATTAAAAAGCTAAAATATATTAAATAAACGCTATCACTATTTTTACAATGATGTTTTTGTGATTTTATAAAACAAAATATCTTAAATAAACTATTTTAATTAAAACGTAAACTTAAATTACTTAAAAACGTGACTTAAAATGAAAACGTACGTTATGTACAAAAATTACGCTGGAGCGCAAGATAAAACGTAAAATTTATAAAATAAAAGGCCTACAAGTGTAAAATCAATTTTCTTACAAAATATATGATAAAAGAAAATTTTGGAAAAAAGATTTATATTTTTTAGACTTTTATATTTTTTATTATGATTTAAATAAGTTTTTACACTAATTAAATGTTAAAAAATACTAAAACTATTCGGAAAATTATGAAACTTTTATAGAAAATACTTTATACTATTACAAATTTAAGAAAAATAAAAAACTGGAAAAAGCTGCTTCGAATAAGCTACAAATAAGCTAAGTAAGCTTAATAAGCTATATGTGGAAAATGTAGTTAAATACTAAGAAGTGTAAGATTTTAATGAAAAAGACCCAAGGGCGCGTTGGTAAGGAGGTGTTGTGTTGTGTCTTTGAGCAAGAGGTCAGGGGGTCGAATCCCACCCCTGCACCTTTTTGCAAACTATTTTTTTTTTTGAAAATTTCTTTTTGAAACTTAATAATAAGATGAAAATAAAACTTTTTTGTGAAAACACTTTCTACCAAACCAACAGAATAAGCAGTTTAGAACTGCTTATTCACATCAGTGGAGACAGAAGCAAAAACAAACACCCTCTAGCAGTTTTAAGCACCAACGAGACCATGAATAAGTACTAGGGAATGGAAATAAGCACTTGAAAAATGGAAATAAGCAGGCATACACTATGGTAAATCTGAAATAAGCTATAAAAGACTAAAAAGCAATCTTGAAAATAGGGGGTAGAAGTAGTTATGGGAATTCCTAAGCTAAAAAGAAATGAGCATCAATGGGACAAAGAAGCTATGAAATTCTATTAATAAGCACCAACTAAGCTGGAAACTAACTAAACCTAATCTATGGGACTTAATAAGCACTAAGGTAAACCTAAATAAGCTAAAGGGAGCACTAAATAAGCTAAACAAAAAATGTGCAGGCTGCTGTGGGACTGAAACAGTGGCTGATGTGGGATTGGACAGATTTGAGATGCAATTTTAACTAACCTAGATGGATCCTAAGTGCATATAAACTATACCTAAGTCTAGAGTGGCATGAGGAGATGTAAGCAAAACAATTTTGAAGAGTTTTGGACCAAAAATAAGCCGTGGAGAAGCCTTGAAACAGCAGCCGTGGCTGCTGTTTAAGACAGTAAGACAGAAAGGAGTTGAGCTTTTTTTTGTTTTCAAAATCACTTGCAAACTTGTGATTTCAGTTTAACCATTTAAAACTAACTAACAAAACTTAAAAGGACTTTGACTTGTAAAGTCAAAACGGGTATAAACCAGTTTTGTTGACCTTAAATAAGCTTAAACCAAACACCCCTTTAAATTCCAAAATGCATTAAAACCACTACACCTTGATGAGATTCTATCTAAGACTGATTTAAAAACTTATATAAACATAAAACTCATCATTTTAACAGACTAAAACCAGAAATTAACAGGAAATAGATTGACTTTTGATTCTTTGACTTTTGTTGACTTTCCTTCAAATTTACTTAAAAATGAAATATGAGCTTATAAAAAGTTTTCAATGGCTTAAATAAACTTAATGAAGCTTAAAATAAACTACTGAAAACTTGGACAATGTAATTTAAAACTGAAAAATTTCAACAGTTAACCACAAACTTGAAATTTATATAAAAACTAGGATTGAAACTTCAAAAACACCTTACAATGAAGAGTTAACTTAAATGAGATACAAAGAAACTGGAATTACAATATTTTAATTAAACTAAGACATTTAAAAAAACGACATTAAAGGAAAAAAAACTAAAACTAGCTACTACTCCTTCAAGCTTCTCTTCTCTTCCTTTTTATACTTCAATCAACTCCTCCACTTGACTTTAGCATTTCCCACCAATAAAAATAGAATTTGGATGACTTGGAGCATTTTTGACCGTTTGATTGTTTTTGGCGCCAAAGCGTGTTAGCAAGCAGTTGAGGTTGAGTGAGGGGTGAGAATGAGCATTTAATGGCTTTTGGAGTTGTGTTGAGGTGGGGGGACAAGGAGGGTGAGAATTGAGGTGGAAGGATGGGTTGTGTTGAGTTTTGCAGAGCAGTTGGAAGGGGGAGAAGAAAAAGGCGCCATGGGTGGTTTTGTTTGACTGGGTGGGGTGTTGACTGGATATTAATACAAAGGGGTCCAAATTGTTTTGTGACAGGGGGTCCAAAGGGTAGGCAAGGGTCCAAAGGGATATTGACTAGTCCAAAATGGGTGATAAGGGCTTTAAATACAAGGACTATTAGTGCCATTTTCTGAAAATCAAGGACTATTCCTGCCAATTCATCAAAGTTACTTCCAAGGACTAACAGTGACATTCTCAAAAAGTATAAGGACCAAAATTGCCACTTTGCACTTTTCCAGGGGCCATTTCCGCCAATTTTCAAACCTGGAGGACCATTTTTGCAATTTTCTCAAACTTTTTAATATTTTTCACCAAAGGACTTAATTTGACAACTTTTGATTTTAAAAGGACCTTTGGTGACTTTACTTTTGAAATTATGTGCTCAGGGACTGTTTTTGACAACTTTATAAACTTAGGGGACTAAAACTGCAATTTTTGCAAATTTGTTATGTTTTTCATCTGATTTTGATATTTTTGCATTTAAAACACATAAAACACTGATTTGTGATATATTTATCATTTTAAAGCATTTTTGAGTGTTTTCAGATGATTTTGCAGTCTATACAGTACAAAAATGATGAGTATTTAGACACTCATCAATCCCCCACACTGAGATATTGCTAGTCCCTAGCAATGATTTGAGAAAACATAATGGATTTTAATCTCTTTACCAAAAGCCATTACTTCTGGAGTAGCCAAATGTTTCAGTTCAAGTAAGAACCTTGGTACACTGATAACCAAATGATTTTGAGCAAATCATAAGCTGTAAACGGATTTGATTAGTCTTTACCAGAAGCCGTACCCTTCTGGACTAGCCAACTCTTAGATAAATTATCAATATTATCTTTGGTGAGCTGATTACCAATTATGGTTTTTCTACTGCCTTTACCACAAGCCATAACCTTGCGGGCTAGCCAACTCTTCACTTTTTAGGATATGGTGAGCTGAATACCATACAATTTTGGGCAAATTGCAAGCCATATAAACGGATTTGAGAAATCTTTACCAAGAGCCGTTTGCTCCTGGATTAGCCAATCCTTTTGTCTTACAGACATGGCGGACTGATAACCAAATGAGAAAGTGTAAAACACTTACTCCAAAAAAAAAATTTTTGGCCAAAAACGGGGGAATTGGGTAGATAATATATGAAATTCGTGAGAATTCCCCCCCACACTTAGAAATGAATATTGCCCTCAATATTCAAAGTACCGGCGGTTATACCGAAACCTAGAACATAAAAGGGAAATACTACGGCCATTATTTAGAAAGGATTTTTTTTTTTTTTTTTTTTTTTTTTTTTTTTTTTTTTTTTTTTTTTTTTACTGTGTGGGGCATCACCCCCACACTTAGGTGGTAGAAAGGGGTAAGAAGTCAGAAATATGGGTGAAAACCCATATAGTGTGTGCTACTGTTTTTGGTTACCGAGTCGCTAGCTTGACTCGACCCCGAATTCATTGGTTCATGGGGAAGCAAAGTGGAAGAAACAATCTCCATCGGACTTTCATTCAAAATGTTTGGACAAACATTTGAAGCACGTGAAAGTTCCACACCAATGAGATATAGAGAGAACCGGCTCACAAATGGTACATGAAAATTCCGGGGTCAAAGATAGTGTCTTCATTCCCGAAGGAGTGAAGAAGAGAGGAAGACACATCATAAGTGAGGAATGGAAGGAAGATGTTTATAACAATTAGGATCCATTCTTCATCCTCAAATGTAGACATATCGGGAGGAAGGGTGAAGGTAGTATCATCAATAAGCAAACTCTTATGATAGAGTATACCTTCCTCCGAGCCAATATCATCCTCAAGATCAAAACAGAAATGATCATATTCCGGAGGAGATATATCATGAGAGAGCTCACCGGAGAACTCTTCATGAAGAGAATCATTGGAAAAAGCCTCAAGCTCGGGCTTGTCCAATGTAGAGACACTATCCACGACGGGGATAGGAGATGAAGCTGACTTAGCACAGAATGATTCGATCTTAGAAACGAGGAGATTTATATTGAACAATTGTTCACGAAGTATCTCGTCCTCAATTTCCAGATCATCAGAATTTCTCACTTCCTCTAAGCTAACTAGCTCAGAAGGTAGTTCCTCGACATAATCGATGTCTCCATAGGATAAAGAATCGTCAAACGAAGTACAATCGTTATCAGAATCGAAGAACATCTCGACATGATCATATGGAATGTCAAGAGGAGGGTAAGAAATATCATCAAGAGGCTTATCACACATATTACCGGAGATAACCTCGGACTCACTTGGGGTTGGAACAAGGCTCTCAACACCAGACGATTCCATTTCTGGAATAGTGCTAGAAGGCTCGTCCCCCATTATGAGAGAGTCTTTGGAAGCTTCGGGTGTGATTTCAGTTGACAAGCTCTCATAATATTCCTTCACTTGAATAGAATCCTCATCATCATCGTCATCATATCTGATTCTTATATTCATCTGCTGAAGCTTACACACCATTCGTTTCATTTGTAGTTTCTTTCGAATGCGTATTTCTTCAGAACTTTGAGGAAGATTACACTCCTCGTGATCAGTGAAATGCTGTGAAGGCTCAGAAGTCTGATGACTGATGGAATACTGCGGGGGTTGGAAATTGTCAAAACCGGGAGAATTGGAATTTTGAAAATTTTGATTCATCGGTTGACATTCAAAAGTCGCATGAGGACCCCCGCAATTCTCACAACAGAGATAATTGGGAGAATAACTTTCACCAAAGTTCTGATTGTAACACGGTTCCGGCTCATAGACAAGCGGGACCCGTGATGGACAATCAAAACCGTAATGAGAATCATTCCCACAATACTCGCATGAGTAGGATTCGTATTGAGGCTGTGGAGGTAGGTAGGAAAAATCGGGTGTATCATTTGAAATGGGATCGGGATTACCGACAAACTTGTCTCCGAAACCCACATTGGTACATCGCCGACAATTTCCACCGTTAAATGGACCTCCACACCAGGAACATGTCAAATACCATGACATAGAGAATTAAACGGATAAGAGGGATAAGAGATGAAGAATTAAATGGTTATAGAGGATAAGGAATGAAGAATTAAACAGATTTGAGGATAAAGAAATGTAGAATTAAACAGATTGGAGGATAAAAGATGGATATTTTTGGATTTTTTGAAAAACAGGCTATAAAAACAAAGAATGAAAATATTTTTGGCGTTTTTAACACTTTAGGAAAAGTGTTAATGAACTTTTTGGATTTTTGAAAACTTTACAGAAAACTTTTTACAAAAGATGGGGTATGTGCAAGAATGGATCTGAAAAAGATTAACACACGCTAAAGCCTCCCCGGCAGCGGCGCCAAAATTTTGAACTGCTCAAAATCACTTTCCCGCCAAAAATGAATAAAAGTCCAAGATTGCCTACACTCATCCTATGGTCTCAAATAGTGCTGGGAAACAGTTAGGGAAGAGAGAGGAAGCTTTTGGAGTATAAAAGAGAGGAGAAAGAAGCATGAAAGTAGTAGCTAGTTTTTTTTATTTTTTCTTTAATGTCGTTTTTTAATTAAATGTTTTAATTTAAGTCTTGTTGTTGTAATTTCTGTTTTTATGAATCAAACTAAGTGTTTTATAAGTTGTAATCCAGTATTAAGGTTTAACTCAAGGTTTAATATCTCTTTATGTTTTCAAGTCTACTGTTTAAATTTTCAGTTTCAAAGTATATGGTCCAAGTTGTTAGAAGCTTATTTTAAGCTTAAATAAGTCAGTTTAAACTCTCTATAAGCTTTGTATAAGCTCACATTTCATTTTCAAGTGAAATTGTTACATGGTCAACAAAAGTCAAAATCTGGCCATGAATGGATTTGGTGATGATATGGGTTGATCCAGTGATGAAATTGGGTGGATATAGGATAGGTTAGCTCAGGTTTGGTTCTGGTTTTAGTCTGCACAACAGTGGGACAGTGGTTAGTGATTTTCCCATTTTTCATTTTCAAGACAAATTGCAGTTTTTGTTTATAGATGTATCTGTAGTTACTAATGTTCTAGTCTGTTTATTTAGTGATAAATGTAGTAATTAAACTTTGTTTGATCTTCTTTACATCTGGTTCAGTGTTTATCTAAGTTTAAGTTTGCATTTCAAGTTTTAAGTGGTGTTTGGATTTGACAGTATATCTGCCCTTAAGGCTATTGCAGTAATAAATTCTTGTTGGTTTAAGCTTTGGATGCTCATTTGAACTCATTCAAGTCTAGGTTTGGGTCTGCAAAACCACAGAAGTCAAAAGTTTCTTTGAATCTATCTCACTTGCTCACTGTTGGAGTTTTAAAAGTGCAACATCTTATTTTGTGTTTAGAAATCATTAATCTAGCTTGCAATAGTCTTAATACATCTTAATATATCATTTTCAGTTCAAAGATTTAGATCAAACTTCATAATAGTCAAACTTTCACATTTGCTTCAAAAGTCAAAATTTGACAAAAGCTGTTTTTCAGCCAACTACAAGGAATTTTATTAAGCTCATTTTTTGGACTTATCAAGTGAAATTTGGCATTTTAGAAAGTTCAATTGGTACTCTTACTTATCTGCATTTTTGTGGAATTTTATAATTTTTCTATAAGCTTCAAACAAGCTCATGAACTTGGACCCATCTCCCCTGCTCACTGTCAATTAACACTGAGAATTTTTCTCAGCTTTTGCAAAGCTTGCACAGGGCTTAGTTTAGCTCCCATAGGTCTAATTTTTGGCTTATAGACTCTCACCCAGGTCTTCTCCAAGTTCCAATTTCTGTTTTTCCATATCAGCTTATTTTGTAGCTTGTGCAATAGCTCAAAGTTGGCCCCCAGATACTGTTTTCTGCCATAATCTCAGTTCCTCAAATCTGTGTGAGCTTTCAATCAGAGGGTTTAACTTGTTGTTTCTCATTTCACTTTGGTTACTTTAGCATACTTAAGCTTCTGTCTTGGATTGGTGCCTTTTGGGTTCCATTTGCTTATCCAAGTGCTTATTTTATAAGCACTTTTATCATCAGTTTCATATTCTGCCACATAACCCCATGATTTTCCATTTTTCTTAGCTTCTTAATATTATTGTAAGCATTTCCTGAATTTTTCAGATTTTTCCAAGTTGTTTTGCTATTTTTCTTAATTTAAATTAGTTTTTAAGCCTTTTTAAATAGCTTTTAATACAAATAATTAAGAAAAGCTTCAAAAAAATAATTTTTCATTTTTCTTAAGTTTAGATAAATGTAAAAAGCTTAAAAAGTATTTTTCTATAATTTTCTTAGCTTAAAAAGTATTTTTTAGCATTTTAATTAGTTTTAAATAGTTTTAAATTAGTAATAAATATATAAAAAGTCTAAAAAATATATTTTCAGTTTTAAAATTAGTTTTATCATATTTTAGATTTTTCTAAACCTTAATTTTATTTTTCTAGTCTTATTTCATATTTTCTTTTATTTTTGAGTATTATTAAATAGTTTAAAATAGTTTTTAATTAATAATAATTACATAAATAGTTTTAAAAATAAATTTTCTTTTCTAATAATTTTCTTATATAATTAGGATTGTAAAAATGTATTTTTCATATTTTTAGGATTTATATTGTGTAAGTTTCACGTTTTTATTTGTACGTTCACGTTATTTTTATTTAAACGTAAGTTTTAAGTTTTAGGTTTTAAACGTTCATCACTTTAAAAATAGTGATAGCGTTTATTTAATATCTTTTAACTTTTTAATTTCTTTTAATTTGTATTTAAGCCGTTGTTATTTATTAACTTTTTCAGTAGTGTAATATTCAATCTAATCCTCTCTGATCGCTATCATTAGTGGTCATTCTATCGTCTGATCTAGTGTTTGACACACCATTGAGTCTCCGTGGGACTTAACGACCCGGGAATCCACTGTATTCTCTGATCTTCATTGTATTTGTGTTTAAGCTGTTTTAAGTCTGTTACGACTTGACGGTTTTGCGCGAATCAAATTTTGGCGCCAAAATTTTGATCTGCGCTAAACCGTCAAGTCTAACAGACTTAAAACAGCTTAAACACAAATGCAATGAAGTCCTGGAGAATATGATGAATTCCCGGGTCGTTAAGTCCCACGGAGACTCAATGGTGTGTAAACACTTGATCAGACGATAGAATGATCACTAATGATAGTGATCAGTAAGGAATTGGATGGATAATTACACTACTGAAAAAGTTTATAAATTAAAGCGACTTAAATACAAATTAAGAAAATTAAAAAGCTAAAATATATTAAATAAACGCTATCACTATTTTTACAATGATGTTTTTGTGATTTTATAAAACAAAATATCTTAAATAAACTATTTTAATTAAAACGTAAACTTAAATTACTTAAAAACGTGACTTAAAATGAAAACGTACGTTATGTACAAAAATTACGCTGGAGCGCAAGATAAAACGTAAAATTTATAAAATAAAAGGCCTACAAGTGTAAAATCAATTTTCTTACAAAATATATGATAAAAGAAAATTTTAGAAAAAAGATTTATATTTTTTAGACTTTTATATTTTTTATTATGATTTAAATAAGTTTTTACACTAATTAAATGTTAAAAAATACTAAAACTATTCGGAAAATTATGAAACTTTTATAGAAAATACTTTATACTATTACAAATTTAAGAAAAATAAAAAACTGGAAAAAGCTGCTTCGAATAAGCTACAAATAAGCTAAGTAAGCTAAATAAGCTATATGTGGAAAATGTAGTTAAATACTAAGAAGTGTAAGATTTTAATGAAAAAGACCCAAGGGCGCGTTGGTAAGGAGGTGTTGTGTTGTGTCTTTGAGCAAGAGGTCAGGGGGTCGAATCCCACCCCTGCACCTTTTTGCAAACTATTTTTTTTTTGAAAATTTCTTTTTGAAACTTAATAATAAGATGAAAATAAAACTTTTTTGTGAAAACACTTTCTACCAAACCAACAGAATAAGCAGTTTAGAACTGCTTATTCACATCAGTGGAGACAGAAGCAAAAACAAACACCCTCTAGCAGTTTTAAGCACCAACGAGACCATGAATAAGTACTAGGGAATGGAAATAAGCACTTGAAAAATGGAAATAAGCAGGCATACACTATGCTAAATCTGAAATAAGCTATAAAAGACTAAAAAGCAATCTTGAAAATAGGGGGTAGAAGTAGTTATGGGAATTCCTAAGCTAAAAAGAAATGAGCATCAATGGGACAAAGAAGCTATGAAATTCTATTAATAAGCACCAACTAAGCTGGAAACTAACTAAACCTAATCTATGGGACTTAATAAGCACTAAGGTAAACCTAAATAAGCTAAAGGGAGCACTAAATAAGCTAAACAAAAAATGTGCAGGCTGCTGTGGGACTGAAACAGTGGCTGATGTGGGATTGGACAGATTTGAGATGCAATTTTAACTAACCTAGATGGATCCTAAGTGCATATAAACTATACCTAAGTCTAGAGTGGCATGAGGAGATGTAAGCAAAACAATTTTGAAGAGTTTTGGACCAAAAATAAGCCGTGGAGAAGCCTTGAAACAGCAGCCGTGGCTGCTGTTTAAGACAGTAAGACAGAAAGGAGTTGAGCTTTTTTTTGTTTTCAAAATCACTTGCAAACTTGTGATTTCAGTTTAACCATTTAAAACTAACTAACAAAACTTAAAAGGACTTTGACTTGTAAAGTCAAAACGGGTATAAACCAGTTTTGTTGACCTTAAATAAGCTTAAACCAAACACCCCTTTAAATTCCAAAATGCATTAAAACCACTACACCTTGATGAGATTCTATCTAAGACTGATTTAAAAACTTATATAAACATAAAACTCATCATTTTAACAGACTAAAACCAGAAATTAACAGGAAATAGATTGACTTTTGATTCTTTGACTTTTGTTGACTTTCCTTCAAATTTACTTAAAAATGAAATATGAGCTTATAAAAAGTTTTCAATGGCTTAAATAAACTTAATGAAGCTTAAAATAAACTACTGAAAACTTGGACAATGTAATTTAAAACTGAAAAATTTCAACAGTTAACCACAAACTTGAAATTTATATAAAAACTAGGATTGAAACTTCAAAAACACCTTACAATGAAGAGTTAACTTAAATGAGATACAAAGAAACTGGAATTACAATATTTTAATTAAACTAAGACATTTAAAAAAACGACATTAAAGGAAAAAAAACTAAAACTAGCTACTACTCCTTCAAGCTTCTCTTCTCTTCCTTTTTATACTTCAATCAACTCCTCCACTTGACTTTAGCATTTCCCACCAATAAAAATAGAATTTGGATGACTTGGAGCATTTTTGACCGTTTGATTGTTTTTGGCGCCAAAGCGTGTTAGCAAGCAGTTGAGGTTGAGTGAGGGGTGAGAATGAGCATTTAATGGCTTTTGGAGTTGTGTTGAGGTGGGGGGACAAGGAGGGTGAGAATTGAGGTGGAAGGATGGGTTGTGTTGAGTTTTGCAGAGCAGTTGGAAGGGGGAGAAGAAAAAGGCGCCATGGGTGGTTTTGTTTGACTGGGTGGGGTGTTGACTGGATATTAATACAAAGGGGTCCAAATTGTTTTGTGACAGGGGGTCCAAAGGGTAGGCAAGGGTCCAAAGGGATATTGACTAGTCCAAAATGGGTGATAAGGGCTTTAAATACAAGGACTATTAGTGCCATTTTCTGAAAATCAAGGACTATTCCTGCCAATTCATCAAAGTTACTTCCAAGGACTAACAGTGACATTCTCAAAAAGTATAAGGACCAAAATTGCCACTTTGCACTTTTCCAGGGGCCATTTCCGCCAATTTTCAAACCTGGAGGACCATTTTTGCAATTTTCTCAAACTTTTTAATATTTTTCACCAAAGGACTTAATTTGACAACTTTTGATTTTAAAAGGACCTTTGGTGACTTTACTTTTGAAATTATGTGCTCAGGGACTGTTTTTGACAACTTTATAAACTTAGGGGACTAAAACTGCAATTTTTGCAAATTTGTTATGTTTTTCATCTGATTTTGATATTTTTGCATTTAAAACACATAAAACACTGATTTGTGATATATTTATCATTTTAAAGCATTTTTGAGTGTTTTCAGATGATTTTGCAGTCTATACAGTACAAAAATGATGAGTATTTAGACACTCATCAGAATATTTTTAACCTTTTGTTGTCTCAGCAGCACCGCCGGAAACAACATCCCAACGAATAGCTGATGGTCAATTCCCATATAATATTCTTGAACATCAAACATTTTCACATACCGTCCAACCTGCACAGGAACCATGTTTCCGGGAAACAGCAGGTAAACATTGCTTTTCTGCATGTTTTGCCCCCCTCTTTAATGATCCGACAAGCTTTGTGCCATGCGGGTAATGCATTTACCATACACTCCTAAATGTTGTAAAATTGGACTTGCAGATGGTCTGGAGGCTAATGCACGTCCCATTAAAAGGAGGAGGCCCAATCATTTGAGGAGGACCAGTGGTGAGTCTGATGCACCTGGACTAAGTCAGCACCATGGGTCACAAAATCGTCAGGCAGGTTTGCAATGTTTCATTACCTCTTATGTTTAAGTCACTTCTAGGTCTATTGTTATTCGATTATTTTGTTTGCTTTCCTATGTAGTGCGAACATGATATTAAAGTTTGTTATGTCATTTTGCAGGACCTCTGATAGAGTACAATGCTTTTGGGCCCTGTACATGTGTATGTTCACATTTCCAAGCGAGGTTCTGGTACGAAGAGAGGTTGAGTGATGTACCAAGTTATTCTGGTCCTCTTTACCATCGGTGTTGCATGGGAGGTAGAGTACGCCTCTTTGTACCGGCAGAGTATCCTGCATTTGTGCAATAACTTTTCAGAGACTAGCATTTTGTTGACAACATCAAGGCATATAATTAGATGTTTTCGATGACATCTCTTGGCGCAAACATAGATGACTCGGTGAATGTTGGCAGGGGTCCATATGTCTTCAAGGTTTCGAGTCACATATACCATCGCATTGGCAAGCTTTGTCCAGAACTAGGGGAAACACCAAGGTTCCTACAACTCTATATTTATGACACAGACAACGAGGTCGCAAACAGACTCAGTCACTTTGGTGAAAATGTGACAGAGGTGCTTAGAGCAGACATAGTCGAGGGCCTCATCCACTTCCTTAATCATAACAATGCATTTGTACAACTATTCAGAACAGCCAGAGACAAACTGAATGACGGTGATGTTCCGGAGTTCAAGGTGCGGTTGTTTTCTGCAGTTGGTTCACCGCGCCATGAATTACCAACAGCGGACTCAATTGGGGCAATTGTATATGAAAGTGGTCTAGAATCGGCTACAAAATTTGATGTTGTAATTCAGTTGCATTCGGGTGAACCGGAAAGAATCAACAAGTTGCATCCCTGTTACATGTCCCTGAAATTCCCTTTGTTATTTGTGTATGGTGAACAGGGATATCACAAAGACCTCAAATTGATTGACCATTCAGCGAACGATACAGATACAGAGAAGCGGGTGACAATGAATGGATACTATGCATACATGTTGCATGACCGCGTCAACAAGTATGGTCTATTGATGAGGGGTGGGAGGCTTTTCCAGCAGTACGTCGTCATTGCATATTGTGGCATTGAGCAAAGCAGGATGTACTTTATCAGGAAGAATCAGTCCGACATCAGGGGAGATTTTTTGAGAGGTGTTTACGACGCTATGTCAAGAGGGGACTCTGATGTTGGATCCAGAATCATTTTTCCCGCTTCATTTACTGGAGGACCAAGATACATGTACATCCACTATTTAGATGCCCTCGCAATATGTCGTGTTCATGGGAATCCCTCATTTTTTGTTACATTCACATGTAATGTTCATTGGCCGGAGATAAAAGAATTTATGCGGCCGTTCCCCACCCTTACTACTGCAGACCGACCGGATGTAGTTGATAGGGTTTTCGAACGCAAAATACACCTGATTATAAAGTATGTGCGTGACCAAAGGCCCTTCAGAACATTATGTGCAGGTGAGTGAACACACGTTCCCCATATTAGTTTTTTCCGGTTTAACAACCTCTTAAGTTTTGTTTCCTCAATTTAACTATCTATTTCCATGCCATTGAGTAAAATGGCTCTTTTTATAGTCCAATCCATTATTATAATGAATTTTGCTCACTTTTCTTACTAACATGTCCCTTCTTTGTAGTCTTATACATAATGGAATTCCAGAAACGTGGTTTACCCCACTATCACATGCTTTTCTGGAATGATGCTGCCTCAAAAATAAGATCGCCCGAGGATGTTGATAGATATGTCTCAGCGGAGTTTCCTGATGAGGACAATGATCCAGAGGGTTTCATAGTTGTATCAGAGTTTATGATACATGGGTCATGTGGTGCGGCAGCGCCCAACGCCCCATGTATGAGTGACCGTTCGACATGCAAAAAATTCTTCCCAAAAGATTACTGCAAGATCACTTATATTGACAAATCAGGGTATGTGCACTATCAAAGACGGCACACAACCATTAGAGCTACCATAAATAATATGCACCTAGACAATGGCTATGTTGTTCCCTATAACCGTTCACTGTTGATGAGGTTCTACGCTCACATAAACGTAGAATGCAGCGGTTGGACAATGGTTATAAAGTACTTATTCAAGTACATATCCAAAGGAACCGACATAATTGTTGCCCGTATTACCAGGAAAACAGGACCGTTCAGCAGTGGCCATTCACAGGCATCAACATCAGCCTCTGGAAGTAGGGGTCATGTTACAGTGGTTAACGAAATTAAAAACTTTGTTGATGCAAGATATATAGGTCCACACGAGGCATGTTGGCGTATCTTCAACTTTGATATCCACAGTAGAGAACCAGCTGTTCAAATCCTTGCACTCCATTTGGAACATCCAGCGGGTCATTTTCAGGGGTACACAATCATTACAATCAGTCATTGACAATCCGGGAACACATAAAACAACATTGACTCAGTGGCTGAGTTTGAACCGCACTTCCACTAACGGCAGGCACCTTACATATGTAAATTTTCCCTCAGAATTTTTGTGGTCGTTAAAAGATAAGGAATGGTACCCAAGGAAAAACATAAACAAACAGTTAATCAGAAGACTCACATACATGCACCCGGCTATAGGACACCTTTTCTTCCAAAGGCTCTTGCTTTCTCACCAAAAGGGATGCACATCCTTTCCTGGTATTCGGACCGTTAACAACCACACCTACCCTACAAATAGAGAAGTTGTAGAGGGGATGGGCCTTTTGGAAAACGACGGTGAATGGTTAGTTCCCCTAGAAGAGGCTGCTGCAACAACGACTACGGCATAGTTACGTGCACTCTCCGTGCAAATAATGATCTTTTGTGACGTTTCAGATCCAGCGACATTATTCAACTCTTTTTGGGAAAACATGGCGCACGACATACCTCGCACATTAGCTCAGCTCTTTGGAGTGCGACTCACGCACCTAAATGAACCAAAACTAAAAGGAGGCGTCCTGTATGAGCTGGAATCGTCCCTAAATTTTTATGACAAATCATTGGAAGACTTTGGAATACAACCACTGCAAGAAAGTTTATTGAACATATTGACCAACAAGATGATAATGGAGAAAAAATGCTATAACAGAGACGAGCTAGCAAGGGAACGAGACTCTTTGGTGTCCAAATTAAACAGTGAGCAGCGAGAAATATTTGAAATGATAATGCATTCAATCAATCATGGGGTGCAAGAGCTCCTCTTCGTATATGGGCATGGTGGGACGTACAAAACCTTTCTATGGAAAACTATAATTACAAATTTAAGGTCAGAGGCAAAGATTGTTCTAACAGTAGCATCATCATGGATTGGATCCCTATTGTTACCGGCAGGAAGAACAACACATTCCATGTTCAAGCTTCCTTTAAGCCTAACTGACGAGTCCTTATGTAGCATAAAGAGAAAGACATAATTAGCTTAATTGTTGCAACAAACGGACCTTATCATCTGGGACGAGGCACCGATGAACGATAGACGGTGTTTTGAGGCTCTGGATCGCACATTACGTGACATTTGCGAGACACCGACAAAACTGTTCCGCGGGAAAACAGTTATGTTTGGCGGGGACTTTTGGCAAACAATGCCTGTCAACAAAAAAAGCAACAAGGAATGAGGTTATTGCATCATCTATTTCTGAATCGTATTTGTGGCAACACCTGAAAGTTTTCTTTTTGGAACAAAACATGTGTCTCCAAAAACATAACATAGATGCTGCAGAAAAGGCGGACGTACAAGTATTTTCAAATTGGCTACTTGACAATGGTGATGGTAACATGGGCATAAAAGACGAAGAGGATCCACAAAACACATCGTGGATCCACATCCCAGACAGATACTGTTATCTACAAACAGAGGAAGGCAAATGGCAACTCATACAGTTTATATACAATAATCGAACATTACATTCCCCTTCGGTAGAATCCTTTCAGGGCAAGGCTATAGTGTGTCCAAAAAATGAGACTGCTGACATGATCAACCTTGAGGTTTTAAAAAGGGTACCGGGCACAAGCAAGTACTACACAAGAAATGACCATGTTGTCCCTATAGGGAACGATGGAGGCGCTTCAGAATTATTGTACCCTATCGAATATCTTAACCCCATTAATCTGAGCGGGTTTCCCCCCATCTGCTAGAGCTTAAAGTCGGCACTCCGGTCATGTTACTGAGGAACCTCAATCTTGCCAGTGGCCTTTGTAACGAGACAAGGATGATTGTCTCTCAATTATTAACACATGCCATAGAGGCAAAGATAATAACTGGCACAAGGGTATCCCAAAAATCCCCCGAATCGTACTCACAATGAAAGACGACAAGATGACATTTGTATTTAAACGTAAACAGTTTCCCATTAAGATATGTTATGCCATGACAATAAAAAAAAGCCAAGGGAAATCGTTGAAAAAAATTGGCGTCTATTTACCGGAGCCGATATTTGGTCACGACCAGTTGTACATGGCTTTGTCAAGAGCAACGGGTCCTCAGGGCTTAAAGATGGTCATTGCAGACACTGTGGGAAGGCCGCATAACACCACTAAAAATATAGTGTACATAGATTTTTTAGCAAAAAATAAAAGCCAACAGGTTTCATCCACTTTTATTTTCCTTGAAATGCTGTTTTTCGACTATCTGATTTATACTGTACAGGATGATTACACCTTTCCTATCTAATGACTTGCGTATTTTTGTTCATAATTTTACATGGAAGCTATCCACACCCCTCACAACCTTTGACCATCACTTAAATATCTATATGAAACCCTGGCCCTTAACTGAACACATGCTCTAAAATGCTATGAATATTGTTTACAGCCATAATACACGTGCATCAATTCATGACATAGTAAACAATAACTGAATTTTTATACACATACCTGTTACCATGGTTATGCTATAATAACAATGTTAATAACCCCATATAATTCATATGTTAGGAATTAGAAATTATATTGTAAAGCATCGGTCACCCCATGTATAATCTAGCTTAAGTTAGCTCGTAGACATATCATTTATTACGTTAGTTGTTAGTAAGTTATTAGCTAAGCTTAGTTTAGTGCTTCACCGTGGAGGAAGGACGGGTCTTTACCCACTGTATACCTAATCCACTGGCCGTTAGGAGGTCGTTTATTTGTAACCTATAAATACCCTCTACCTTGCAAGGTAGAGGGTTGGATGTTCACTTGGAATCTAACCTTCCATAAGTTTTCTCTTACTAGAACATTTCCCTCGCTCTCTCTCTCTAAACATACTTGAACGCCCCACTTATTTATGATTTAATGTGATTGTGAAATCCAATATCTAACAATTGGTATCAAGAGCCATGGTTTGATCACTCATATTTCATGCTCTTTGTTTTGGTGGATTTCATAAGGTTTTTGAGGTATTAAGTGTTTAGAAGAGTTTGATTCATTTGGACAAATTCATTTGTTAAAGTTTGAATTTTGCTTGTACTTTTGTGTTTAGGATCATCATATGTGTTTATGTTTTGAATTGGAAGGCTTAAATCATTGTGGTTTGGTTGTTTTTGATTGATAAAGTGGTTACTTTTGAACAAAGGATGAAGTGAGTTGAGTCTCGTACTTGTGTTTCTTCAAAGCGAGTGGCTTTGTTGCTGGATGCGAGTTAGTGTATGCGACTTGGCTATTTAGCGAGTTGAGTTTTTATGCGACTTGGGTCCTAAGCGAGTTGTTTCTTTAAGCGACTTGAGTTCTAAAGAGACTTAGCTATTAAGCGAGTTGATACCTAAACCGACTTGATTCATTAAGCGAGTTGATTGTGTTGCGAGTTGATGCTAATGCGACTTGGCTATTTAGCGAGTTGATTCCTTAAGCGATTTGTTTCGTTGAGCGAGTTGTGTGTTAAGCGAGTTGTTAATTAAGCGAGTTGTTTCGTTAGCTACTTGTCTATTAGGCTTGTTACTTCTTCGTGATACATTCTTGTGGTTGTTCTTTTGGTTCAGTAAAATCCCGTGAAAGAATCAATTTCCTGGTTTAATCAAAGAATTGTAAAATCCCCGTAGAATTTGTAAACATGGCAAACATCGCTCCAACTATTGTTTCTTCTGTTGCTGAGGATGCTCAAGCAACTGACTTAGATACTTGTTCACCCACAATGTCTTACATCACTGACCCTTTTATCTCCAAAGTACTTAAATTGTATGATACCTCACATAACGAAGAAGCTGGTTGCATTTTTGAATATCCTACCTTGATTGAATCACCAAACTCTAATCAAAACGTCAATAAATCACACCTGTCAATGACCTATGATGCAAAGCATTCTGAATGCAATATTGAGCCATTTCAATTACTTCATCAGCACCTCACACAACTGTTGTCCACTCCTATGGGTCGAACATGCGGTGCTCTCTTCCGCCAGGACTTACCTACGATGACAAAGTCTGTGTTGCTAAACTTAGAACAACTAAAGCTTCAAATTACCAAGAAGAAGGTATCATTTGATGATTCTAATGCTGCACTTCGAGTTATATACAACCAATTTCAGCCATTTATTAAAGGGGAATACTCTGCTGACTTTGATCAACACGTGACTGGAATTTCATTCAAGAAACACACTGGAATGGAAATCCATGAGTTCATCAACACATATATCCAACTTATGAATAGTGTGGAAGTGTACATTAAGGATGCTGCTCAAAGGAATGGTTATTTGAATGATTTGAATGAGTGTCATGAAAAATTAAAGGAAATTTATGATATTTTGGGTAATGGATCAATTGTAAGAACAGATGATACGGATGCTGACTGCGGAATTTCAGAATAAAAAATGAATGATGAAATTGACTATACTAAACACAAAGGCTCAGAGTCTGAAAAGCATGAATCTGCTTGCATGTCAGTAAGTCCTGTTGTGTATGATGAGAGTGCAGATGCCATACCTACAAATGAACACGTGTCATGCATTGAGGTACCCTTAACTGAACCTATCTTTAAAAATGGTATTGATAAATGTGTCTTGGTGGAGTCTGAATCTAAAATCTTTGAAACAAATAACATGGTTGTAAAAAGGGTTTATGATGAACTTTCAAACAAATATTCAATTCTTGAAAAACATTGTATTTCCATGGAAATTGCAATACAACAAAAGGAAGAAAGTTTTCGTGCTACAAACTCTTGCATTAATCCGGAATTCCCAGAATTTCGAGAATTTTTTGAAATTAATCAATTAAAAACCCAGATTCAGGACAAAGATTCAACCATATGCAATCTGAAATCACAACTCTCAGATCTGCATAAGAAGTGCAATTTTGGAATGAGCAATCCTAATCATGAGGTTAGCAGTGAACTTAAGTCTAGGAATGATGAATTGGCTCTATGTGTATCCAACTTATTAAAAGTAAATGAGTCCTTAAGAAAGAACCTATTAGAAAATAGTTCCAAGTTGATTGATCAAACTAATTCCTTCTTGGCTGACATTGATGCCCTCAAAGCCCAAATTCAGGATAAGAGCTTCAATATTGTTGCCTTTGCTATATCCCCTTTTTATGGTTTTAGAAACCATAGACGCGAAATACTTCATGATCTTCTAAGATATCCCAATCCTTTGCTATATTCCCTTTTTATGGTTTTAGAAGCCATAGAAGCGAAATACTTCATGATCTTCTAAGATACCCAAATCCTAGTATGAAGACTTCTCAAAGGAAAATGTTAGAATGATCTATCACTATCCAACATATGATGATTTATAAAAACATGACTTTTTGTTTTAAGAAATTCCCTTCTTTGTAGTTTTCAAACATACACGGATCGTATCAAGTTTTCAAAGTACAATATACAAAAAAAAACTTGGTAACGAAGCTCTGATGCCAATTGTGGAAAACTAGAAGGGGGGAGGGGGTTGAATAGTTTTACCAATTTAAAACATCCTTTTAAATATTTAGATCGACTTATGTCAATCTATTTGGTTGTTTATGTTGGACGTTGATAGATAGATATATAAACGTGTAATGAAAGATAAGGAGTAAGAAGCACATCACCACGACACAAGTATTTATAGTGGTTCGGCTACAAGGACACCTTCCTTGCCCTACTCCACTCCCCAAGTCACCTACTCCAGAGTTCGTAAACACTACACCAACTCCTTATGGCGGAGAAGCCTTCACAACGTCGCTTAACCTTTTTTCGGTACAAAGCTAAATACCGAGTTCTTTCACACCAAGGCGAACCACACCTAACACAACGTCGCCTACCCTTTATACGGTGCTAGGCTAACCACCAAGTTCTTTCACACCTTAGGAGAACTAATCCTTCACAACGTCGCCTACCCTTTATTAGGTACTAGGCTAAGCACCTAGTTCTTTCACACCTTAGGTGAACTACACCTTCACGACACAACACCTAATCTCAAGGAGATCTACTCCTTGTTACAACACCATCAAGGATATTACCATCCTTGTATATAAACAAATACATATATGTATAATGATGCACCTCATCGATTATACGAACTAGGCATTCTTCCCAAATGCTACTTGATTAGATTCATCGGCATCCTTCACTAATACCTTTGACACAACGCTTGGCACCCTTCACTAATGCCTTCGTCTTGACACCTTTAGCATTCTTCACTAATGCTTTAACACGGATGATGAGCACCTTTCACTAATGCTTTCATCTTGACACTTTCGGCATTCTTCACTAATGCCTTCAACCCAACATCTATGGAGAAAGGTAGATCTATCAACAAGAGAACCTTCGTTGTCTTGATGATGACGAAGCATGGTGACTCATGGACTTGAGCTTGCACGTCTTCAAGATGTGGTGATCTTTCCTTTAAGAGGAACCTAGAAGATCACACAAAAACAAAAGAGAAAAGCTACATAGATCTCTTGGATATGAGGTTAGAGGGTTAGAATACTTGGGGGAAGTATGTGTGTAAAGGGATGAATAGAAAGGAAGAAATGGCTCTCTATTTATAGAGAAAATTCTCTACTGTTCCCCGGATCCCACGGATCCCTTCCACTTGGGATCCGGCTAGCACAACGCCAGGGATCCGTGGAACGCTCCTCTTTGCCCATGGGTATTTTTGGTTATGGGTCATGGGTTATGGGTTGATCCATGGTTTTCTTTCTAGATACAATGTATCTTAAGGATACAATGAACTTGGTCAAGTGGTATATATAAAACCATGGGTTATGGGTCAATACCATTTGCTAGTATTAAGGGTACAATGAACTAAGTCAAGTGGTATATATAAAACCATGGGTTATGGGTCAATACCATTTGCTAGTATTAAGAGTACAATGAACTTAGTCAAGTGGTATATATAAAACCATGGGTTATGGGTCAATACCATTTGCTATTTTTTACCCATTTAGTGTATACTTGTTTTTACCCAACTACATTCAATGTATTTGGTAAATGGGTCAAATACTTAAGTTTCTACCCATTTACATTACCCAATATACTACATACTAGTTATGTGTATATTTACCCAAATATGTAAACACTAGTTGTTGTACATATGTAATACTAAATCATAAAATCACTTATACTTGTTTTAGTGTTTTATGTGAAAATGTGAATATGTTAGAAACTATTAGTTCAAATCATTTACGTATTTTATTTGTTTCGTTAATATGATTTTACGTTTGTTATCGACAAAACATTAGAAGATCGTAAAATATAAATAAACGTTTTTACGGCTTATTTGTATTAACAATAACCTTTTACTTTATTTTCTTATCTGTTTAACTCATACTCTTGTGGTAGCTATCTCATAATACTATGTCAATCAATGATTACCCTCTTCCTAGTATCATTGATTGAGGGGGAGGATTGTGCACCTGTAGCTAATTCAGTACATCTGCATGCTTTAATTTGAGTAAGCTGGCTGTTGCACACCACGTGGTGTTAATTTGAGAGTGGTGTGATATGTGATGATATTTTACTCAAATCTTTATATTATGCGAGTTGCTCCTTTATGTTAGTTGCCTTATAGTTGTATGCGAGTGGCTATGTTATAGTAAGCGAGTTGCTATGTTTTGTCTGTATGCGAGTTGCGTTGACAAGTTGAGGGACTAAAAGTGTCATTCCCTATATCTGTGTACCTTTTAAGCGAGTTGCGTTGTCAAGTAGAGGGACTAATAGTGTCAACTCGCTACTAGTATTTTCCTATGCATGCGTGTTGTGTGTCATGGTCAAATCACTTCCACTTCTAGGTCAAAACACGCATAAACTATTCTCTCTCAACTCTCATATAAGCGAGTTACATATTGGAGACTGTGTGGTAGGTTGTTTATGTTATCTGATCATGTTTTGTTTAACATATTGAAAAGATTTGTACTTAAACCATCTCGTTCTTAACCCCTTTGCAGATCTTGTCCCCTCGATTCTCATCTAAATCAATTGTTTGGATGCTAGGTTTGTATGTTTCTGATTAATTGTTGTTGATTGTAGCTTTGATACATTCAGTTAATGATATGACATACTTAGTTAATGTCTGATAGATCCTTTGATTATGCGAATTGAGTGTGTCGTATAGGTAGGGTTAAGATTTTGCTATTTGGTTTGAATGGGGTGATTGTCATTCCTATTTTACATGACTGTGACTGCGATTTGAATATGCGTTCCTAGTTTCGAGAGCTTAAATGGGTTACTCATGCTAAGTTATTGTTAGCGAGTTGGATAGTTTTTCTTAGATGCGAGTTGACTTGATGGTTTGATAAAGAAGTACTTATATGCGTGTTGGTGTTGATTTTGTTTGAAAACGAGTTGCTATATGCGAGTTGCCCTGTCATATATATGCGTGTTTCCTGTTGCATGTACGATATGTCTAGATTCAACGAATCCTATGTGAGTTACATATGCGAGTTGACTATGCGTGTTATCGTTCATCATATGCGAGTTGCCATATGCGACTTGCTTCATGTCTATAAGGTGTGTTAGCATATATGTTGACCATCCATTGTTTGACCAAAGCGAGTTGATGCATGCGAGTTGCTATATGCGACTTGCTTCATACTTTGTAATGCATGCGAGTTGACTATGCGTGTTGTGTATAACATTGAATGTATGCGAGTTACTTTGTAACCTATGCGAGTTGTTGGATGCGAGTTGACTTTGGATGCGAGTTGCCTTATGTGTATGTCTTGTATCTTGTAGTATGCATGTCGATTACAAACATGTTACTTATGTGTGGTGTGTTATGCGTGTTGCTCAAATTGTTGGTCCATAGCATGTTGCAGTGTGGTACTTAACATATATCTTTGTCTATATTGGTTTTGGTATTATCTATTGTGATATCTTCTCCTAAATGGCATCCTATGTCTCCATATATGTCATATCCTTCTTTCTGTAACACATAATGTTAGGTTATAAAGTGGTTATGTTGTGTATCTGTGACTTAACCTAACATTTTTTCTTGGATATGGCTTGTGTTGTATGTGTATCCTTCAGTTCTCAATGGCTGACATTACATCCTCTGATGTTCCTATTGCATCTGCACCAACTGTCACTCTATCCGATGAAGAATTACTTCCTCGTGCGGAATGGGTGTCAATTGCTAAGAGCAACTGCTTCTTGGACATAGATAGAGGGCAACATAATCCTACGTTTCGTCTGGCTGTCGACATCTTGAAGGATACCAACTTCTTTAATGCCCTAACCAAACATTGCACTATCCCATCCATTTATCTGCAGCAATTCTGGAAAACAGTTTCTTGGGATAAGATTTCTGCGGCATACTCGTGTAAGCTCGATGACAAATGGTATGACATCTCGGTTGAAACACTCAGGGATGCTCTTCAGATCACACCAAGAAACCCTTCCAACAAATTCATCTCTCCACCCTCCATTCATGATATCTTAAACTTTGTCGAAGAATTGGGATACCCAGAAAGAATAACCAAGATTTCATCACTCATCAATGCAGAATTATATCAACCCTGGAGATCAATTTTCACAATCCTCAACCTATGCCTAACCGGTAAAACATCAGGGACAGACAGAGTTCGAGCTCCCATTATGCAAATTCTTTGGGGAATTGTCAAAAGAAAAAATGTTGACTTCGCCGAACTTATCTGGGAATAATTCATCCTGTCATTGGACACGTTTATCTCTGATAGAATCAACTTTGAGAATAACGTCAAAGGTAGAAAAAGTCTTGGTAAAAGAGTGATACCCAGCATCAGATTCTCAAAACTCATTATCCATCATCTGCTACATATTCACAGGATCAACTTACGTAGCGAGTCTGCACGGCATGAAGCCAGTGATGAATTCGTTCTTAGCAACCTTAAATATAGTGCCAAAGGATATGATAGGGAGATTTTCGGTATGCCAGTTCCTGAAACTTTGCTTAATGATAGAATCAAGAATGCTGATTACTTCAAAAGTTATGTAAAGAAAGCCTCCGCTAATACAGTTGACATCCCGAAGTCCTCTTCCACACAATCCAAATCTAAGCAATCTCAAACCTCATACTCAAGCCTTCCCAAGAAAAACAAGAGGCCTGACAGCTTTGTATCTAATGTCTCTCCTTCACAAAAGCAAAAGAAAAGAAAAAGAGACGCTGGTAAGGGAAATGATGAGGGAACTAAGGTTACAGGAAGAGTGACAGAATTGATTGATGAAGACGAAGCTGCATTTCAACAAGGAATTCAGCAAAGCCTTGACAGTCTAAATGAGTCTCAGAGACCACCAGTGGGAGGAGTCACGATAAGAGAGCCTGAGTCAGCACCTCGACAAATCAACCCTGTCACACAAGACAAAGGTAAAAGTGTTGCTGGAGGAGAAGCAGAACAAGCCGCACACATGCTACTGAATATCTCTTTGTAGGACCTTACTTTTATCAACCTTATCACAAACCCAACACGTAAATCACGTTAACAGAAACACAAACTATGCGTGAAGATGAAAGAAATAAAGATGAGAAAGATGGTGACTTGATGTAAGATATGTTATGCGTATATGTGAAAGATGAAAACAAGAGATGTTTTATTTCAAAGGAAAAACACACACACACACACACTTTCAAGCACACCCCTCAAATGACCATTTGAGGGGTATTTATAGTTGGAATACATGATGCCCTAAAAGGCTTTCTATGGGCTTTCGTGGGCTTGGACATGGGTTGGATTGGTTATAAGGCAAGCTTAACTAAACTAATACCCATTTAGCTTAGTCCAATCCACGAGCCCATTGACTATTCTATCACGATATCTAACACATGATATAAAGTTCTGTTGGATCGATATACTTTAATCAAACTAACTTAACTAGCTTGTTAAGGTTTAACAACCTCGGATAAATCCTAAGTCATTAAAAAAGAAACACTGAGCAATCTTTATCAAGTATGCGGAATTTACTTAACAAAGCTAAGAAGAATAACTTTTATTATTAACTCTAAATCTGCTTATTATGCAGATACTCTAAACAACTCTATGATTATCGAACTTCTCTCTAAAACACTAAATAACTTGTAAATTCGTAAACTCTAAAACTCATAGACTCGTACCTCTAATGCCAATCTAGGAGTCCTTTTATAGGCTCAAGGATATCCTAGTCGGTTTACAAATTGTATTCTTGTACCACAAGTAATCTAAACATAGAATATTCTAGAGTTACAATACTTTCCATAAACGAATATAACAGTTCTTTGTTCTTGCAGTACTTTGACTTCATAGTGCAGTACTTTGACTTTGTCTTTAGCAGTACTTTTACTTTTTGACTTTTTCCAGTACTTTGCAGCTTACAGTACTTTCATATCTTCAGTACTTTCATATCTTCAGCACTTTCATATCCCAACAATCCTCCCCTAACTTGAATTCTACTTGCTTGACTTCAAGTTCCTTTGTGAATATATCTTTAACAGCTTCATCTTTAAGAACAAATTGTTTCTTAATCTTTGGATTGTATCTCTGTAGTGTCTGTGCTTGTCAAAGTATCTCTAAAATTATTCTTTCACAGCAGCATCCAGCAAGCTCCATCTTTTTAGCAATACAGCAACATATGACAATTTGTACATTAATTCAGTTAAAGTTGCATACTATTCTCATCACTTCCAGGTGTGTTAACTCCTGTGAGAGGTGAATCATTAAAAATTTAATAGATTTAGATATCTTTACCAAAGCCATTATCTCTGGAGTAGCCAAATGTTTTGGTGTGTAAGACCATAGTACATTGATAACCATATGATTTTTAGCAAATCATCAGCTATCAACAGATTTGTTTTGTCTTTACCAAAAGTTGTACCCTTCTGGACTAGTTAGTTCTTCTATCTAATGGTGAACTAATTACCAATAATGGTTTTTCCACAGCCTTTACCACAAGCCATTTTCTTGTGGGCTAGTCAACTCTTCACATTAAATGATATGGTGAGTTGAATACCATACAACTTATTAGCAAGTTGTCAACTAAAAACGGATTTGTAATATCTTTACCAGAGCCGTTTGCTCTTGGATTAGCCAATCCTTTCGTAACCATGGTGGATTGATGACCTATTAATGTTGCCATCCCAAAAACCATTTATTTTACTTAACCTTTGTTTCAAAAAAATTTGTTACTTAGCAAAGGGTTTCATTCAAAAAATCACTTAACTGGTTTAAAAAACTGCAAGCAGTACTTTGATGAAAGTACTATTTGATCAACAGTACTTTGAATATAGTACTGATTTATCAAAAATAATTTATTCAAATAAGATTCATACCAGTTATTCATCATCTTCAGCAATGGCAGTCCAGTTGATAAATAGATTGATAACCATGCAAGCAGTTTCATTATCCTCTTCTACTTCCATTCCATGCTCTAGCACTCTTCTCAAAAGCTCAACTGTGAGAGGATATCTTCTGTTTACAAACATGTGTATCATTGTTCCATTTTCCAGCTCTAAAACATGAACTCCAGACTCTTCAAAGAATCTCCAGCAAACAATTTCCCAATTCTCTTGATTCTTCCAAATATCATCAGTGCTCTCTTCTTCAGTTTCCCATACAGTTATGAGATCACCATGTAAAACTAAACCAATCCCTTCTAATGGATTATGTTCAAAGTAAGCTTTCACCACATGATATAAATAGAATAGATCTACTCTATCTATAATGTGCAATAAGTCCCATAGCCTATTGAAAACTTTGAAACTTTCATCTTCTTTATGAAAAATCATATAATCTACATCTTTGGATTTCACAACTTCAAAAGCACTAATCTGTGATCTGTTCATCTTCATATCAACATCTTCTTTTGAATATTCAAAATCTACCACTCTGAGATAATTCCTTAGTTCATCCTTAGTCTCAGATCTTAATTCAACTTTTTCTTTCTTTGAGAACTGAACATCTGTAACTGCAGTTTTCCTTTTTCTTTTCAAACTCTTCTTCCTTTCTTCTTCAGTCCAGTTAGCTTCTTCTCTAAAATCTTTGATGCCTTCAACATGTCTCTAATAAGCTTCCCTAGCAGCATCATACAATCTTTTCATCTCAAAATAATTAAACTTCTGCAATCCTTTATACCCTTGACTTTTAAGATAAGCCATCATAGCATTTCTGTCTTTAGCTTTATTAAGTCTTCTTGGCATAAATCTAACAGGAGTAGGTGACTGTAATGGTTCAGCAGCTTCAGCATCTAATTCATCTTGTAACTTCTTAGCTGTTTCTCTACTCTGAGTTTCTTGAGCTTCCTGAGCTCCTCTATCTTTAGCATTTAACTCTTCTTGAAGCTTTCTAGTTGCTGCTTCATTCCTAGCAACTTCAATTTCTCTGATTTCTGCCAAAGTTAGCTTTTTCTTCTTAGTTTCAACCAGAACACCCTTTCCTTTATCCTTAGGATCAATTGCAGGTTGAGAAGTTCTTTGTTGTTGTTCTTCTTGTACTTCTCGAATAGTAACACCACCTCTTGGTTGTTCTAAAATTGTAGCAATGAACTCATCATCACTTGCAGAATGAATAGGTTTGAGAATAGCCTCCTCTTCTTGTATAAATGTTGTAGAAGGACCAGCTTCCTCTTCAAAATCTAATACTCTTGGAGTTATTACCTCTTGTCTGAAAGTACTTTGAAAATCAGTACTTTGTTGTTGAGTACCTTGATCATCAGCAGTACTTTGAACTTGAACTTGCTCCTCACTATCTTGAATGATCTTTTCGTCAGACTTTTTAGAACTTTTAGGTTAATTCTCTTTAACCGCATCTTCTTTCAAATTCTGTTCTTCTAAATTCCTCCCCAAGTTGACAGAAGATGGTTTAGAAACCTGTTTGACTTTTGTTGTCTTCTTAAATTTCCTTCTGCGCTTGTTTTCTTTCTTAACCCATAAGTTATAACGTTTAATAAAAGGCGCAACAAAATTATTTAACCTTCGATACTTGAGCTTCAACCGTCTAATTTCTGTAGCCTGTTCTTCAAATGATTTCTTCAACCTTGTCAATTCCCTTGTTAAAGCATAATTATTAAGAATTGGTTGTTCAGGCTCCATAGTTGGTTCATCTCCGCCAGATGACAAAGATTCTGTAGGTGGAGAAACCTGTGGAGATGGTTGTGGAGATGGAGATGGTGGAACTTCAACATGTTCATGATCAGTACTTTGTGAGGCAGTACTGTGTGAAGCAGCACTTGCAGATGCAGTATGTTGAGAAGCAGTACTTGCAGATGCAGTACTTGCAGGTGCAGAACCTCCACTATCTTCATCGTCACCAGCTTTAGCTCGAACAACTTCAACAATTTCCATCATAGAAGGAGTTAATGGAGTATCTTGTCCTCTGAATAAGTCACTCCTTCGTGCCATAAAGGTAAAAATCTTTGATTGTTGAACAATAACAGGAAATAAGTCAGTAGGTTTTGGTACATCAGCAAGTTGCTTGTTCAAGAAAACCTGTATAAACCTTGGGTACATTAGCCATTTAGATCCATGTGAAATATGTGAGAGCATTCCATCCAGTATTAGCCGTGAGAAGTTAAAAACCCGATTTGTAGCTAATCCAACAATAGCAGATGCTATATTTGACCCAAACTGCTCCCAAGAAGTACTCTTAGCACTTATGCAATGAAGCAACACATGAACCAAAAATTTCCAATGAGGACAAAATAAGGGTTTCTTGAATGTTTGTTCTGTTAATGACCCTTCATAACCAAGATCCCTAAATGTATCCCAAATCAGTTGCTTGTCGAAACGAATAGCCCCTTCATCATCCCCAAATAATAAATCATCTCTAATAGAGGCTTCTGTAATCTTCACAGTTCTTCCAGCAACGGTTGATCGAACATAATATTCATCATTCTCCATATTATCCTTAGCATTAGCCCAAAATTCTTGAATCCAAGGGGCAATGATATCTGGCTCAACTAAAAGAGCATAACTGATTGGTGACCCAGTAAGATAATCAATCATATCATGAAAAACCACATTCGCATAAGTTTTGTCCAAATTAGCCACCGTATTATGCTTTGAAACAGTAGGACGATTCGCCATTGTTGATTATTTAAACACAATAAGAATTGTAATCGAATAATATAGAAGTGATGAGAGAAAGATGGAAGAGATTCTAAAGGATAAATAAAAGAGGGAAAATTGGAGAGTAGTTATTTATAGGTGAGATTTGAAAAATCACAACCCATAATAACAAAGTTACCGTTTAGAATTAATTACCCTTCAATATAACCGTTGGAACAGTACTTTAATAAGACAAACAATACTTTTCACGTAAGCAGTACTTTCCCAAGAAGTACTTTCCAAGCAGTACTTTCAAGAAAAACAGTACTTTGCCAAATTTTTCTGTAAAAAAAACTAAGTATACATAAATATCCTCCCCTCAAGCGATGCACAGGACTATACTAACACTGAATAGTCCTCCCCTTAAATGCAGCTCAGTAGTTAATCATGCCAATGCTTACCACCAAGTGATTGAATCTTGAAACAACAAAACCTTTGGTGAGTAAATCAGCTACATTATCATCTGTGTGAACCTTATCTGTATGTGCTTGGTCTTGGAATGATAAACAGGATTATTCACAATACAAATGGTACTCTCATTATCAATGTTGATAGGAGTATTTTTGAAATTGAACCCATAGTCCAAGAGTTGATTCTGCATCCACAAAACTTGTCCACAACAGCTTGCAGCAGCTACATATTCAGCTTCAGTAGAGGATGTTGCTGCAATTGTTTGTTTCTTACATTGCCAGGACACTAACCTTCTTCCAAGATATTGGCATCCTCCAGTGGTGGATCTTCTATCATAATTATCACCTGCATAATCACTATCTGAAAAAGCTTCTAAGTGAAAAGGTGACTCTTTTGGATACCACAACCCCAACTTTGGTTGTTGTTTTAAATAACAGAAGATTCTCTTTATAGCATTCATGTGAGAAATCTTTGGTGAGACTTGATATCTTGCACATAAACAAACTGCAAACATGATATCAGGCCTTGATGCAGTATGATACATAAGAGAGCCAATCATTGATCTGTATAACTTGACTTCAACAGGTTGTCCATCTTCATCTTTGCCCAATGAATTGATAGATTTAATAGGTGTAGTAACAGTCTTCATATCATCAAAATTTAACTTCTTAAGTATGTCAGTAACATACTTGTCTTGACTGATAAAAATTCCTTCCTTAGACTGCTTAACCTGAAGTCCCAAAAAGAAAGTTAACTCTCCCATTGAACTCATTTGAAATTCTTTCTGCATCAGCTGCTCAAACTCCTTAACCATGGACTGTTTGGTAGCCCCAAAGATGATATCATCAACATAGACTTGAACTAACATGATATCTTTCTTGTCTCTCTTGATAAACAAAGTCTTGTCAATAGCTCCCCTCTTGTATTCATGTTGCAATAAGAATGTAGAGAGCCTCTCATACCAAGCTCTAGGTGCCTGATGAAGGCCATAAAGAGACTTAACCACCTTGTAGACTTTGTTTGGGTGTTTAGGATCTTCAAAACCAGGAGGTTGTTTGACATATACTTCCTCTGTAATCTTGCCATATAAAAAGGCACTCTTGAAATCCATCTGGTAAACTTGAAATCCCATATAAGAAGCAAAAGCAAAAAATATCCTAATAGCTTCTATTCTTGCTAAATGAGCAAACACTTCATCATAATCTACTCCTTCTTCTTGTCTGTAGCCTTGTGCTACTAACCTTGCCTTATTCTTGATACCATTACCTCTTTCATCTCTTTTGACTCTGAAACCCATCTGGTTCCAATAACTCTCTTCCCATTTGGAAGATCACATAAAACCTAAACTTCTTGAAGTTTAAATTGAAGAAGTTCTTCCTGCATAGCTTCAACCCAACTTTCTTTAGTTAAGGCTTGAGCAATATTCTTGGGTTCCTCTTGAGAGATAAAACAAGTAAATAGGCAGGTTTGATGGTCCTTATGATTCAACCTGTTTTGTTTGTAGACAAAGCTAAGTAAAGCATTATGAGGTTTAGTAAAACTCTTAGCTTTGTGTCTTGTCATCACTCCAGAAGTAGAAGGACCAATGATTTGATCAGTAGGATGATTCTTATGAATCCTTAAGATTGGAGACTGTGGAACTCCATATGCATCATCCAAGTTAGTATAATCAACATCATCATTGGAATCTGAGAAAATACCTTCATCTGCAAACTCATCATCAGTTTCCTCTAATCCAGGCATAGTAGGATCATCTAAATCATCTAAAATACTGTCAACAGGTGCAGCAGTACTTTGGTCGAAAGTACTGTCAAAAGTACTGTGAGAGTACTCTGCAGTCTTGTTCTTTTTCTTTGCCTCTTCATAAGCTCTCCTTTGTTCATCAGTGTAAGAATGTGCTAATACATCTTGAAGAAGCATCTGTTTAAGTTCCTCTTGATTAGATTGATCCTCAGCAGATAATGAGGATTGTGGTGCAACAGTACTTTGTTTTGGAGTATTAGTACTTTGCTTGGGAACATCAGTACTTTGTTTTGGACTAACAGAATCTTCATCAGGGACAGCATTCGGTCTAATATGAACTCCATGAACAACATATTTTAAATCTTCTCCATTGTGCATAGGTTGATTTTCTTCTCTAACAGGTACATAATTCATTGAAGGAGTTAAAACCTCAAGATCAAACATCCAATCAGGACCTTTACCTTTCTCATTGTCTTGATCTTCTAAAAACTCAACATGAAGACAATCTTGAATCTTCTTAGTAACTCTGTTGTATAATCTAAAGCCTTTACTGTTAGTGCAATAACCCAATAAGTATCCTTCTTCTGACTTGCCATCAAACTTCCCCAGATTATCAATAGTGTTTAAAATAGTGAGAGGGCATCCAAAAGGTTTCATAAAACGAATGTTGGGTTTATTGCCCATTAGCAATTCATAGGGTGTCTTCATCTGTGGTTTGGTGACAGAGACTCTGTTAAGTACATAACACGCAGTACTTACAGCTTCTGCCCAGAATTGAATAGGTAGATGGGAATCTGCTAGCATTGTTCTTGCTGCTTCAATCAAAGTCCTATTCTTTCTCTCTGCAACACCGTTTTGCTGTGGTGTTCTTGCAATGCTAAACGCCCTCTTTATGCCTTTTTTGCACAAAATTCATCCATAAGCTTGTTCTTGAATTCAGTTCCATTATCACATCTAATACCTCTAACCTTGAGTCTTAGTTTGTTTTCAAGAGCTATTATGAGAGTCTGAATAGCATCAAAAGTATCATCCTTAAAACCCAAAAAGAAAACCCAACTGAATCTACTGCAATCATCTGTAACAACCAAACAGTACTTTTTCTTGTTTAAACTTGCCACAGAGACAGGTCCAAACAAATCCATATGTAATAGCTCCAATGGTTCTCTAATAGTCCTCTCCTCAAGCTTCTTGCAAGAAGCTTTGTGTTGTTTACCCTTCTTGCATGCCAAGCATGATTGATCATTCTTGTAAGTCTTTGAAGGTAAACCTCTAACTAGATTGCCTTTAACCAGTTTGTTGATATTCTTTAAATTAACATGGCCCAATCTTCTATGCCATTGATGTGCCGCTTCAGATGTTGCTTTAGCCACCAAACATGTGGCTCTTCCATAAGAATGTAGACTCTTCATGTCTAAACTATACACATCATTTGTCCTTGGTACTCTAAGAACTACTAATTCATCATCAACAGGCTTAAAATCAGAGGAAAGGATGAGACATTCTGTGTCAGTGAATAACACAGGATGCTTTTTATCACAAATTTGAGAGACTGATAACAAGTTTAACTTAAGCTCCTTCACATATCTAACATTTTCAAAATCTATAAGCCCTACTTTGATAGTTCCTTTTCCAGAAATCTTTCCTCCATTGGGATCATTCCCAAATGCAACTCTTCCTCCACTAATATTTCTAAAATCAGACAGGATCTCTTTGTCTCCTGTCATACTTCCAGAGCAACCACTATCTACAATTAGATGATCTTTAAGCTCCTCTTCTGGGTTGCCCTGCACACAAAGAAAAGAGTTAGTGATTTTTAGGAACCCAAGCCATTACTGACTTGTGTTCCCCTTGTGGAGTTACAAACTCAAATTCTTTGAGTATGTAATTCCCACTATCTTTCAAATGATGATCCAGAATTATCTTTTGATCTTTAGCATGTGGTTTTCAAAACTTTCTGATTTTTCAACATAAATCTCTTTTACAAGATTATTAGCTTTTTCTTGTATCACAAAAACATCAGTTTCACTTTTTGTTGAAAGTACTGTGTGTCCCTCAGCAGTACCTTCCCTCTTAACCCATTCTGGTTTAACACGTGGTTCCTATGATCTAGATCCCCTATGTGAATTGTAATACCTTCTAGGTTGATAATGAGATCTCCTAGGATTCCTATTCTAAATAGTGTGATCAGTACCTTGTTTTAGCTGAGCAGTACTTTGGAAAGTACTGTGAGATACTGAAGGTTTTGAAAAAGGTCTTCTCTGATGTGGGTATCTATGATCTGGTGTGAAGTTTCTGTGATTAACCCTATTTGAATTATTCCAAACTGGTTTGTGCTCTCAAGGTTTGTGGTTGGCAGATCTGTTCTTTGGAAATTTGCTAAGGTATTCTGAGTGATGTTCACAATCCTTGATTAAATGAGTAGGACTAAAACACACAAAACACATTTTTGACCCATACTTCCAAAGTGATTTCTTCTATGTCTATGCCCAAAATTATTTCACCTTCTTGGTGAATGATGAAACCTGTTTTGACCAAAGTTATCCCAAAAAGGTTTAGCAGTACTATTTTGAAAAGGTTTTGCTGAAGGTACTGCTTGTGGAGCAGTACTTTGATTTTAAGGTACTGCTTGATTTTGAACATTATTTTCAACAGCTTCTTTGGGTTTTTCAGACCTAGATTGAGCAACAAGCTTTTTCCTAAACTCTAGACTATCTACTCCAAAACGAGAAACATCAGGCCTAAAGGGTTGATGAATGCCAGTAGGATGAGGAACAACATGATAACCATTATCTTTCTTATACTCAGGAGGTGGTTCACTTATTGAGCCCTCATTACTAGATGTATCTACATAGTTAATGAGTTCATCATCACTAGTGGTTATGTCCTCAAAATCACCTACATCCTGATCACTAGGTTGGTTTTCATCTATGTTACTAAAATCCATTCCAAAATCTAATCCAGTTTTAATATAAGCTCTTCTCTGTTTTTGAACATAAGTAACATGTGACAAACAAGACTCTACCCAAGCAGCAAACTTAGCTAACAAATCATCTCTTTCTTTAGTCAATTTCTCAGTTTCGGCAATTTTACAGTTTAATTTCCATTCACTTAGTTTTAATTGGTAATCCTGTTGTTCATATTTTTCAGCCCAAGCTACTTCATTAGTTTCATGTGCTAGAATTTTGGCTTCCATAGATTCTAAGGTTATTTGATAACCAACTACCTCAGACCTAGCCCTAACATAATTATCTCTTTCAATCACATAACTGTTAAGTAATTTTTGATAAAAATCATAACAGTTTGAGCATACCTCAGAGATAGGAGACTGAGTTGGTGAAGTAGCCACCATTGCAAGAAGAACAGGATCATCTTCACTTTCTTTGCTCCAATCAAATCTTCCAAAGCCATCATCAGATTCCAAAGCAGCATGTTCAGGTTCTTCATCAAAAGCAGTGCTCCAGTCCAATGCTTCCACTTTTTCTTCAACTATATCTTCCACTGCTACCATGCAGTAAGTCACTGGTTCATCATCAAACTCTTCACTCCAGTCAACTTCTGATAACTTCTCTTGAGCAACCAAAGCCTTTCTTTCAGTAATTGGAATTTCTTTGAGCTCAAGTTTTGGCTTCTCAGATGTCCTGTTTGCTTGATACTTAGCAAATCTGCACTCCCGTGCAAAGTGACCAGTCTTTTGACAATTGAAGCATTCAATTTTGGATTTGTCAAAAGTTATTCCTTGTTTTGGTTTGAAATCAATGCTTTTACCTGTCTTCTTCATGTACTTTTTTATCCTTGCAGTGATCATAGCAACTTGCCACCTGATATCAATTTCTTCAATTGCATCTTCTTCAATCTGTGCTAGATCTTCTTCATAAGTGACAGGTAAACTGTCTTTTTGTGCAAAGAAGGAGCACACAACTTCATCTGAGTGCATAGTGGTAGGTGATGGGGCCTGCGGAACATATGAAGGGGGTTGTAAACAACAGTACTTTGAGGAGAAGCAGTACTTTTGATGGAAGTACTGCCCTTCTTTTCAGTTGATAGAAAAGCTATACTGTGAGACTTGGAATTTGTTTGACCACTCATCTCATGCTCATACACCTTCAGTTGATGATAGAGATCATCAAAGTCCATGACATCCAAACCTTGTTGTCCTCTGATCATTGTAGCAATCACATGCCATGTAGATGGCAAACTCCTTAGAAACTTTAGATTAGCATCCTCAACTGACACTTCTGCCTTGTATAACTCCAACATGTTGAGGAGATTTTGAAACCTGTCATATGCAGCATCAAGACTTTCTCTTTCACCAACTGTGAAAGTTTCAAACTGTTGCTTCAGCAAATTTCTGTGCATCTTCTTAGAGGCTTCATTCCCTCCAAATCTGGTCTTGAGAGCAGCCCAGAGCTGCTTAGCATCTTTAGCATCATGAAATTTGAGAAGATGACCATCTGGAATGGCAGATAAGAGAATGTTTAGTGCCTTTTCTTGATTCCTTAGGGTTGCTGCTGGTAAGACTGCCTTCGGTGCTTTGGGTTGTCCAGGAATATCAATGGGTTCTGGAACTACTTCATTCCCATTCACAATTACATTCCATAGAGCATGGTATGTAATGGCAATATACTGCCTCATCTTCATGCACCAGAGATCATATTCACCCTTCTTAATTATTGGAATTCTGAGTGAGGTGATTGAGGGTGGTGGAACAGCTTCAGTCAACATCTTGAATATTGTTGAAGTAGGGTTTCTTCCTAGTCAGAGTTTCCACACAAGCTCTGATACCTCTTGTTGGATCGATATACTTTAATCAAACTAACTTAACTAGCTTGTTAAGGTTTAACAACCTCGGATAAATCCTAAGTCATTAACAAAGAAACACTGAGCAATCTTTATCAAGTATGCGGAATTTACTTAACAAAGCTAATAAGAATAACTTTTATTATTAACTCTAAATCTGCTTATTATGCAGATACTCTAAACAACTCTAAGATTATCGAACTTCTCTCTAAAACACTAAATAACTTGTAAATTCGTAAACTCTAAAGCTCATAGACTCGTACCTCTAATGCCAATCTAGGAGTCCTTTTATAGGCTCAAGGATATCCTAGTCGGTTTACAATTTGTATTCTTGTACGACAAGTAATCTAAACATAGAATATTGTAGAGTTACAATACTTTCCATAAACGAATATAACAGTTCTTTCTTCTTGCAGTACTTTGACTTCATAGTGCAGTACTTTGACTTTGTCTTTAGCAGTACTTTGACTTTTTGACTTTTTCTAGTACTTTGCAGCTTACAGTACTTTCATATCTTCAGTACTTTCATATCTTCAGCACTTTCATATCCCAACAAGTTCCTAAATGTGAATGACCATCACTTCTAATAAAAACTATTAAGGCTAACAATCTCCCCCTAAGGGGTGGTCATTCAAATGATGCTCCACTTGATAAGATCCTTACTTTCCTTGAGCTTGAACTTTGCGTGTAGATATAGAGTAGTCTAGATTCTTTGTTCCTTCATGCTTTGTGATCAATTAATGTGGTTGTCTGCCGTTGTCAACTTCGTTGGTTAGGTGTCTCCACGCCTTTCTCCACCATGCTCACACTTCTATTTGTCTTTTGGTTACCAATGATGTAGTACTCGAGTCTTTATACTTTGTAGATTCTTTGACTTTGATGAAGAATCATTTTTAACTTTGTGTTACCTTTGATTATGATGAGAACTTTTCATGTGTTATTGGTATGAGCATGTGGAGAATCTGCACGATCAATCCGCTCAGGAGCTTCCATAAGAAGTAAACATAAAAACAGGTTAGTAATAAGCGGATTCCGGCACTTACAAGTTTGAATTTCGAGGGTGTTAACAGCATAGTGTGAATACACGTCTCTAATTCTCACAAAGGCCGTTCCTGAACTGGAGTCCCACAAGTGAGATAACGCGATGTACCGAAATACACCTACAGTTCAGATGAGTCGCTGAGGTACACCGAAGCATCACCTCACGACTGTATACCGTATGAGACACACTAAGCGTAATCCACAGGGAGTTACCGAAGTGACCTGCTGTCAGGGCTGCTTGATGTTGACCCTGGCAGGAGTTTCCATTCAATCAGTGAAGATCACATATGTGAAACTTCTCATAAATGTTCTGGCAGATTGCTAAGATCTGCGTAGGACTCTAGAATATATCACTTGTGCCCTTATTGATGAACAGCAAGCGATGTCATGTCAAGTGTTCCTATGAGATCTTTTTGATGAATCTCGTGTCTCTAGACTCAATAGTGCATTTTGGTTTTTCTGAGCGGAGACTAGGGAGATGGTCTCCTTCTTCAATACCAACCAACTCTAAGAGAAAGTCGATAGATTATGTAGGGTTCCCAGTGAGAATGAAACAAATCCTTTTAAGAGGAATTGAGTGGCTAGAAGGTTTAGTGCAGTGCGTCACTGGGTCCATGACGTCTTGGTCTTCAATACTAGTGTCATCTAGTGACAACCAGTAGCATGTGAATTGAACCCGGTTTCTGCCCTAAGGTTGATTATGGAGGGCTATTTCTTTTCACCCTTTCTTTTACTTTTCTTTTTAATTCTTCAACCCCTTTTTTCTCCTTTCTCACATTACTCCTTTTTTCAATCATTCCTAAGGACTTCTAATACTAACTATTTGTGATGTCCTTGGGTAGATCCCTCTGGCTCTGGCGGATCATTGGACAGATTTACCTATCCTTAGTCACCTTATAACTCCATGACTGTCCTATTGTTGCCATAAAACCATTTTTCTTGAAAATCTCTCAGAGTGTTTATGATAGAAAACATGTTTGAAACACTCCGTGAGTTTTATATTTTCAGAAACACTCCCCCTTCACATGTGCTTATAAGTTTTGACAGAAATCTGCACATAGAGGGTAGAGTTCGCACTTTTTGAATTGATCGACTTTAAATGAACTAGACCGATTCGAGACACGTTTACATCACTAGAGAACTAGCTTGAAATTATTACCCGTCCTGGTCAAGTCATAGAAAGTTTCTCGAGATGGTACATGATTCCTCGTCAATTCAATGGTTACGACTGAGTCGAGCTCTTTTGAGAATCAAAAAACGATCATTAAACTTTTTGATCACATTTTAATCACGTCTCCTCCCCCTAAAAAATAGCATATACGTGATATTTTTGATATCAACGGATTAAACAACATTTTAGAATCTTTTGGGGAGACAAACGGATTTGATTAAAGCATGAATTTGGAACATTTTGGTTTTATACTCCCCCTTTAATAAAGCATAATCAATTAAAGGGTTTTAGAGGGAGTTATCTTGAGCACAAAATATTTTGAAAGATTTTGAAAATCTTTTTTAACAATCTTGAAAAGTTGCTCAAGATGATGATGATTTTTCACCATTTTTAAAATGTAGTGCACTGAGGCGTACACTAGATTTTCTTTAAAAACACGAGTTTTGATTTGAAAATAATTAAAAGTCATCATTTTAGTCCGGGTTTCGTACTGAAGTATACGAAAGCCATTATTATGAAGAAATTTTGAGAAACGACATGTTTTAGAAAACAATTAAAGAACTCTCGCTCAAGCATTTGTACATGCCCGTATCATTGTTGAATGACATTTCTAGAAACGTACATAATATCGATTATACAAGAGACATGTCGTGAGAAGAATATTTTTGGATTTTTGATTTTCTATTGTTTTTGTATTTTTGAAAGATTTATATTTTTATATTTAGCTTTTGTTGGTTTTTCAAATATTGTATTTTGTTTTTCAAAAATATTTACAGCGAAGCTTTTTGGAAAAAATAGTTTTCAAGAAGATTCGAGAAGACGTTCTAACTCCTCAAGGGTTAGGCTTCGCATTCCAATTCGTCGAACTAAATAGTCAAACCTTTCTTTTGGAAGGGCTTTAGTTAATAGATCGGCGAGTTGGTAATCAGTCTTCACGAAGAATAATTCAACAGTACCATTTTTTACGTACTCTTTGATGAAGTGATAGCGGACTCTGATATGCTTAGTCTTTGAGTGATGAACAGGATTGCATGATATGGCTATGGTACTTTTCGAGTCACAATACATAGGTATTTTATCGAAATTAAAGCCATAATCTGTGAGTCGTGTTCTCATCCATAGAACTTGAGCACAACACGCAGATAGAGACACATACTCAGCTTCAACGGTTGAAAGTGCAGTGCAATCTTGTTTCTTTGAAGACCAGCTCACTAACTTTTCACCCAAAAATTGTGCTCCTCCGGATGTACTTTTTGCTGTAACTTGATCACCTGCGTGGTCCGCATCTGAAAAGGCAATTAGATCGAATCCGGATTCCTTCGGATACCAAAGTCCCATGTAAATGGATGTCTTCAGGTACCGAAAGATCCTTTTAACCTCTTTGAGGTGCAGTTCGGTAGGCTTTGCCTGAAATCGTGCTAATAAGCAAATAGCAAAATGAATATCTGGTCGACTAGCAGTAAGATACATGAGAGAACCAATCATGCTCCGATATTTCTTCGGATCAATAGGTTTCCCAAACAAATCGGCTCCAATTTTTGGTGAAGTTACCATTGGTGTTCCGACCGTGTCACAATTATCCATACCATGATTTTTCAAAATCTCAGTTGTGTATTTAGCTTGATTTATAAAAATTCCACGAGGGGACTGATGTATTTGTAAACCAAGAAAGAATTTTAGTTCCCCCATCATGGACATTTCGAATTTACTTTTCATGAGATTTTCAAAATGTTTTGAAAGATTCGGATTAGTGGACCCAAAGATGATGTCGTCCACGTAAATCTGAACAATCAAAATGTCTTTATTTCATTTTTGTGTAAACAAGGTAGGATCAACTGTGCCTTTGGTGAAATTGTTTTGAATAAGGAAAGAGGAGAGTTCGTCATACCACGCTCTTGGAGCTTGTTTTAAACCATAGATTGCCTTTTTGAGTTTGTAGACGTAGTCTGGATGTTCCAAGTCAATGAAGCCTTCTGGCTGACTCACGTACACTTCTTCTTTCAGAGTTCCATTCAAGAACGCGGTCTTAATGTCCATCTGATAAACCGTGATGTTTTTGTGAGCTGCATAGGCTAAGAATATCCTGACTGCTTCAAGTCTAGCTACCGGCGCGAATGACTCTTCAAAGTCTATCCCTTCCTTTTGTCTGTATCTTTTGGCCACAAGACGAGCTTTGTTGCGAATGACAGTCATTTCTTCATCCCTTTTGTTCTTCCATAACCATTTGAGATCAACGACGCGAACGTCAATGGGTCTTGAAACCATTTCCCAAGAGTCATGAAGACGGTATTGGAGAAGTTCCTCCTGCATCGCTTCTATCCATGCGGGTTCTGCCATTGCCTCGCGAATGTTCTTTGGTTCAATATTGCTAATTGGGCAAAGGTAAATGCACAAGTCACAATCGGTGGCAAGTTGACGTCTCGTCTGAATTGGCCTTGAAGGTTCACCAATAACTTGTTCAATTGGGTGGTCTTTTGTCCACTTCAGAGTAGAAGGATACCGTTGGTTAAACGTATGCGAGTTAGATGGTTCTCGTAAGCTAGAAGATGATTCAGCTGATTCCGTAGCAAACGGGTTTTCAAATAAGTCTTCATCTAACGTTGCATCGTTCTGGTTTTGGTTTTGCTCATCAACTGCTGGTAGAATAGGTGAAATAACTGGAGTAGATGTAGATGATGTTGATGGAGTTGGTGCATTGGTTTCGACTGTTGTAGATGCATCTTCTGTTGGTGGTGGAGGATGATTTTGAGCGGGTGCAGCGGAATGATGGTTTGATGCATTTGTCGAGGTTCCACCATAGTATTCATCGAACATTAACTCGAAGAATTTCTCCCATTCTTGTTCTTTAGGATTGTCATACGCAGTTGATTGAGCTATTTGAGGTACGAGTCCAGAACTGATGTGTCCAGAAGTCTGCGGGTTTAGTGCGGGTTCTAGAGCGAGTCTCTCAGAAGCCATATGTGAAAGTTCATCAAATTTCACATTCATCGTCTCCATGATCCTCCTAGTTCTTCTGTTATACACCCTGAATGCCCTCGAGTTATCTGAATATCCAATGAAGATTCCAATATCACCTTTAGCTTTCAATTTACCTAGATCTTCTCTGTCGTTCGTCGGATAGCACAAAGCGCCAAACACGTGAAAGTAAGAGATATCAGGTTTTCTGTTGTTCACAAGCTCATACGGGGTTTTATTGAATCTAGGATGGATTAGGGATCGGTTCTGAGTGAAACAGGCAGTGGCAACAGCATCAGCCCATAGAAATAACGGTGCACTGGAATACATTAGCATTGTGCGAGCAGCTTCCACAAGAGTTCTATTTCTTCTTTTAACTACCCCATTCTGCTGTGGAGTTCTAACAACTGATGTCTGATGTGTAATTCCAACATCTTCAAAATAAGTTCTTAACTCCTGATTTGTGAATTCAGTGCCGTTGTCTGTTCTTACAACCCTTACTGGAGTTTGAAGAAGTACTTGAATACGTTTCAGAAAGGTGATGATGATGCCTGGTGCTTCGTCTTTTGATCTCAGAAACTTAACCCATGTATATCTTGAATAATCATCGACGATAACAAGAATATACTTTTTCCCGTTAATGCTTTCAACTCTCTTTGGGCCACATAAGTCCATGTGCAACATATGCAACTTTGCTTCCGAACTAGGTACGGATTTGGGTTTATATGATGCTCTTTTGCTTTTTCCTTGTTCGCATGATGGACATAAGTGATCCTTGGTGTATTTGAATTTCGGAAGTCCATTGACGATGTTGTCTTTGGCAAGATTGTTGATAGTGTCGAAATTGAGATGGGATAACCGTCTGTGCCACAACCAGGACTGAGTTCCAGATGCTCGTGTCATAAGACATATTGGTGATGAAGAGGCCATTTGATTGATGTCGATAGCATACAAGTTTATATCCCGATTCCCAGTTAAGAGATCAGTGCCATCCAAGTTTCTAACGAAGCAAGCATTTTTCCTAAAAGCAACCTCTAAATCTGCATCACAGAACTGCCCGACTGAAAACAAATTATGACCCAACCCTTGGACATAGTAAACCCGAGTAATCAAATAATTTCCAAAAGGTAGATCTCCATAACCCATGATAGCTGCTACTTGATCATTTCCGAAACGTACGGTGCCCATGAATTTCCAGACGAAATTGATCAGCAGCTTCAGATTCCCGGTCATGTGCTTGGAGCAACCCGAGTCGACGATCCAAAGACAAATTTTGATAACCTGCCAGAAACAGAAAAAGAATATTTTGGAAACCGTTGTGATTTTGGTTCCTTTGGGTTAGAGGTAAAATCCTTATCACACTCAAAGAGGTTTGCTACAGGGAGTTCTGGTTTTTCACTCATTTTACCATTCTGGAGTGTGAAAGTTCTACCTGTGGGTTTCCAAATATCATCCCTAAAGTATACGCTTTTGTTGGAATCACTCCTAAACCTTAATTCAAGTGTTTGTTACTCATATGTAATAGGTAGCTTATTATGGCCTTTATGTTTGTTTAAGGTATAGCTTATGTAGAAGGCCCATAACGTTAGGCCCATGTCCAATAAGGAAAAGGGAAGGAGTAGGAGTGTTGCCCTAGCTCCTTGCCTATAAATACTATGTAATAACCCTCACTTGAGGGTTGGTTGTTCAAGTTATTCCTTTCACTCATGCCCTACGCATAACTGTCTTACTATATCATGTGTGTGTGTGTTTGGTTTATTGTTCAATCGCCTTTATCTCTTTCTAGTAAGCTTGTGTTGTAAATCTAGTGACCTAACAGTGGTATCAATCGCCTAACTAGTTGGGTGAATCGTTGTTTCTTGAAGTGGGTTTTTGGTCCTACGCGTAGAACAACCTTGATACTTTGGTTCGCTTAAAAACTCATTTTTTACACTTTTTAATCCAAGATTCTTGTACTTTCAACGTTTTAAGGTGTTAAAATACTTGTTTTTGGTAAAAAGTTTCAACCTTTACGCGTGGATCTAAGTTTTTAAGCTTATTGTTATACGAGGGTTTCATTCTACGCTTAACTATTTTAGGAGTTTTGATTCATCAAGTTTCACACTTTTGTGTTATTTTGGTGATATTGAAGCTATCTCATCACAAAAATCTGGTTTAGAAACATCTTTGGGCATAATCATTTTTACGAGTAAGATTACACGTATCAAAACCCTAATCTTATGCGTAACTTTATCCGTGGCTTGATCTTTGTTCTCGTGGTTTACTCCATGTTTTCTTGCTTGGATAAGCCTGAGAATACGTCGACTTTGGATATCTTTTGCACTGTGATAGTGTAAAAGATCATTTGAGCAAAACCCTAAACTTACGCATAAGCATAAAGCTTACGCGTAGAAATCCTACGCATAAGATTATTCTTACGCCTAAGCCTAGTCTTACGCATAAGGTAATCCTACGCCTAACTTTCTACGCCTAACTTTGTGTCTACGCATAACTTTAGTGCATTTACCCTACTTACGCGTAAGCTAAATCTACGCGTAACTCTTGATTGTTATGCGTAACTTTGGTGTTTTTACGCATAAGTGCTACTTGGATTATTGTGATTTCTTCGCCTAAGGATACTTCATCAACAAAGGTTCATTCACAACAACTAAGTCCACAACATCAACAATGGAATCAACAACAAGCAATTTATCAACAACAATTTAATCAACAACATACTCCACAACTTGGAGCAATTCCTCCACCACAAATGGTTCAAACACCGCCAAGTGTTCAAGTTCAACCCTATACAAATGACTTCAATCAACATCCATCAAGGAACACTATGAAGGAACCTACTTGGTTTGCAAAGATGTGTGAAGCTTTAAGCAGCCAACAATCAATTCATGAGGCTGGATCACTTGATAGACCTCCAATGCTCACTCCAGGAAACTACGATCAATGGGTGATAAGGTTCTTTAGGTTTTGTGATCTGAAGAAGCCACATGGAAAGTTCTTAAAGAAGGTTATCTTGGAAGGTCCATTTGAGATGCCTACTGTCATTGTACCCGGAGATCCTAATGCTAATCCACCAAGAGATGAACAAACGAACATTGCTACTGTTGCAGATTTAAATCAAACAGAACTTCTACACTATGAAGCTGATGAGCTTGCAATGCAATATATCCTTTTAGGATTACCTAACCCAATTCTTCGAAGTGTTGATGCTCAAAAGACTGCAAAGTAAATGTGGGAACATATTCATCTTCTTATGGAAGGATCTGTACTCAATCAGGAGGATTTGGAATCCAAAATTTACTTGGCTTATGAACACTTCATGATTGAACCTGGAGAGACACTAGAGTCTTATCATCATCGATTTTCAGACATCATCAATGATTTGGATAAACACAACATCATCATGCCAAGAATTGCAGTGAATACTAAGTTCCTGAGTAGTCTTGGTCCTGAATGGGAGAACTATGTCATTTTTCTCCGACAAGCGAAGAATATGCATCTTTCTACATATGGATTGTTGTACGATTACTTGAAGCCTCATGAAAAGGAAGTTGATCGGGAAAGGATTCTCCGTGCTGAAATTGCTCCACCTACACATCCAGAAATTCAACAACTTGCCTTATATGCTCAACAAAGTTATCCTCCTCAACAAGCAACTCAACCAACTGCCTCTGTCACACAAAACGATCATTCACAGCAACAATTTCAACAAAATCAATTGGTTCCATACAACAACAACAATGCTCAACCAATTGTCAGTGAAGCTAATGAGGACATCGATCCGTTCGAAGCATTGCAACAAGGATTTGTTATGATTGCTAATGCTTTTGGCCGTTATACCAACAAATCCAACAATCGTATTCGTTCCTCATCTAACACACGAAATCAGGATGTTGTAAACAATGGACGAGTTGAAGTTCAGAATCGTGGTTATGGTCGTCAGATGGGCGGTGGTCAAGGGTTTAATGCTGTGGGTCGGAATAACAATAGAGCTCCATTGGTGGAACAAGGAAATGCTCAGAATAGGTTGAATGGTCTTCGAATGCTACAACTGCAATGAGAAGGGACACCTGGCTAATGCATGCCCAAAGCCGAGGACTAGGGGCAGTGCTTATTTCAAAGAGGATCTTCTTTTGGCTTTTATAGATGAAGCTGGTGGATCTCTTACAGACAAAGAACAGAGTTTTATGGCAAATGCAGACTCAGATGATGATATGGAGGACGTGCAGGCCAATGCAGCTGTTATGTTGATGGCTAATATGCATGAGTTACACATGAGTGACACAGGCCCAGTGTATGACACTGATGGCTTGTCTCAGGTACCCGAACAAACCATCATTATATCTAAACTAATATCTCCGCCAACATCTGAATCCGGCAAGGTTCAGAATGTTCAAAATGAGTCATTTACATCTCATTCAGACGATTTTCAAATAGACCCTATAGTTACATTTGACGATCAAGATGACCTTATGGTTTCCTTTAATAATCAAATTGACTCCGTGGTTATACTTGAGGATCTAAATAATGATCATGTTGTGACTTCTGTTGAACAAAACGAACTTTTGCCTCATCCAGATCTTGCTCTTTTACTTAAAGACCAGCAATCCCAAATTGAAGAATGTTGTGCATTAAATCAAACCTTAAAAAGTAAAAATGCACTGTTAACCATGGATTTTGAATGTTTACAAAAGCCACTCAACTTTTTCAAAACTCAAGAAAAACGTGAAAAAGGTTTTGAAGCAGCCTTTACTAAATCTCATCAAAACGAAAAAAATATTTAGAGAGACAGATGCGTGATCTAGACGCTTCGAAGAATGCTTTATTGTCTGAGATAGAACAACTGAAACATGAACATAAAAAGCAAATTAACGCTCTCACATTGGAAAATCAAAAAGCTAAGGCTGAGTTGTTAACTTGTCAAAAACAGTTCTCTGCATACAAAAAGCATTCCACGAACCGAATAGATAATCATCTTGAAGAAATTATCGGCTTGCAACGCAAACTTAAAGAGTTTAAAACTGTTGTTTACAAACATGGTGAGTCAGTAACTGCTATTGAAAAGTTTACCTTAAAACCCGATCCAAAAGGATATGGACTAAATCTTGCTGATTACAAACCAAAGCTTTCAACCAATACATTCAAACCAAATCCTGAAGTTTCCAGTGCAGAATATAAAATTGATAATTCTGTTATGAGTGTTGTTGAATATCATCATCAAGAGGAATTAGATGCAGAAGACGAGAGTCGATCAAAATTAAAAACTGTTTTTTACAACAAACCTTTTAATTACTCAAAACCGGTCACTCTTGTCACACCAACGGATTCTTCGAACACACCAAGGGTTATCATAAAAACACCTGAGTCTTCTAATGTTAATCCCCAACCAGATTACGCACAAATTTATGGTACTTTACCTTCCATCAGTGAAGTACACTCAAAACCTGAAAATCGCAAAATTCTCAGATATTTTGACATTTTCATGGCTGACCTCAAAACTTTACAACATGAGATAGAATATCATTCTGAAATTAAAGTTCAACATTTTCAATCGCCTCTGGCGCGAGAACAAAGAGACATTTTTCAGAAAAATCTTTTACCAAATGTTAAGAATTTGAAAAATTGTGCATTGTCTTGGGAACGGGACTTTCATAAGGAACTTGGAGTAATGAAGGTCGTTTTCGAGAAAACAGAAACATCTATTTCCAATACTAAACGTAAAAAGAAAATGTTGAGAAAAGATGTTGATCGACTCTTGAAAGATTTTATATGTGCTGATATCCATAATGTTGTGTTATTCAATTCTTTGCCACATGCATCTGATTATATCTCCGCTGATAATGTTGACTCTTTGGTAACTGTTGAGAATACTGATAATGTGCTTCAGATCGAGTCTTTAAAATCTAAAAATAAATGATTACTTAACGAACTTTACAATGCAAGACGTCGTCTTAATTGGTGTGAAAAAGATATTCACAATCAACAACTTGGTTTTCAAAACAAAATCGCTTAGTTGCATGCAAAATCTTCTGATCCTAAACTTGAGCAACTGGATGATCAAAACGTGTCTTTGAAAAGTCAAATCTCAAAATATGAACAAGAACTTGTAAAAGTTAAACAGGAATATGGTGTCATATTTGATTTACTCAATAAGACTCATCATGAAGCATCAAACGAACTTGATCACTATCTTGCTCACACTAGAGAAGTCATGAATTTTTCTGGTAATATCCGTTTTGAAAATCAAGATTTGATTCACACTATCTCTAAGTTAAGAGAAATGTTAGGAAAGTATGAACTACTTCCGCCTACCATCATTAAGAGATTAGCACCAGTAACACTCAGTAATCGTGAACCTAGAATACCTACTACCAAATAACAAGTTGCTAACATGCTTCCTTCTACTGAAACAGGAATAGTTGTGTCTTTTCCAAACGTCTGCACTACACAGCCTAGGAGCACTCAATCGAAGAATAGGAAGTTGCGACCTAAGAAAAGATCAATAAGGAATGCTAAAGTAGCAGAACACCCTAGGACTATGAATAAGACTCACATTGCTTCCACTATAGATATTGCGTCTGGCAAATGTAATAGAAATAGTGATGTAACGAATGCTAAACCTTTAAGTACTTTTGATATTCAGTCTGATGCACCTTGTGTTATTTGTCGTAAAAGTATGAATTCTGATTGTCATGACAAATGTGTTGCTAAAGCTATAATCTCTCGTTTACGGAATCCTAAGAATCGGAATACCTCTAGGCCCAATAATCATTCTAAGTCTGTGCTTGGTAGACCGCCTTCTTTAGATTCTAAGGCAAGCATTGCTATCCCTATAGCTCCAGTTTCACCTCCTAAGAATGTAGTATCACCTAGTGCATTCACTAAGACTAAAGGAAATAATAGTTATAGATGGCAGAAATGGATATATAACACACTAGGATTTAAATGGATGCCTAAAGTTATTGATGTGTGTATGTCTACTATCACTGCTTCGGAACCCTCTAACATTTCGGGTTCCGCATCTACTTCTATTCCATCTGTGTCGTCTGTGTGTAATGCAGGTGATACAGATCATTCTCTATATTGTTGATAGCGGATGTTCTCGACACATGACAGGCAACCTTAAACTGTTATCAAACTTTATTGCAAAGTTCATTGGCACTGTCAGATTCGGGAATGATCACTTCGCAGCTATCATGGGCTACGGAGACTATATCAATGGGAACATCAAAATTAGCAGGGTTTACTATGTGGAAGGCCTCGGTTACAATCTGTTTTCAGTAGGTCAGTTTTGTGATGGAGATTTGGAGGTTGCTTTCCGGGAGAAAACTTGTTTCATTCGTGATCTACAAGGAAATGACCTTATGTCTCGCTCGCGTAATTCTAGTCTTTACACTATCTCTATGCAAGACAATGTTGCTTCATCTCCCATCTGCTTACTTTCAAAGGCAACATCAACAAAATCCTGGCTATGGCACCGTCGTCTCTCACATCTAAACTTTCAAACCATCACCAATCTTGCTCGACACAAACTAGTTGAAGGTCTCCCACAATTATGGTATTCAAAAGATCACCTTTGCTCTGCCTGTGAACAAGGGAAAAGCACTCGTGCTCATTTTCCTTCAAAGGTGGAACACAGCTCTCAGCATGTGCTTCATCTTCTTCACATGGATTTGTGTGGCCCGATGCGCGTGCAAACGATCAATGGCAAACGCTACATCTTAGTAATTGTTAATGACTACTCACGATGGACTTGGGTCTACTTTCTTCGAAGCAAAGACCAAGCTCCACAAATGATCATCACCTTTCTCATGAAAATACAGGTTCAGCTCCGACACACCGTCAGACAAATAAGAACAGTCAAAGGAACTGAATTTGTTAACCAAACCCTTCGTGCATTTTATGAGAAAGTGGGAATTCAGCATCAGACATCTATTGCACGTACACCAGAACAAAACGGAGTTGTTGAAAGACGAAACCGAACGTTAGTGGAAGCTGCAAGAACAATGTTAATAGATGCTAAACTTCCAGATTACTTGTGGGCAAAAGCTGTATCTACTGCATGCTATACTCAAAACCGTTCTATGATCACAAAACGCCACAACAAAACACCTTTCGAGCTTGTCCACAACCATAAACCGAATCTCAAACACTTTCATGTATTTGGATCCCTTTGCTATCCGAATAATGATCGTGATGATTTTGGAAAGCTCAAAGCCAAAGCTGACATCGGAGTTTTTATTGGATATTGTGAGAATTCTAAAGGTTACCAGATCTGGAATCGTCATACAAAACAGGTGATGGAAACGATTCATGCTCATTTTGATGAACTCACGGAAATGGCTTCTGAGCATAACAGCTTAGAACCCGGTCACAACCGTTTAAACTTCCCTCAACCCCCATCATTTGCTGAACAAAGCCCCAAGCTTACTCGTCAACAAATGGAAAGGTTATTTGCTCCTCTGTTCAGTGACGATATTGATGAACGTGCTCCAGGTGTATCTGCTGTTTCCGCTGCTCAACCTGATACTACTCTTATACCCAGTGGCGGAGCTAGAAAAAAATTTGTGGGAGGGCCGAAACAAAAATTTTTCCGGAAAAACATTAGATGGGAGGGCCGAGATGAAACAAAATTTTTTTTAACACATGAAATCGAGAAAAATAAACTAACGGACTTAGGCCTAGGGGGGCCGGGACCCTTCCCGGTCCTCACTAAGCTCCGCCCTTGCTTATACCTGATACACCCGCTACAACAACGACTGTTGAAGAAGCACCACCAGTTGACTCCACCACAACAGTTGAACAAACCGCTTCCAACAATGATGAACCGGCTGATGATATTCTGAATTAAGTACCCCCACCTGCAGATTTTGATCCAAATGCGTTCTTTAACCCGTTTGCTAATGACACTCCTGCACTTGATGTCACGGAATCATCAACAAACCATTTGAATCCTCAGAATCTACACAATGTATACCAACATCAACCCTCTACACACCGATGGACAAAAGGCCATCCTCTGGAAAATATTATTGGCAACCCGAATCAACCAGTCGTTACGAGACAACGTCTTCACACAGATGGTGAACATTGCACTTATGCACTCACTGTCTGCTAATCTGAGCCTAAAAACATTAAAGATGCAATGACAAAAGACAACTAGATTGAATCCATGCAAGAAGAACTCAACCAATTCAAACGTCTTGAAGTATGGGAACTGGTTGAAAGACCAACAGGGGTCTACGTCATTGGTCTCAAATGGATTTGGAAAAACAAATTGGATGCTGAAGGGAACGTAATCCGAAACAAGTCACGTCTAGTTGCTAAAGGTTATCGTCAGGAAGAGGGAATAGACTTTGAAGAATCTTTTGCTCCGGTTGCTCGTCTTGAGGTTGTTCGGATATTTCTCGCGTTCGCGGCTCATATGAATATGACGGTCTTTCAGATGGATGTCAAAACTGCGTTTCTGAACGGACAACTAAAAGAAACGGTTTATGTCAGCCAACCAGAAGGATTCGTTGATCCTGAGTTCTCGAACCATGTCTACAAACTGAACAAAGCTCTGTATGGTCTCAAACAAGCTCCTCGGGCATGATACGATAAGCTATCATCTTTCCTCATTGCTAATAATTTCACCAATGGTTCGGTTGACCCTACTATTTTTATACAATATCACTTGGCACATATCTTAATTGTTCAAATTTATGTGGATGACATCATTTTTGGGTCTACACATAAAAAGTTTTCAATCGCTTTTGCAAAACTAATGAAGAAAATTTTTGAAATGTCCATGATGGGTGAACTTCCGTTCTTTCTAGGACTGCAAGTTCATCAATCACCCCGTGGTATTTTCTTGAGTCAGTCCAAATATGCCCTTGAATTGTTAAACAAATTTGGAATGAAAACCTGTGACACTTATGCCACACCAATGACTCATACCAAGAAGCTAGACGCTGATTTACATGGGAAATTAGTTGACCCTACCAAATACCGAAATATTATTGGGTCTCTCATGTATCTAACAGCTAGCAGACCTGATATTGTATTTGCCGTTTATCTATGCTCCCGTTATCAGTCGCGACCAACTGAAACCCACCTCTCTGAGGCTAAAAGAATCCTCCGATACATCAAGGGAACCATTAACTTGGGGATCTGGTATCCGAAGGATTCTGGTTTTGAACTAATCGCTTTTTCAGACGCTGACCACGTAGGATGCTTAGATTCACGAAAAAGCACTTCAGGAGCACTAAAATTTCTTGGTGATAAACTGGTGTCTTGGCAATCAAAGAAGCAGGATTGTACATCGCTGTCATCAAACGAAGTAGAATATGTATCCATGTCCGCGTGTTGTGCTCAAGTCATCTGGATGAGAACACAACTCAAAGACTATGGTTACGTATTTGACAGAATCCCGATGTACTGCGACAATCGGAGTGCCATTGCGATCTCGTGCAACTCAGTTCAGCATTCTAAATCAAAGCACATCGATCTTCGCTATCATTTCATCAAGGATCACGTGGAACAGGGTACAGTTGAATTATATTTTGAGAGTACATAATACCAATTGGCAGATCTTCTCACCAAAGCCTTGCCTCCCGCTAGGTTTAATGAGTTAGTCCACCGGATTGGTATGAGGTGTTTGACTCAAGAGGAATTGGATGACCACCTAAAACAATCTTAAAAACCTGTCAAACACCAAAATATCTTTTGTAAATAATTTTTCAAAAACAAAATACAAAAATATAAAACCTGATAAAACAACAAAAATATTCTTCTAATCTATTTTTCTTTCAACATGGCAAGTACATTTCTTTCGTCAACACTTTAATCTTTCAAAATTCAGTATTTTTCCGATCAAGTGTTGAGGGGGAGAAAATAATACTTAACTGTTTCAAAACATCTGTGTACTTGCATGTTATCATATCCCGGTTGTTTCTTTTATCAATGGTGGTAAATTTTTCTGGTTCAATGACACTCCTCGGACTAAAATTTATAACCTTTCATTATTTTCTTAAGTCGAGAGGGAGTGTCGTCATGTTTCTTTCTTAAAATCTTTCGTTTGGTAACTAAAATGGAAGTTAAATGGCTTTGGATGAAAAAGGAAAAGGTGGAGGGACCAAAACAGTCAAAATCTTAAAGTTATTTTAATAAAAACGCCCCACCTAACACTTTCACTTCACATTTATTACCCTAACCAAACAAATCCTACGCCTAAGAATCACTCTTTCAATCCGTGTTTTTGATCATCAAACTGTAAGTAGATTAATGTTTCTAACATGATTTTAAACATTGGTTTTAATTTTCAAACAAATCCAACGGTTAAATTTACGTTTATGGTTGATTTTGTGTTCTTCGCATATGTGTAAGAACACATGATCATGTATGTGAGTTTTGGTGTTAAGATAATTGTGTCAAAATGTTTCTTAAACATCACTGATATCATTTTTCAACTCAAAACGCACCCAGAATCACGTATGGTTTGAATTTGAAGAACTAGGGTTTATGCGTGGTTTTGGGTAATTTCAAATGTGAATGTCTTTGGTCTTAAAGATTGTTGTTTGAGGTTGTTTTCAACATGAATTGGTCATATGTTAACCCAGAAATTACCCAGAAACATTAACTGATTAAGAATTGAACTTTAGGGTTTAATGTTCTTCACATTTGGGTACTTTTGATTCAATGCGAATTTGGTGTTAAAACTTGGTCATAACACTCACATAACATCTTAGACTTACCAGAAAAACTTTGGTGCAATTTCTATGGCTAGAAATCATATGCGTAATTCTTAAACTCTAGGGTTTTGACTTACGCGTATGACCTTCTACGCGTAAACTGTTTAACAAGTTTTCATGCCATAATCTGTTTTAAAATGAATATATGTGTTAAGATTGATGATATGGTGATTTTATTTCAGGCTTTTTGCACTTAACTCAGAATCAAGGTCTTTGTTACTCTACGCATAAGGATCACCTTACGCGTAGAAAGTTATGCGTAAAAGAAATTTTACGCGTAACTGTTACGCAAGGTTCTACAATGGGACTACGCATATCCTGTGAAGGATATGCGTAAACAGTGACCTCTACGCATAAGGTCTACTCTTACGAGTAAGCCTTACGCGTAAGGTCTTTATACGCCTACGCATAAGCTCTACGCATAAGGACCCCTTTTCCTACGCGTAAGTTAGGATCCTACGCATAAGCTTTCGTCTACGCGTATATCACTCCTGTTTACGCGTAACTTTGCCAAATCTACGCCTAAGCCATGATTGACCTTCATTATGAATTGTTACGTGTACAAACTTGTTAATAAACAAATCATATCGTCACGAAACCAATAATGTCACTAATAAACTTAATCGTTTAATATGTTGTGTTAAATAAGTGATAACATAAACTTTAAAACTTAAAGTTAACTAACTCACGAAACTTTTCACGACGACATTGGACTATTGATCAAACCATTGACTTTGGACTCGTAACAATCTTTGACATTGTATATTCAATAATTAGACAATAAAAACCTTCTGTTGACTAACATTATGTCTTTCAATATGTTGGTTCTTTTGACTAATGTTATTTCAGATCACGACATGGCTGCTCAAATGAATGTGGATGCACCAGAAGTTCTCACAATTGCTGACATCTTCCCTAATGGCTATCCTAGAAAGATTGGAAAAAACAACCTTAGGGTTGACTTTGAAACCCTCACATGCTCAGAATCTTCCTGTTTGATTGCTGTAGATGTTCTGAAGAATCATCCCTACCAGAACATGCTCTCTCACTCTGCTACAATACCGGAGATCGACATTCAACAATTCTGGAATTCAATGCAAAGGGTCAAAGGTCAAAGTGCAGTGACAGTGACGCTCAATCACAAACAAGTCACCATCACTCATGCAGACTTACGGGTTGTTCTTCTCATTCCAGAAATCGTGCCAACCGACTTCTATGCCACACCTACTAAGGAGACAGTTCTACAATTCTTGATTGATATTGGCTATGATGAAGCTTCCGGAACTATCTCTAAGCATTCTCATGTGGAGCTTAAGAACATTCCTCAACCGTGGAGAACCCTCTACATCATTATCACCAAATCAGTCTCTGGTCGTGACAGTGGCTATGAGCATCCCAAGCTCATGGAACTACAAATCTTCTAGTCATTAATCAACAAAAAGGACATCAAAATCGAAGCACTGTTATGGGAAGACATGATGTCATTTCACAAGAAACTTGGCTCAAAGATTCCTTATGTCAGATACACAAAATTGTTGATCCAGAGAGCACTTGGACTTCATCCCGATATTCCACAAAGGCTCAATGACCCAGAAAATCACGATATGTTGACTGAGCCTACCCTATCAGTCAGAATCAAGGAATCGTCTACAAAGAAACAGGGTGCTGTGTTACCTGATCACCTACTGACTGACGAAATCAAGAAGCTTGAAACGTACAAAAGGTATCGGGTAGCAGTAAGAGAAGGCAAAGTTGGTCATCTCGATGAAAAACCTTCTGGAACACCTACTCGGAGAACCAGAAGAGGAAGTGCTGGAAGTGCAGTAAGCACAGAGAGTCAAAGGAATGTCCCAAAGAGGAAACCTGCTCCAAAGAAGAAAGTTCCCTCTCAGGAAGTTGTTCCTATTCCTACACCTGAACCGCAGAGAAAGCTAATTGACGAGGACTCGGAAGGTACTGCATCAGATGAAGAGACTTTTCACTCTGAAACTGCTGAAGATGAAACCACAACGGTATCTAAACCTCCCAGTCCTCCAGCTGAACATGGCAAAGGGAAGACTCTTGTAATTGAGCCTTATGAAGAAAGCTCAGATGAAGAAGAAGAGCAACTGGATACTTCAAAACAGGAAGAAGTTCAAATTCATTAGACTCCAACATGTTGCGAAGGAATTTGCAAAGGATCAAATGGGTGGCCCTTGAGGTTCAAGTGGTGCCGCCCACTCTAAACCATCTCCTGATACGGTTAATCGACCCGATAAAGGAGCTGGTGCCACCACTCTTCTGCAACAACAACAACTTTTGGAGGATTCTATTGAATATGAGATTGAGGAACCAGCAAAAGAAAAGACTGAGGAAATACCTGCTGATGAAACAAAGACTGATGACAGGGCTATGTCTAAGGAGGAAACTTCTGAACCCCCTAAGGACCCCGAGCCTCCTCATGTCTCCTCATCATCAGATTCATCATCTCATTCTTCACCACCACCATGTAAAAGATCAACCAAATCAACATCCAAATCAGTGAAGAAGCCAACTCGATCTTGGATATCTCATGCTCATAAAAGAATTGGGAATGCTGTCAAACAAGTCAGAAAGAAAGACATCCTCTACAGGAAGATGAATTTCTATGTTGATCAGATACAGTATATTCATGATGATCTCGACAAGATGCAAGATGAAAGGGAGTATGTCCAGAAGCTCCTGAAAGATGATCTTCAATGGAAAATGGACGAAATGATCAAAGGATACTCTCACCAGTTCCTTATGGAGGTCGTTCTGAAACTGACAAAGGAGATGTATACCAGACAACTGTATCCAAATCTCTTGCATCTAGCCAAACAAGCCATGAAATCAAATCCGATGAATTTAAGCATCAATCCAGTTGAATCTACAATCTTCTCAAATGATGAATTGGTGAACCGGCTAGTAGCGCAAATGTAGAAACGCTCTGCAACATTTTCCTCAAACGAAGCTAAACTGTTTGAAGCTCTACTAGAATACCAACTCAGGTCCTCATTCCGAGAAGAAGCTGTAAGGCCCAAACGTTCAAGAGATGATAAAGACAAAGATCAGGATAAGGATAAAGAGCCCAAACGCACAAAGAAGTATGATGTATCATCCTCTATTCAGTACTCGATGCAACCTCCACCACAACGGACTCCTGCTCAACAAAGATCTTCTCCTCCCTCTTCTGCTGATAAACCTTATGATTCTGAGACACCACCCCAGACTTAGAAAACCGGTGACCACTTTGAGTATACGGTGTCGATGAAGAATACCATGAGCCCCAACAACAACCCGCCTCACCCGACAAAGTACAGAAACCAACATCCTCATCTAGGCCGAAGAACAGAAGAAGAAGGCGACCGCGGCTGACGTCCTATCATGGCTAGATGAAGATACAACAGAGGAATTTGAATAGTTTTCTACACTTGTCAATTCCACTCCCTACCCTGAAGAAGGTCAAGATCTGGTAGACGGTAATACTTTGGAGCATGCTAAAATTCTGCAAGAAAAGTTCAAAGTAAAGAAGATGACGAAATCCGAGTTGAGGCGAATCAAGAATGAAGCTTTTCAACTATGGAAAGATAGCTCAGAAAGTGCCATCGAGGTCGAATATCACCTTGAAAACATTGCTTGAGCTATGTCTAATAACATGGATTGGCTCAACCCAGAAATAAACATCGACTTTACTAAGCGGGACAACCCTCCATATTACACCGACTGGTCTAAACCACTACCAACGATCGGCCAACCAGATCAGCCTAGGATCCCATTCAGATATTTCTTCAACAAAGACTTGGAATTTCTTCTTCACGGTGGCGATGGTTCAAGGAAATACGCTACATCTTTGACACTTCCATTCCCAGCAGCCGAATACTCAAACTGCATAGCTATCGAGGAAAGAGCTAATCACTTGTTCTCCAACAAAGTGGAACCATACGACCGAGATGCAATGTATGGGATTCATCATTGGCCAGAACGCCGAAGAATCTACTACAGAAGCTGCCAGGTTCAGAAGTCTCAACATGCAGTGCTCAGTACTAAAAACATCGTTGCAATCAAACACGTTGATCTTTCGTCCAAATGGGACTACACGTATCTCAAGAAGATTGTGGTCAAAAGACAAGACGAAAGGGATTATGCATTCTCTGAAGCTGACTTTGAGAATTTGTCTATCAACGACATCAAAGACATGTACCTTGCCAAAGTACAGGGTCGTATGCGACAATTCTCCACTGAAGTACAACGTGAATTCATCAAGTCAGTGCTCATCTTCATCAGACGCATAGTTATCAAAGAACGTGTAGAAGATCTCCAGTTGGCAGTTGAATCTTATTAGACCCGTGTCAACTTTACTCCACCGCAGCTTGATCTTCCCGATATCAACCAGCTCTCACAATTTACACTCATCAGCAAACCATTCGGCGTCGTTTACCGCAGTGAACTTCAACGAAATTGCTTAATGGCGTGTAGTGATCTTCACAAGTTTGGAGATCACACTTTGAAGATGGTTAGGGACGGATTGGCTTATTGATTGAAGGATATACACCAAAAGATCGGGTCTCCTAAGCGATGGAATTCTCAGGATCGAAGGGATGTGAAGAGGATCATCACGATGATTGATGAACGGCTGTATAGAAGGGATCAGTTCAGAAGATTGGAAAGCTATGTTGGCGGTCAACCCAGGATTAACATCACCGGCTTTCAACGCCCGATTCACACTCCTGGTGACATCTCTGGACTACCTGGTACCCTTTAAACTGCTTCTTTCATTATTACTTTGGATGTATGATTTATATATCTGTATGGCTTGTGCACACATAACAGTGTACAACCCGTTCTTGTCAAGAAAGGACCCTGTGGTACGCTTCAGTGCCACAATCCTTATAAAAGGAGCGAAAGCTTCTTACTTTTGAGTAAAACCTATCAAACCTTTCATTTTTCAAGGTTTTGCTCAAAAGGACAAGTACTTCCCCGCATGTTTTTCAAAACCTCAACCGTTTATATCACTTGTGGAGGGGGATTACTTGAATTAAAATTTTGTTCACAAATTGTTCATAGTGGTCATCTTCCCGCAACACTCGAAATGGTCATATTTATTCTCAACTTTCAAAAATAACATTTTAAATGCCATTTTTGAGGGGGAGAAAATTATGTGATAAGAAATATGTTGTGTAAATGAAAATGAATCTTTGTGTAATAGACTTAACCAACGAATTGACGGTACTAAACTGTTAGTAAATCAAAAAGACTTGTCTGGGACGGGTAATAATTTCAAGCTAGTTCTCTAGTAATGTAAACGTGTCTCGCAAAGGACTTGTACAAGTAGAAAGTACCATTCGAGAAACTCTTGGTAGACATGAACTCTGACGGGTATGACAACCTTTCAAGGCTTGTCTACACCTTCAAGGTAGTTATTAGAGCTAGTTGCCACCTAAAAGCTGACAATGTAACTCATTAACTATGCAACGTAACCGTGTCTCGCGGGGTAGTGTCTATCTTGAGTTGATCAATTCAAAAGTGCGCGCTCTTCCCACACAGTGCAGATTTCCATAAAAACTCTAAAGCACATGTGGAGGGGGAGTATTTCTGCTAAAAGATAAAACTCTCACAGTGGTTCAAACATGTTTTTTCATTTACAAACCCTTTGAGAGATTTTCTTGAAAATTTGGTTTTATGGCAACATAGGTTAGTCATGGAGTGATAAGGTGACTAAGGTTAGGAATAACCGTCCTATGATCCGCCAGAGCCGGAGGGATCTACCCAAGGACATCACAATTAGTTAGTACTTAGAAGTCCTTAGGTACGATCATAAAAAAGGAGAAAATGAGAATCGGAGAAAGAAGGAGTTGAAGAATTAAAAAGAAATGCAAAGAAAAGGGTGAAAAGAAATAGCCCTCCAAATTATTCAACTTAGGGCAGACACCAGGTTCAATTCATATGCTATTGGTTGTCACTTAGTGACGCCTGTATTGAAGATTAAAAGTCATCATGGACCCAGTGACGCATGCACTAAACCTTCTTAGCCACTCAAGTTTCTCTCAACAGAAGCTTGTTTCATTCTCACAGGGAACCCTACGCAAACTATTGGCTTTCTCTTAGAGATCGCTGGTATTGAAGAAGGAGACCCTCTCCCTAGTCTCCGCTCAGGAAAACCAAAACGCACTATTGAGTCTAAAGCCACGAGATTCATCAAAAGATATCTTAGGTACACTTGACATTTCATCACTCGATGTTCAACAATAAGAACATCAGTGGTACGTTATCGAGTCCTTCAAAGATCTTAGCAATCTATCAAGAACATTTATGAGAGGTTCACAACTGTGATCCTCAGTGATTGAATGGAAACTCCTGCCAGGGTCAACATCAAACATCCCTGACAGCAGGTCACTTCGGTAACTCCCGGTGGATTACGCTTAGTGTGTCTCAAACGGTCTACAGTCGTGAGGTGATGCTTCGGTGTACCTCAGCGACTCATCTGAACTGTAGATGTACTTCGGTACATCGCGTTATCTCACTTGTGGGACTCCAGTTCAGGAACGGCCTTTGTGTGAATTAGAGTAGTGTTCTCACACTATGCTGTCAACACTCTCGAAGTTCAAACCTGTAAGTGTCGGAATCCGCTTATTACTAACCGTTTTAAATGTTTTCTTCTTATGGAAGCTCCGGAGCGGGATGATCGTGCTGATTCTTCTCATGCTCACGCCAACATCATCACTAATGGAAGTTCTATCCAAAATCAACACAACAGTCAGAATGATTCTTCATCAAATCAAAGAATCTACAAAGTTAAAGACTTAAAGAACCTCATCAGTACTAAATTCCAATGTCAAAGAGCGTGTGAGCATGTTGAAGAATGACGTGGAGACACTGTAGCGGCGAAGCAGACCTAAGGCAGACTTGATGCAGACAACAACATACTATCACTTTCATCACAAAGAACAATGATCAAATAACAAAGTTAAAGATGACGTCAAAGCATAACTGTTCAAAGAAAACTATCTCTCTACACTGGGGAGATTGTTCGAATCAAGGCATTCCTTCTCACAAGAAAGAAGAATGTCAGAAGACGTCAAAGATACTATTACATCAACGCCTTCACCGTTTTTCATCACCAACACTTGAGGGGGAGATTGTTGGAATCACTCCTAAACCTTAATTCAAGTGTTTGTTACTCATATGTAATAGGTAGCTTATTATGGCATTTATGTTTGTTTAAGGTCTAGCTTATGTAGAAGGCCCATAAGCTTAGGCCCACGTCTAATAAGGAAAAGGGAAGGAGTAGGAGTGTTGCCCTAGCTCCTTGCCTATAAATACTATGTAATAACCCTCACTTGAGGGTTGGTTGTTCAAGTTATTCCTTTCACTCATGCCCTACGCGTAACTGTCTTACTATATCGTGTGTGTGTGTGTTTGGTTTATTGTTCAATCGCCTTTATCTCTTTCTAGTAAGCTTGTGTTGTAAATCTAGTGACCTAACAGCTTTGGTTCCTATCAGTAGTGTAAAGTCTAAGTTTTACAACTAGTCTTCCTACTCGTTTAGCGTAAGATCTTTTTGGGACGTTCTTCTTAACAGGCTTATCATTCACATTCTTAGAAACACAATCATCTTGAACATTAATTAAAGATTTCTTGCAAGTTAAACAAAGAGATTTAACACATTCATTAGACTTAGCAAGTTTCACAGGTTCAGTACATTCAGATGAAATGTCTTTCTTATTCAAAAGCGGTAAATTCCTAGGGTGTTCACAAGTTTCATAGGTTCAGTACATGTGAGACTCTATTGTTCCTTGTATTGCTCTTAGGCTTTAGTCTGCTGCTCCTAGAGGTGCTTTCTAGTCCTGTAGAAGGTAAGGCACACGCATTAGGATTTACATTTTTATCAAAGGAAGTGGTTTCAGCTTTCCTAGTCTCTTTAGAGTGCTTTTCTAAACTTATGTCGTTTGTTCCATATGTTTTAGATGTGGAGGCAGACGCATTAGTGGTACTCATCTTAAAAAGGCCAGGAGCTAAAACTTTTGGTTTCTCGATAACCGCTTTTCCTTTATCAACATTTTGTTTAGGCAAGGCAGGTGGAGTGACTGGTTTTGATGAAACATTTTTATCATTGACTTTTGGAGGAGGCATAGAAACAGACATTTTTGGTTTGGAAACCGGTTTGGGAACATTTGCTTTCTCCGTAGTCAATGGTTTTTTAATCACAGTATCCATTGCCTTTCCTTTTTGACTTTCCAGCTGAGCCCTCAAAAGATCATTTTTCGCTTTCATGTCATTGTAGGCACGCTCATACGACAGTTTGTCATGCTTGCATTCCTCAGTTTTGCGATCAAGTTGTTTAAAATATGAGACATTTTCTTTTTCAAGTTTTTCAAGAGCTTTTTCATATTTTGAAACAATTTCGGAGGTCTCAGACTGGAGCCTTTCATGATCTTCAACAGAATATGTTTGCAAAATGATGGACATAATATCAGTAGTCAGAACATCTTCGAAGAGTGAATCATTTAGATTATCCAAAACTTTGATGTGTTCAACACTTTCATTAGCTTGCTTTACCAGGGATTTATGGTCCTTGACAAAGTCAGCTGTTTCTTTCAAAAATGCTTGTTCAAAATGAATTACCCTTGAGTTGATGTTATTCAGCTGAGGGGCAATTTGAGTTTCAAAAAACTTTTTCTGTTCATTATCAAAACTATTAAACCAGATATTTGTTGTAATATTGGTTTTAGTTTTAACAGTCTCTTGAAGATCCGCAATTCTAGTTTTCACATTTTCTAAAATACTTCGCGCATCACTTGTGTTAAAAGGATTGTTTGAAGACATTTGTTCAATGTTCGAAAGAGAATTAGAGACAACAACTGGTTTTGAAACTGATTTTGAAACTGGTGTTGACACTTTGTTTGAAACACTTGGTTTGGTGGAAAACGTTGATTGAGAAACAAACGAAATACCATTAATTTTGTTCCATTTGTTATAATCAATAGGTTTGATTTCCGGATGTTTTTGTTTCATTTTTGATCTACTCTCCTCAGATAGTTCCAACGTTGCAAGAGAATCACGAACAATTATGGGTTCATGCAAAGGTTTTCCATTGTTCAACACATTCTGAGCTTTCTTGAGGAAACCAGGAGGTGAGTTACCAAGAGCCATTTTATGAGTAGTATGAAAAATCGGATTTACTTGATTAGAGAGCATCTTGTTTGTTTTAGCGGAATGACCCGTTGTAAGAAGCAAATTGTCCAATTTTTTGATTGTTTCATTTTTATCAAGAATTTCATCAAGAAGAGAATCTTCTCGTTTTGAAAATTCAGCAATCAACTGTTTCTTCTCTTTTTCAAGATCAGAAAATAGTGCTTTTTGTTTAGAAAGTTGGTCATTTAGATCAGAAATTTCCTTGTTTAAAGATTTCATTTTCAAGTTCAGAGTCACATCAAGTGTATCATACTTGATTTGCAATTGTTTTCTCTTAAAACAGAATCTCGGTAACCAATTTCTAATTCTGATATTTTGTTTGTATGAAATTCATAGGCTCTGGCGTTCTCTTTGTAACTCTCAAGCTCAGTGGTCAATTTAACATTCGCGGCCTTAACCTCGCGATTGACCTTACTAACTTTCTCAATTTCAATGCCACAGTTATTGATTAATGATTCAAAATAAGCACGTGTTTCCTCATCAGTCTCAGTATTTTGTGCCACACAGCCTCCACTAGAATCCACATTTGGAGTTTCAGAGTTAGTATTGCTACAACTCGGATTGTCCATGTATGTATCAAAAGTAGGTGCTGGCGTCACAGAATGCTGTTCGTTATGAGTAAACACATCAAATATGACATTGTTATAGCATGGATCAATGATTTGTACCTCAGATACTGCGTTGGCGTCATAGACAGGAGGTGCGTCAGAGTCAGTGTCGTACTTAGTCTCCTGAAGATTTGCCATGAAGATGCAGTTCGCATTAATTTCCTCGAGGTCTTCCAAATCATCCATAATAGCCACAAAGTCGTGTTCCTCAGCACTCAATTGAAGTCCAGATTGTTCCTTTTGTACCAACATTATAGCTTTCTGAAGATACGCAAGATCCTTCTTTTTCGGCTTAGTTGGACAATTCCTTGCCATGTGACCCAATCCTTGACAGTTATAACACGTAACCTGATTACCCTGATTCACATTTCCATAATTCCCAACGACTGGAGCTGCAACATTCCCATTCTGATTACCCACTGCTCTATTCCCAACATTCTGACCCATCTGATTACCCTGATTCGGAACCGCTTGATTACCCATGCGAAATCCAGTAGCATATCCCTGTGGGTTCGCATTAACTCCAACCATTTGTCTTTGATTACCCATGTTCACACCCGGCTGTGGAATTTGCCTGTTGCGAGTGTTTGATGAAATCCGTTGGTTGTTGTTAGTTGGTGTGGAATAGCGACCTCTGAATGCTTTACCCAATAAAGAGAATACTTGAGACAAAGCTTCTTCTGGTTCCATTTCAAGATCAGTGGTTCCTTGTTCCTGGTAATGTTGTTGTTCAGGTGGATAGTTTTGTTGTTGAGGGATGTATTGCTGCAAGTTGTTGTTAGTGGAAGATGATGAAGCTTGTTGTTGTGTATTCACTGGAGTTTGAGTCTTTGCAATGAGTGCCAATGTATCATGATTCTTTGCTAATCTTTCTTGCCTGACTTCATTCACTTCATTTTGGTTTTGTTTCAGAAAATCGTTGAGTTGATCAAAGTTCACTTGATGTAAGTCTTTTGTTTGGTTGACAATAGTGACATATCGTCCCCATTCTTCTGGTAGATTGTTCAAGAACTTGATGTTGCTCACGATAGTTCTTGGTGTCAACTTGTTTCTGACCAGCTCATTCATTAGAGTGCAGAACCTTCCATAGTAGGATTCAATGGATTTTCCTGGAGTGGATATAAACTTCTCCCAAGCTGTTAGCAGCTTGTTCTCCGTGTCTTGTTGACCAATTTCAGTTCCATGACAAAGCCGTCTAACACGTTCCCACATATCGAAAGCAGTTTCACAACTGTCTACATCAGCAAATATGTCTCTTGGTAAACCCAGTTGGACAATATGAATTGCCATGTCATCTGCTTCGACTTTCTTCTGATCCTCTTCAGAGTATTCCGATTCTTTTTGAAGATGAAAAAATGGTAGGACGGGAGGTGTTGCATCAGCATTTCCAGGGTCTTGGACTTGTCGAGGTATGAAGGGTCCATCCTGAATGGATTTGATCATCAATTTTCCATTAGGTTTTGTCTTGATGTAACGAAGCATTCGACTTGTCCATTGAAGATAACCACCTTTTGCCAACATAGGAGGACGGTTTTCGGCACCGGCTGCATGAATGTCTTGTTGAGTTGCCATTGATGAAGGTATGATCTGATAAAGTTGATGTAGGATCGATTCAACGATAAAGGAGTTGTGGTTGATGAAGATTAAGCTCGGTTGAGGTGTTTCTGAAAGTCGTACTCGTAACCTTGGTTCTTAGGCGTAAAAAATTTTCTCCCAAAATTTGAAATTCACTATAAAAATCAATTCTAAGGTCGTATGAAAAATTTGAGTTATGACAATTTTGACGCCAAATTTGACCCGAAAATTTTGAATTTAGGCCCAAAAATTTGAATTTTTGACCAAAATTTTCACAGTTAAACCAAAATTTGAATCTCGCGTAAAAATTGAACGTTTAACCTCCTCTAAAAATTAAATTTTACTCAAATGTTCCCGCCATTTTTTTAAACTTAGGCGTAGACCGAAAAAGTTACGAGTAGGATGACTTAGGCGAAGGATTCCTTAGGCGTAGGAAATGCTTATGCGTAAGTTTAAAGTTAGGCGTAGAAAATCTTATGCGTAAGATTTAGTTATGCGTAAGACAAGCTTAGGCGTAAGTAAATACTTAAGCGTAAAGTGTTCTACGCGTAAGTCTAAGCTTATGCGTAAGATTAGGGTTTTGCCCAAAAACTTATCCAAGTGAGGGAAGCACTGAGTAATCGTTATAGCTCAAAGAATCTGCACTAAAAGCTTATGCGTAGAAAGTTATGCGTAGACAGAGGACGTTGACTTTTCTTACGCGTAGAACTAGGGTTTTGACCTACGCGTAAAAAATTTCCAACGATTCAAACAATTTTGCTTGCTCAAACAGCCTTAAAAACACTCCAATAACACAAATCTTTTGACCTTTTTCACCCAACGTGCTTAGTTCTCTTACGCGTAGAAATGGACAACGCAAAAGATACGAGTTTAAAGGTGATGTAAAACGTGTAAAGCTTCAAACTTTTTCCCAAAACAAGACTCCTTAACACTATAATAACCTCAAAACATAAGAATCTTGAAGATTAAAGTGCAAAAAGTAAAGTTTTAAGCGTGAAAACCTTTCGTTACCGAGAGCTTTACGCGTAACAACACAACACAAAAAACTTCAACCAACCACTCCTAAACCATTGTTAGGCGATTGATACCAATTGTAGGACCTTACTTTTATCAACCTTATCACAAACCCAACACGTAAATCACGTTAACACAAACACAAACTATGCGTGAAGATGAAAGAAATAAAGATGAGAAAGATGGTGACTTGATGTAAGATATGTTATGCGTATATGTGAAAGATGAAAACAAGAGATGTTTTATTTCAAAGTAAAAACACACACACACACACACTTTCAAGCACACCCCTCAAATGACCATTTGAGGGGTATTTATAGTTGGAATACATGATGCCCTAAAAGGCTTTCTATGGGCTTTTGTGGGCTTGGACATGGGTTGGATTGGTTATAAGGCAAGCTTAACTAAACTAATACCCATTTAGCTTAGTCCAATCCACGAGCCCGTTGACTATTCTATCACGATATCTAACATACAATATAAAGTTCCTAAATGTGAATGACCATCACTTCTAATAAAAACTATTAAGGCTAACACTCTTCACCACCTCCACAAACAACGACCCAGTTTATTCTCAAGAAAAGAGATGTCGTTTCATCATCTACACAAGTGCAAACTGGGATGGACACTGATGAGGCAGAAAGATCGGTTGAATCACCAGCGTCCCGTGATGCACAAGAAGAAAATCAGGAGACTCCTTTTACTACAGAGACCCCTGTGTTTGAATCAGTAAGTGATAAAAATGATCTAGTAAATGACCCACAGGAGAACCTTGAACCTGGATCTGAAGTACTCAAGCGTCTTGAAGAAACTAACATGTCTACTGGTTAACTTTCCTCACTTAAAAATCTAGATGCTGACCTTACGTACGGTGACCAATTCTTGAAAGACGGTCCCTCTGACATCGAATCAGACAAGCAAACAAATGAAAAGGAAGAAGTTCAGTCTATGTTCTCAGTCACTATTCATCAAGACTCGTCAACTGTTCCTCTGATGTCTGCTCCAATGCTCTCCACTGTTGTCACATCATCTTCAATCACGCCAACTCTCGAACCTGCCATGACAACTGCACTCCCACCTCCCAATCCCGCCAATGATCCACTACGAGTTGTCACGATTAGTGATCCTGTCACTCCACCTGCCTCACCACGTCGTGCCTCACCTGCTACTGTTAAAACAACTAAGGAATTGCTTGAAGAGGCGATGTTACGCATTGCAACTATTGAGAAACATTTTCCTATAGCTGTCAACAATCTTGATAGTCAGGTGAAGAAACTGGAGAATCTTAATCTCGATGAAGTCGTAACAAAGGCAACAGAAGCTGACATTAAAGATGCGGTTGAGTGGGCGATGAAGGCTCCATTACTTTAGCGATTCAAAGATTTACCGATCTCTGACATGAGATCAGTTCTCTCAGAGAAAATGTATGAGGCAGGAGAGCACGTGCACAACACTCACAAGAAATTATACGAAGCACTCGATGAATCTATGAGGCATGATAATTATGAGCAGTTCGTTGTTGATGTTCGTGAAAGGGAGGCAAAGAAGAAAAGAAGATATGTTCCAATGGACTCAAAAGATATGTCGGGAGGTCCCAAGACACCACCACCACCTCCTACTGGTGGCACTGGCACTTCAGGAGTTGGAGGATCTTCTGGAACAACCATTTTTCACAAAGCAAGGTCATCTTCACCACCACCAACTGCTCAGAAACAGTCAGGTACTTCAAGTGGTCAAAAATCCCAAAAATTGTCTACTGCATGGACCTCTGTCAACTCCCAGTTTACACCAACCATCCCTCCAGAAGAGCAAATAATGAATGAAGAATCTTTTGTTGCTCAAGAATCTGAATCAGAAGATGATGACGCTTCTACCAAGCACATCCCCAATATTACACAAGATGAGGAGTGGTTGGATGCTTATATTGAGGGAAGACGAATCAAAACTGCTAGAGCTACACCTTCAAAGGATGTTACTCAAAGTTGGCTTACCCAAGATAAACCTCAAACTCCTGAGCCTTCTTGGTTCATTCCCGAATCTGATTCAACAAATCCAGCAAACAATTGGGCTTCAACTATCATTTCCAACTATGAAGCACCGGCAGAAAATTCTCTTCTTCACGTCACACGGGATATGGGAAGTCTTCCATTCGGATGCTAATCAGCTTCAATATCAAATGGAGGAATGCTATAAAATGTTGAATGATCAAGTTGGTGAGTAGATCAATAGGTTTGATGTGAACAACCCTCTTCCTTTAGGCGGTGAACCTGGATTTATGACCATTCAGTCAGAATTCTTCTTTAACCATGATCTGGACTATCTATGTGGTCGCACTTCTGAAAGACGACCTGCTCTATCAATTTCAAAGATGAAAGCAGCTACCTATACTGATCAAGGTCTCGAACAGATGGTTCCAGATCAATTCTGGGCAGACAAAGAGCAACAATATGACATTGCCGCTTCATATGGGATTTCTCATTGGTGGTTCAAGAAGAAGCAATTCTACATCGAAAGACATAGTGCCAAGAAGAGACGCAGAGCTGTTCGATCCAGACTGCATATTCTAAGTGTTATTAGTGTTGTGATCTTCTCAATCTACGGGTATGATTACCTGAAGAAGATTGTCCTTCGAAGAGCTGACTTGAAAGAGTACATCATAGAAGAAAACGACTTCAAACATCTAATGCCAAATGACTTTGAAGATCTATATCTTCTGAACCTCCAAGGACACCTTGACCATCTTCCTTCTCGTGAGAAGAAGGCTCTCTCGGCTGCTGTCAATCTCTGGATCAGAGGCTTGGTCATTCGACTAAGAGTTGGAAATTTTCAATTGGGAATAGAAAGTTACCATACTTAAGTCAATCTTACAAGTCCAAAATGGGAAGCCAATGGACTTGAATTTCATCACGAATATAAAGTGATTGACACCCTCAGAGCAGTCATTTTTACTAACAGATTCGGTTCAAGGATGTTAATGAGATATTGTGAGTTATACAAATTCAGTGATGGTACACTCAAGATGGTCGAAGAAGAATTAAACTCCAGAGTGAAAGATATCAAAATTGATATGAAGCCGGGGAACAAAACGAAATTCTGGACTGATGAGGATTTAAAGAGATGTGAAGAGTTCATTGCTGCAATCAGACGAAGATTGAAGACTAGAATGATTTATCGCAGTCTTGAAGGCTTTGTGGGTGGAAGACTTCGTGCAGGTCATTACAAACTACTCCAAAGGACTGAATGATGACATCTTCCGGATGTAGTTTCTATTTTGTAGTATTTATGTGTAAAATGTGGTGTACAAACTCTGAACAACTTTAATGCATGTAATAGTGTTAGGTTATGTTATGTGGTTTCCCTTTGTGTCTAAAAAGGGAACCTCAGTGTTTTCCACTTCTGATCATATTAAATCAGACACATTTTTCTCCAACAAATGTTTTGTCTCACACATATTTAAATCACTCGAGATCCAAAATCTCAAAGGATTTGAAATTTTTGATCGGGGGAGAAAATGTGATATAAATATGAAAGATGATAAAAGATGACCATTTTTGTCTCAAAGTTCATACTGCTCTCCAATATGTGCTAAACTTTTTTTGAATCTCGAAGCATATATTAAGGGGGAGCATTTTAATACATATTTAAACCTTCAGGGTACTAAGTTTTCCATGCTTTTATATAAGGTACCTTGATTGTTGGTTAAATAGTTTCTAAATGTTTCGTAATCATGGTGGTACTACAAAGAACCTCCTTCTAATATGTGCTAAACCATTTCGAGGCACATATTGAGGGGGAGCAAACTTGTGAAAACCTCATCCTTCCTTAAAATTTTTTATCTACTCAAATTGATTAGGAAGTGATGATGATCATTTTAGAAAATGTTAATCAAAAGATTGGACCTTTCATTCTTAATCTAACGATTTCAAAGATCTCTTGCCTCCATGTACTAAACAAATTTCAAATTTTTATGCATATGTTGAGGGGGAGCATTTCTAAAATATCAAAACAATTAAGATACAAAATACTTTGATTCTATATCACAAGTATCTTGATTGATTTTTCAAATGGTTTTCAATTCGTTCCAACCGCAGATGAACGATACCAAAAAGACCGACCAACTTTACTTTATGTATGGTGATATAAGGATGATAAGGTTAGGTTGAGGTCCCATGATCCGCCAGAACCGGAGGGATCTACCCAGGGACAATCCACTAGTTAGTGTAGAAGTCCTTAGGTATGATGATAAAAGGAGAAATATGAGACATCGGAAGAGTGCGGACTGAGACAGAGCTAGTACTGGAATAAACCCAACAAGGTTCTAGCTATGAAGCCTCGGTAAGCACTGAAGGGGTTGAAGAATGAAAAAGAATTGAATGAGAAAAGGGTGAAAAGAAATAGCCCTCCATTTATTCAACCATAGGGCAGAAACCGGGTACAATTCATATGCTACTGATGGTAACATCGGTATTGAAGACAAGACGTCATGGACCCAGTGGCGCTCTGCACTACAACTTCCCAAACCACTCAAGTTCCTCTTATAAGGGCTTGTTTCATTCTCACAGGGAACCTACATAATCTATCGACTTTCTCTTAGAGATTGTTGATATTGAAGAAGGAGACCCTCTCCCTAGTCTCCGGCACAGGAACGAAATATGCACAAATTGAGTCTAGAGCCTCGAGATCATCAATAAATCTCATTAAGACACTTTCAATGAAGACTCTCTGTTTCACACAATGTGGAAAGAGAGATTATGTAACACCCTAGGCAAATCCCACATCGGCTGTGGCCTGGAGAGATTCTGGGCTCATAAGATAACATTCGCCTTATAATGACACAACGCATTTTGTGGTCTACTGCAGGTGGAGTTCTTAGGAACTGGCAGTTAAGCGTGCTCATTTGAGAGTAGTACTGGTATGGGTGACCTGCCGGGAAGTCTTCACATGAGGCCACAAAAACAAATCCGTGAGCCTGTGAGCAAAGCGGACAATATTGTGGTCAAAAAGGCGGGGTGTTACAAGTGGTATCAGAGCCAGGTTGAGCCGTTTGGGATGGTGGGGCAAACCTCATCGAGGACGATGAGTCCCTAAGGGGGGGTGATTGTAACACCCTAGGCAAATCCCACATCGGCTATGGCCTGGAGGGAGTCTGGGCTCATAAGATAACATTCGCCTTATAATGACACAACGCGTTTTGTGGTCTACTGCGGGTGAAGTTCTTAGGAACTAGCAGTTAAGCGTGCTCATTTGAGAGTAGTACTGGTATGGGTGACCTGCCGGGAAGTCTTCACATGAGGCCACAAAAAAAAATCCGTGAGCCTGTGGGCAAAGCGGACAATATTGTGGTCAAAAAGGCGAGGTGTTACAGATTATATCTTGAGTCCTTCGCATTATCCTTATGGTATTGCCAAAACATCTGAGTAATATGCAATCATATTCACAATGAAGATGGAAAGCCTTCTGGAACCAACATCTAACAAGCTCCTGGTGGGTGGCATATGAGATCTATCCTATAGATCAACCATGTGACAACTGAACAGAAACAATGGGGCGATTCAATCTTTTGAATCAATCCTGGTTCAGGTTATGGATTGACGGATATCTTTGAAAAACCGGTCGTTGTGCTCAAAACTCTTTTCTATTGCACATCGACTGTGTACAAATATTTCAAAATAAAAGGTGTTTATGATTGATAAATGATTTTCATTAAAAACCTTCGTTGTATTGCAAAAACAACATCTATTTGAGCAATAAACGATTGTTTTCAAATCTCTTTTTATCAATCAGTGGATCTCAATTCGCTGGTTCACTCACTCCGTGTTGTCTTCTTTGAGACGTTCCGGTTTGAGAACAGCTAGAACAGCTGCGAAACCATGTCAAGGAGATTCTTCGGAATTATACCTGATCACAGGCAGTACTTGTACTGATCAACGGGGAACCGTGGGTCGTGTACCTCAATTCATTGAAAGTGATCAAAGACACTTTCGCGAATTTTGTTGTTAACTGTTGTATGCAGGTACGCCCTACATTTGCAGCTGATCAGAATGAAGCGGCAATCCATAGCCACATGCTCACACAACACATTCATTTCCAAAGAAATCATGATTAGTGCATCAATGACTCTGATATTATCACTCCATGCTTCTGCTACACTGCTGCCAATATCATGAATCAACGAAAGCTTCCGCTACTCTGATAAGAAGAAATCATGATCTAGAATGTGAGCATGTCGGTCCAAAAATCACAACCTTACATATTACCTACATCACAAAGGAAGAGTCAGAGATTTACTGTGGCTGATGATCTCTTGTTATGCTCAAAGGTCATCTATGTGGATCAGCTCAATAACCTCCATGAAACATTCATTGTAGTTGAACAATGATGAAATCACCACAGAAGCACATAATTTGAATACTTTGATGAAGTGAAGTCTACGAGCTCAAGACTGAAGATTTTTTTAAATGCTAGGATTCACAATGTAATTCATGGGGTGACCTCCCTTAGGGGGATATTGTTAGGAATTGGAAATTCTATTGTAAAGCATCGGTCACCCCATGTATAATCTAGCTTAAGTTAGCTCGTAGACATATCATTTATTACGTTAGTTGTTAGTAAGTTATTAGCTAAGCATAGTCTAGTGCTTCACCGTGGAGGAAGGACGGGTCTTTACCCACTGTATACCTGATCCACAGGCCGTTAGGAAGTCGTTTATTTGTAACCTATAAATACCCTCTACCTTGCAAGGTAGAGGGTTGGATGTTCACTTGGAATCTAACCTTCCATAAGTTTTCTCTTACTAGAACATTTCCCTCTCTCTCTCTCTAAACATACTTGAACGCCCCACTTCTTTATGATTTAATGTGATTGTGGAATCCAATATCTTACATCATAGCTCCGATACGAAACAGAAACAAGGGAAACTGACTGCTCGAAAAAAAAATTATTGTGTTACAGAACAATGGATAACCCTACAAAAGGCGCAACTGCAGCTGCAACTACTGAATCACCAGGAGTCACTGAAAGTACCATGACAGACATTCGCAGGGACACTGGGAGAGCGATCGCCACAGAAGAAGACGTCATTGATTTGATGGGCCTCAAGCCCCAGGACCTCAACAAACCCTTGCAACTGAAATTTTATAGAAAATAGATGTCAAGGAATGTCCACGACCCTAATCCAACAGGCCTTTGCCTCATCCTTTTGGATAGAAAGGTGACGTATTAGCTACAACTCTCTAAATTTAACATCCACCTAAGTTGAACATGTACTACGACAGCATACCTAACTTACGCCTAACATTACAGGGTGACGCTATCCAGGCTAACATTCAATTGTGGGACATACGGCTCCTGGACCCTAAACTACAAGTAGGTACATGTTATCAGATCCAAGGATACGGATGTAAGAAGACGGAAAAAGGGCAGAGAACAGTGTTGAACAAAATTACATTGCTCTTTGGAAAGTACACGCAGGCTACACCTATAGAGGACATTGGCTTCCCAGAGCACGAATTCAACTTTGCAGTGTACAATGAGGTGGGACACAGAGCCGATAACAAGGACTCTATCCTGACATGTACAAATAACAGCTGAAACTATGATAAAGAAACGCAAAACACATCTAATACAAGTTTTCATATCAGATTATATAGGTATTATACGCAACATAGGAGCAATAAGAGAGTTTGAGGACGCCACAACCAACCGCATTGCAAGGAGAAATGTAGAGATACAGAACCTAAAGTATGTACAATCATGGCTTTATTATGTAACTTTAAACAAATGGGAATGCACTAACATTATCGTAACCAATAATAGTGGCAACATAGTGACATTCACCATGTAGAATGAGATTTCCAGAGGATTTGAAGTTGCCCTATGCACGCAACTAGAACAACCAGTAGTGATTGCGGTGAGTTCATGCTGGGCCAAACGCTTTGCAGGTACGTAAACACTTCCTTAATGATAGCCGGACCACAATTTCCAACTAACATACACTAACGTACCCGATCAACACAGGAGGCATCCAACTATCTGCCACTCCTGCAACAAGTTACTATCTGAATCTAGAAATCGAGGAAGTGGATCACATAAGGCAATTGTAAGTGACACAAATATTTGAGTAAATCGCTCTTACTAAAAAAATATCACATATGAGACACAAAAATTACCTACTCCAACAGGTACAGCGAACTCATGGGCCCACCAATCCCGCTAACTATCCCACCGAGTGACACAGAAAGCCAAGTCGCAGAAATGTATCAGGGTCCTGTTTCGCTAGCAACATTCATGGCCATGAACCCAGAAACGCATATGGTACGTCAACATCGGTCTCCTTCCTATACTTATTACACATGACACAATTAATATTTTGTGCCCGCTATCAGCAACAGGTATTTACAACAGAAGCAACAATAATCCATATCGACGAGGAAAAAGGGTGGTACTTTTACCGTTGTCGCACATGCCATACCAAGATAGAGGACGGCCTCCCACATTGGCACTGTCAACAAATTGGCACAAAAGCAGCGCCCAACTACAGCTACGTGTAACCATTAACAGTTATCTGAATCAAACAGTTGCCGAATAAGTAACCCCGTCACAATTTCAATGTACAACTACTACTTTAAGGTTGTCCTTAGAGATGATACCGGCAACATAACAATGACCTGCTTCAGCCCTGCCGCTGAATCCTTGCTGCCTCCGTGATGTGCTCAACCGTGTGCAAGTTTTAAAATTTATAAACACGATTTATCCGATAATTACTATAAACACATACGAGCAAGTATACTCGTTCGTGATAGCAAAGGTGGGTAAGTCGAGATCGACCCAAGGGATTTGCGTTTTAATTTGTTAAAATATTTAAGACAAGAAAGCTTGTCAAGGCTTCCTTCAAAGTGGTGGTTTAGTGAAAATAAATATTAAGAAACATATACTTGTGTGAAGTCTATAGGCAATCATAGAGAGTGTTCATGAAGGCTTGGTGTAAACTCTTGATGTAATGAACAAATCATAAGCAAATGATTTCCAACCCATGGTTTATGTTTTGTAAAATCGTTTTAAGAACAAAACCATATAGGTAATACTTTCGGTCCTTATCCAAATGATTATTCTTTAGAAAATCCATTTTTATGTAAAAGGTTCTTATTAAACTTGTTCCTATGAATCATCGACCCTTTCGTGATGAAAACGTTTCTAGTCTTGTTTCAATAAGTACACATGGTGAGCCTCAATCACCATATCCCTATACTAGTTTGTCACTTAACTTTCTGGAATAAAACATAAGAGAAATCCTTTTGGTCCTTTTTCTTAAACAAGTTTTACCGGCAAATCAAACAAGACTAGTAGTTTTTCCAACAAACTTTGTTAATACAAATAAGCCGTAAAAACGTTTATTTATATTTTACGATCTTCTAATGTTTTGTCGATAACAAAAGTAAGATCATTTTAGCGAAACAAATAAAATACATAAATGGTTTGAACTAATAGTTTTCTAACACACTTACGCTTTCACATAAAACACTAAAACTAATATAAGTGATTTTATGCTTTAGATATACATATGTATAACAACTAGTGTTTACATATTGGGATAACATATACTTAACTAAGTATACACTAAAATGGGTAAAAACAAGTATATACTAAAATGGGTAAAAACAAGTATATACTAAATAAGTAAAAACTAGCAAATGGTTTTTGGCCCATAACCCATGGTTTTATTTATACCACTTAACCAAGTTCACTGTATCCTTAAGATACATTGTATCTAGAAAGAAAACCATGGATCAACCCATAACCCATGACCCATGACCTATAACCTAAAATACCCATGGGCAAAGAGGAGCGTTCCACGGATACCTGGCTTTGTGCCAGCCGGATCCCAAGTGGAAGGGATCCGTGGGATGCGGGGAAACAGGAGAGAATTTTCTCTATAAATAGAGAGCCATTTCTTCCTTTTTATTCATTACTTTATACACATACTTTCCCCAAGTATTCTAACCCTCTAACCTCAGATCCAAGTGATCTATGTAGTTTGTCTTGTGTTTTTGTGTGATCTTCTAGGTTCCTTTTAAAGGAGAGATCACCACTTCTTGAAGACGTGCAAGCTCAAGTCCATGAGTTGTAATGCTTCGTCATCATCAAGACAACTAAGGTTCTCTTGTTGATAGTTCTTCCTTTCTCTATAGATGTTGGGTTAAAGGCATTAGTGAAGGATGCCGAAAGTGTCAAGACGAAAGCATTAGTGAAAGGTGCTTATCGTTCGTGTCAAGAGCATTAGTGAAGAATGCTATAGGTCTCAAGACGAAGGCATTAGTGAAGGGTGCCAAGCGTTGTGTCAAAGGCATTAGTGAAGGATGCCAAAAAATCAAATCAAGTAGCATTTGTGAAGAAATACCTAGGTCGTATAATCGATGAGGTGCATCGTTATACATATAAGTATTTGTTTATTTACAAGGATGGTGATATCCTTGATGGTGTTGTAACAAGGAGTAGATCTCCTTGAGATTAGGTGTTGTGTCGTGAAGGGTAGTAGTTCCTTCATAGTAATGGAACTAGGTACTTAGCCTAGTACCTAATAAAGGGTAGGCGACGTTGTGATAGGATTAGTTCTCCTAAGGTGTGAAAGAACTCGGTGGTTAGCCTGGCACCGTATAAAGGGTAGGCGATGTTGTGTTAGGTGTGGTTCGCCTTGGTGTGAAAGAACTCGGTATTTAGCTTTGTACCGGAAAAAGGTTAAGCGACGTTGTGAAGGCTTCTCCGCCACAAGGAATTGGTGTAGTGCTTACGAACTCTCGAGTAGGTGACTCGGGGAGTGGAGTAGGGCAAGGAAGGTGTCCTTGTAGCCGAACCACTATAAATAACTTGTGTCGTGGTGATGTTCTTCTTACTCTTTATGTTTCATTACACATCTATATATCTATCTATCAACATCCAACATAAACAATCAAATAGATTGACATAAGTCGATCTAAATATTTAAAAGGAAGTTTTAAATTGGTAAAACTATTCAACCCCCCTTTCTAGTTTTCCACAATTGGCATCAGAGCTTCCTTACCAAGTTTCTTAAAGTATATTGTACTTTAAAGACTTGATACGATCCGTGTATGTTTGAAAACTACAAAGAAGAATTTTTTTTAAGGTCATATTTTCTTTTAAATCATCTTGTTGGACATTGATAGATGACTCTAACAACTTTTGTTCCTAAGAAATCTTCATGCTAGAATCTCTCCAAAATCTTCATTCATGAATAATGAAGCCAACATTCAAGAAAGGATCTAAAAAGTAATCACAACTCACGCACACCAAGTACAAAGGATTACTTTAAAAGTTCATGAAGTATCTTTGGTATTATGTCAAACCAAGAAGCATAGAGGTATGTTTTACTTTTCATTAGATAGGTTACATGAGTTCAATTTATTTTCACAAGTTCTCTTTGTTTATTTATCTCTAATATCATTAGAAGTCTCTTTCGTCACTTTTCCGTCTTTTTCATCATCGGGAATGATACTCCTTTTGATTCGTCAAACTAACACCGTCATCACATATGAACCTTCGATATGTGATTCATCAAAAGCCGTCATCCAAAAACAATCTTCATCTAATACCTCCGAACTATCTTTTAGTAACGCTTATTTATAAGCCTACTACAAAAATAATGCCAAACAACCCCTTTTTCTGTCCACAGTAGCCGGATCCCGCTAGTTGTACTAACCGGATCCCAAACATAAAGGATCCGGGGGAACCGTGAAACAGAACTCAACTATACGCTTTCAAAAATTCACCACTGATTGTTTTTTCCTCTATTCACACAACACAAAATTGACCAAGCTACAGAATTCATCCTCATTGGCTTCCATACTTTCAGATATCCCCTCCTAGAACACCATTGTAAGTAATTACATTGACTTGTTATAACTTTCATCATCCTCATCCTAGGGTTTATGGTTTCTTAATATCTAATCAATTAACTTAATTAGTTTTTTTTTCTAATCATAAAAAGGGGGATTTTAACAAAATCACTTTGTGTTCACAACATTGTTAATACAAATCAAAACCATAAACCCATTCCAACTAATTTATCTTAATTGAAAATTTGTATTTTTAGGACCAACCATGCCCAAAGCCACTCAACAAGATCACCATGACACCGTCCATTACCTTACTCACTACTATCGTAAAAGGGGATTGACCAAAACCGACCGTAAAATATTCAAAAGCCTTGTAAAACGACTTATCCACGAAGGTCGTGTAGTCAAGGAATGTTTCCTTGAAGATACCGACATTCGTCAAGTTTTCTCGACAATCAATTTTGATTGTCTCCTTGACATAGATGAACAAATTTGTCCGGTCTTCATCTTTGAATTTTACAAAAGCTTTAGGATCATTAGAAACACCGACAATAGCATCTCAATCGCCTTCATCATCAACAAACAAAACTTTATTTTTCCTCTCAACACCTTTGCTCAAATTCTTCGCATTCCTTGTGAGGGAATTTGTATGTACTCTCAAGATTGGGAAATTAACTCTCAAAACCATGCACTTGATCCAAAGCCTCTCTATAACACTCCTCTCGACGATCCCGAAACCATTCGTGATACTATCTTTAAAATTAGGACCGACCAATCTCGTTACGATTGTAACAAAAAGCTCATTCACCATGATCCCTTTAAAATGGAACTTTTCGAAATGCATCCCATGTTTAGAAAATGGGAAGAAATCCTTAGGGAAAACATCATTAGCCTAGTTGGAAACAAAGATCATCCAAACGCATGTCTTGTGCAAATGATCTATTGTCTTACCCACCAAAGGTCATTTAATCTTGCCTATTACATGGTAAGGAGAATGGCTGGGGTATTCAAAGCTTCCAACATGGTACTCCCATATGGTATGCTCCTAACACGACTTTGTAAGTATGTTAGTGCATTGCAACCATCCCCTATCAACGATGATCATTACCTTTCCGATCACGTCATGGTACCTCTTAGCAAACAACCCTCTAAACGGTTCATGGTCAATGGAGAGAGACCCGAAGCTCTCTCGGACTCCTCGGCCGGAGAAGAAAAACAAGAAGATGAGGAAGACATCGACCCCGTATCCAACATCAAATTGGAAATCCTTGAATACCACGAACAACTTCCAACCATTCCAAACGAGACCGTGGAATTTAAACAAATAAGAAGCATGATTCAAAACCTCGCTTACAACCTCACTAAGCCGTAAAAAAGGAAAAGGAAGAATTGACGAAAGAGACAATAGGAATGTGCTTAGTTTCATTTATTTTATGTTTGAATGATTTCTCTTTAGCATTTTTTGGTTTATGGTATTTTGGATATTGTTACTTTATCTTATAAGTGGTGTGATTCGCGCAAAACAGTCAAGCTAAATCACGCAAGCCTGCCACTTGTGAATGACAGACCGTAATCAGCTTAAAACAGTTCAAACACGAATGCAATGAAGATCAGGAGAGTATAGTGTTTCCCCAGGTCGTTAAGTCCCAACGAGCTGTGCGAGAATAGTCAAACGTGTAGTGATCGGGAGATTTGAACGGGAAAAAGGGATTGAGATATGATTATAACTAAGGAAAAGCCCATAAACTACAGGGGCTTAAATGCAAATTAAAGAAATTAAAAAGATAAAATCTATTAAATAAACGCTATCACTATATTTAAAATGATGAACGTTTAAAACCTAAAACTTACGTTTTAAAACAAAATTACGTAAACGTACAAATAAAAACGTGAAACTTATACAATATAAATCCTAAAAATATGAAAAATACATTTTTACAATCCTAATGATATAAGAAAATTTATAGAAAAGGAAAATTATTTTTATAACTAATTAATTAATTATTATTAATTAAAAACTATTCTTAACTATTTAATAATTACCTAAAATACAAGAAATTAGGAAACAAAGCTAGAAAAATAAAATTATGCAATGGAAAAGTCTAAAATATCAAAATAGAATTTTCAAAACTATTTTTGTATTTTTCTGATTATTTTTCTATTTATTATGAATTTTAAACTATTAAAAACTAATTAAATTATTTAAAAATACAAATTTAACTAAGAAAAATCTAGAAAAATACTTTTTTCTCTTTTTATATTTATCTTAACTTAAGAAAATTGAAAAATTATTTTTTAGAACCTTTTCTTAATTTTTTGTATTTAAAGCTAATTAAAAATGCTTAAAAACTAATTTAAAATAGGAAAAATAGCAAATTAACTTAGAAAAATCTGAAAATTTCAGGAAAAGCTTAAAATTAAATAAAGAAGCTGGGAAAAATAGAAAAAGAGGTGCTTATGTGGAGGAAATGAAAGCTGCTATGCAAATGATGTAGAAATAAGCACTTTTAAATAAGCTATTAAGCTCTACAGTGAGCCAACAGAAAACATAAGCTAAATTACACTAATTCTACTCTATAGCAGCTTAAAGCACCTACCCCTAACCACTAAATAAGCATTCACCAGAGATTAAGCAAACTGATATCAAAGCAAATAAGCTAGACAGATTCTAACTTCTAGCTAATACAACTGCTTATCTAATAAGCTTAAAGGAAAACTAAGAGCATGGCTCTCAAACCAACCTAGCAGAGATCACATATCCAGATTTGCAGCTAATGAGGGCTAGTATTGAGCAATTTATAGATCAAACAAAAAGGTTGCATTTAAGGACAGTGGGCTGTTTGTGCAGAACAGTGAAACAGGCACAACCTTTAAGCTAATGTAACAGCCAATCCAATAAGCTAATGCAAAAACTAAAAATGTAGACATGAAAACCACCTAGCCAACTATACTTAAACCAAAAATGAGGCCAAGAAAAGCTGAAATGAACACACTGCAGAGGCTGCAAGTTCTGTAAAAAAAACAGATATAGGACTTGGTTTTGACTTTTTGAAACAGATGAAAGTTTGACTTTGGTGAAATTCAGATGCAAATGAAGGACTGATTTGGATGTAAAATGATGAGATAAGACTTTAACAAGCTAGCAAATCAAATACTAAACCTATTTGACAGATTTCATTAACTGACTTTCACATTATGGAGAACAAGAGCAGATTCACAAAAAGTTTTGACTAAAGGTGCAGTGGTTGTAAAACTAAGATATCTATGAACTCAATACACTATAACAAACCTGAATCAACTGATCTAATGCATTAACTTGACCTCTAAAGCTGTTTAAACAAGCAAACCAAACACCCCTTCAGGACCTGTTAACACAGATTAAAGCCAACCTGACTAAGGCAGGCCTAATTTTATGAATCCTAAGAGCTAAGTAACTCAAAATAAAGCTATTAAAACAGATTATAACACTGGAATAAGCACTAATTAGTATATATTAAAATTTAGCTATTTTGGCTTTTTAACTTGATTTTAGAGCAAAAACTAATTTAAGCAACTACAATACAGAAAATTAAAAGCAAATGTCCATCATTATACCAAATAAGCTGAGAAAAATCAAAATAAACACTAAATAAGCACATGAACAGTACAGTTGACTTTTGTTGACTTTACAAGACTTTTTCACAAACTTGCTTGAAAATGATTTTAAAGCTTAACAAAAGCTAAAATTAGCTTAACTAAGATTGTTTGAGCTTATAAATAAGCTAACTAAAGCTTATACATAAGAATTTGAAATGGAAATGTTCAACAGTAGCTATAAAACATAAAACTTTAACCAAACCATGACATTAACTCTTAAAACAGATCACAGTGGTACATTAACTTGAGTTTTGATCATAGGAATACAAAATTACAGACTTTAAACTAGTTTAAGACATTGAATAAAAAAAACGACATTTAAAGGAAAAAAATGAAAACTAGCTACTGCCTCTTTTCTCTATCTTCTTCCTCTTTTATAGCTCTGAATGGTTACCACGTGTCCTCAGATCAAATCCCACCTTTCTTGAGAGCCAATGGGAGACTTTTGGTCGTTTTGGCCATTTTGTGATTTTGGCGGGAAATGGGACATTTGACTTCTAGCCCTGAATTTGCAGGTAGGGGGGGGGGTGGAGTGTAGGTATGATGAGTGTGAGTTGAGGTGATAAGGGTGCAGGGATAAGGGAGAGGAAAAGGTGTTGCAGGGTGCAGAGCAAGTGGGGGAAGGAGGAAACCATGGTGGGAGGGAAACAGGCAGTTTGACTGCTTGTTGACCAAGGGGTCAAAAACAGGGGGTCAAAGGGTTAGGCAGGGTCCAAAGGGTTAAATGACAAGGGTCAAGTCTAGTTTTGACAAGTCTAGGTTTATTTTGAATAAGGACTTGTTTTGTAATTCTTCAAACTTGAGGGGCCATTCATGTAATTTTCCAAACTTGATTCAAGGACTAAAACTGACAAACTTCAATAGTACAAGGACCAGTTTTGACAATTTCAAATTTTCCAGGGACCAAACTTGACAATTTTGAAAGTTCAGGGACCTTTTCTGCCATTTTACAAAAGATTTATTCAAGGACCATTTTTGACAAATTAGAATATTTCAGGGACCTTGAATAACATTTCTCTTTATTTAGATTTACCAGGGACTGTTTTTGACAACTTTTGAAACTTGGGGGACTAAAACTGCCAATTATGCAAATTTGATACGTTTTTCATCAGATTTTGATATTTTTGCATTTAAAACATATAAAACACTTATTTGTAATATTTTTATCATTTTGATGTATTTCTGAGTGTTTTCAGATGTTTTTGCAGTTTAAACAGTACAAAAATGATGAGTATTTAGACACTCATCAATCCCCCACACTAAGATATTGCTAGTCCCTAGCAATGTTTTGAGAAAAATTAATGGATTTTATCTCTTTACCAAAAGCCATTACTTCTGGAGTAGCCAAATGTTTCAGTTCAAGTAAGAACCATGGTACACCGATAACCATGTGATTTTGAGCAAACCACCAGCTTTCAACGGATTTGATTTGTCTTTACCAGAAGCCGTACCCTTCTGGACTAGCCAACTCTTAGATAAATTATCAATATTATCTTTGGTGAGATGATTACCAATTATGGTTTTTCCACTGCCTTTACCACAAGCCATAAACTTGCGGGCTAGCCAACTCTTCACTTTTAAGGATATGGTGAGTTGAGTACCATACAATTTTGGGCAAATTGCAAGCCGTCAACGGATTTGAGATATCTTTACCAAGAGCCGTTTGCTCCTGGATTAGCTAATCCTTATGTGGGTTAGACATGGTGGACTGATTACCATTTGTTGTGTTTAGTACATAGTACTTCCACTAAAATTTTTTTTTAAAATTTGGCCATTTTAGGGGAAAAAGGGACTAAAAGGGTACATTTACGATCAAAATTCGCCAGAATTTCCCCCCCACACTTAGAAATGAATATTGTCCTCAATATTCAAAGTACCGGCTGTTATGCCGAAACTTAGAACGTAAAAAGATAATAAACCTAGCTAAGTGTAGAAACACAACAATTATTCTCTTTTTTAATATTTACAATTTTCATTCATTTTTTAGATCTATATACAACATGTGGGGCATCTCCCCCACACTAGGGTGGTACACACGGGTGAAAACCCATGTTAAGCTACTGTTTTTGATTACCGAGTCGCTAGCTTGACTCGACCCCGAATTAATTTGTTCATGGGGAAGTAAGTGGAAGAAACAGTCTCCATCGGACTTTCATTCAAGATGTTTGGATAAACATTGAAGTACGTGAAAGTTCCACACCGATGAGATACAGACAGACCCGGCTCACAAATGGTACGTGGAAATGCCTGGGTCAAAGATAATGTCTTCATTCCCGAAGGAGTGAAGAACAGGAGAAGCCACGGGATATATGAAGAAAAGAAAGAAAATCATGATACAAATCATGACTAACTCTTCATCCTCAATAGGAGAATTCATAGTTTCATGAATCTCCTCAGTTAAGCTTATTTGATCAAGACATACTATGGGTGTGTCTAGATCAAAGTGGAAGTTATCATACTCCGGTGGAGATATGATATGAGTGAGTTCACCGGCGAACTCCTCGTGAAGAGAATCAATCACAAGATGTAAATCTGTGGATTCTTGTTCCACTGTAGATTCATCACTATCCTCAATCTGAGTATCAAAGAGTGGATTCTCAGAAATTAAAGTGAATTCAGAATCGAATTCAAATAGAGGATTAGCTGTGGATTCTTGTTCCACTGTAGACTCATCACTATCCTCAATCTGAGTATCAAAGAGTGGATTCTCAGAAATTAAGGTGAATTCAGGGTCGAATTCAAATAGAGGATTAGTGAAAGTAGTTTTGAATGTTTCAGGAACAAAGTGATTAACATTCTCAATTGGACTGTTGGGATAAGAAGTGAGTGAACGATCATTATCAAGGAGACTTTCAGTCTCTCCCAGATCAACTTTGAAATCAGAAAGATTATCACTACTTTCTGATGAAAGTGGATTGGTGTGAGTGAGCTCATCGGTGAACTCCTCAAGATGATGATCAGCATCAGACTGTGGGAGTGATGCCTCAACATACTCGATGTTTCCATGAGAAGTACAATCATCACTAACATCGGAGAAAGTTTCAAAATGATCTTTTGAACACTCAAGAGGGGAGATAGAATCACACACATGATCAGAAGTTCCCTGTGACTCTCTCGGGATTGGGACAAGGTTCTCAACACTAGACTTTATGAATTCGTCCGATTCCTTTTCAGGAACAGTGTCAAGATGCTCGTCCCCCATGGTTAGAGAGTGAGTGGGATCTTCGGGTGTGATAGCAGTTGTTGAGATGAAATCTCAACTGCTGGGATATCAACTGACTGAGGGAGTTGAGAAATATTATCTCTAAAAGGATAAAAACTCTCCTCGTCATCATCATATAGAGCGGCCTTAAGAAATTGGGAACGCCTTAGAGCTGCTTGCTCTAGGACTAATGATTCTTCCTTAGATTTGCGGGCCTCTCGTTCTTCTCGCTCTTCGGCAAGCAATTCTCCCATGGTCTTTTCATTACTCACTTGATCCTTGAAGTTTTGCATCATATCATTAAGTGATTTCATTGCGGTTTCAAGATCCTGGGAGATTTCATGAGACAACGGCTCAGGTGGAGTTTGAACCGTATGGTGCTGTGGAGGTTGGTCGTGATATGGATAGTCGTAATTGTTACAAGGAATTGGATTCCCTGTTTGACAATCAGAGCTGAAATGGGGACCTCCACAGTACTCACAACAGTAAAACTGTTGAGTCTGGACAGGTGAATCATATGGATTTTGGTCATATCCAAAGTTCTGAGCATCACCGGAAAACTGTTCATAGACAAACGTGTTTCCGGATTGACACTCAAATCCTTGGTGAGGACCTCCACAAAATTCACAGCAAGCATGTTGATTATATGAAGATGAGTCGGGCTGTGGTGGGTAATTGGAAAAGTTTGAAGAGTCGTTAAATGAGTTCTGATTAGGATCATAATCAAATGAATTCCTTGAACCACAAAATAAACAACTCCCGTTATGAATATCATTACCACATTGTACACATGTACACCAACGACAGGGTGAACCATAGAGAGGCTCACCACAACCGACACAAGGAATAAACGATTGCATTTGAGAGTTATGAAGAGGAATCGGTTTATTCAAAGAATCAACAAAACCAACATGATGATCCGAATGACTATCAAGTCTCGAAGAACATTCAGAAAAATCAGGAGGTGGGACAAGTGGTGTGCTCTGAGAGCTAGAAATTTCCACCACTTCCGTTATGGTCTCCGGTTCTTGAACGGGTTCATCGGGTTGTGGCGGATGGTCAGAAAAACTTGGAGAATCATCGAGAGAGTTATCAGATAATTCGCACCAATAACAATATTTGCTTGCACCCATCCTTCCACATCGCTTGCATAAACAATCCGGATTCTGACAATCGAGCTGACCCTCTTCCATACGACTTTTGCAGTGGAAACAACGAGGATAGTTGATCGTCGCCATGAGAATTAAACATTTAGAGGGTTAGAAAGATAGAATTAAACGGTTTTGAGGTTAAAGAAGAGTATTTTTGGTATTTTTGGATAAGAAAATATAAACATATACAGATGGATGGTATAAACAAAGAGTGAGTATTCAAACAACTAATCTGCTAAACGTAAGACTATTAGCACTGCTCCCCGGCAGCGGCGCCAAAATTTGATTCGCGCAAAACAGTCAAGCTAAATCACGCAAGCCTGCCACTTGTGAATGACAGACCGTAATCAGCTTAAAACAGTTCAAACACGAATGCAATGAAGATCAGGAGAGTATAGTGTTTCCCCAGGTCGTTAAGTCCCAACGAGCTGTGCGAGAATAGTCAAACGTGTAGTGATCGGGAGATTTGAACGGGAAAAAGGGATTGAGATATGATTATAACTAAGGAAAAGCCCATAAACTACAGGGGCTTAAATGCAAATTAAAGAAATTAAAAAGATAAAATCTATTAAATAAACGCTATCACTATATTTAAAATGATGAACGTTTAAAACCTAAAACTTACGTTTTAAAACAAAATTACGTAAACGTACAAATAAAAACGTGAAACTTATACAATATAAATCCTAAAAATATGAAAAATACATTTTTACAATCCTAATGATATAAGAAAATTTATAGAAAAGGAAAATTATTTTTATAACTAATTAATTAATTATTATTAATTAAAAACTATTCTTAACTATTTAATAATTACCTAAAATACAAGAAATTAGGAAACAAAGCTAGAAAAATAAAATTATGAAATGGAAAAGTCTAAAATATCAAAATAGAATTTTCAAAACTATTTTTGTATTTTTCTGATTATTTTTCTATTTATTATGAATTTTAAACTATTAAAAACTAATTAAATTATTTAAAAATACAAATTTAACTAAGAAAAATCTAGAAAAATACTTTTTTCTCTTTTTATATTTATCTTAACTTAAGAAAATTGAAAAATTATTTTTTAGAACCTTTTCTTAATTTTTTGTATTTAAAGCTAATTAAAAATGCTTAAAAACTAATTTAAAATAGGAAAAATAGCAAATTAACTTAGAAAAATCTGAAAATTTCAGGAAAAGCTTAAAATTAAATAAAGAAGATGGGAAAAATAGAAAAAGATGTGCTTATGTGGAGGAAATGAAAGCTGCTATGCAAATGATGTAGAAATAAGCACTTTTAAATAAGCTATTAAGCTCTACAGTGAGCCAACAGAAAACATAAGCTAAATTACACTAATTCTACTCTATAGCAGCTTAAAGCACCTACCCCTAACCACTAAATAAGCATTCACCAGAGATTAAGCAAACTGATATCAAAGCAAATAAGCTAGACAGATTCTAACTTCTAGCTAATACAACTGCTTATCTAATAAGCTTAAAGGAAAACTAAGAGCATGGCTCTCAAACCAACCTAGCAGAGATCACATATCCAGATTTGCAGCTAATGAGGGCTAGTATTGAGCAATTTATAGATCAAACAAAAAGGTTGCATTTAAGGACAGTGGGCTGTTTGTGCAGAACAGTGAAACAGGCACAACCTTTAAGCTAATGTAACAGCCAATCCAATAAGCTAATGCAAAAACTAAAAATGTAGACATGAAAACCACCTAGCCAACTATACTTAAACCAAAAATGAGGCCAAGAAAAGCTGAAATGAACACACTGCAGAGGCTGCAAGTTCTGTAAAAAAACAGATATAGGACTTGGTTTTGACTTTTTGAAACAGATGAAAGTTTGACTTTGGTGAAATTCAGATGCAAATGAAGGACTGATTTGGATGTAAAATGATGAGATAAGACTTTAACAAGCTAGCAAATCAAATACTAAACCTATTTGACAGATTTCATTAACTGACTTTCACATTATGGAGAACAAGAGCAGATTCACAAAAAGTTTTGACTAAAGGTGCAGTGGTTGTAAAACTAAGATATCTATGAACTCAATACACTATAACAAACCTGAATCAACTGATCTAATGCATTAACTTGACCTCTAAAGCTGTTTAAACAAGCAAACCAAACACCCCTTCAGGACCTGTTAACACAGATTAAAGCCAACCTGACTAAGGCAGGCCTAATTTTATGAATCCTAAGAGCTAAGTAACTCAAAATAAAGCTATTAAAACAGATTATAACACTGGAATAAGCACTAATTAGTATATATTAAAATTTAGCTATTTTGGCTTTTTAACTTGATTTTAGAGCAAAAACTAATTTAAGCAACTACAATACAGAAAATTAAAAGCAAATGTCCATCATTATACCAAATAAGCTGAGAAAAATCAAAATAAACACTAAATAAGCACATGAACAGTACAGTTGACTTTTGTTGACTTTACAAGACTTTTTCACAAACTTGCTTGAAAATGATTTTAAAGCTTAACAAAAGCTAAAATTAGCTTAACTAAGATTGTTTGAGCTTATAAATAAGCTAACTAAAGCTTATACATAAGAATTTGAAATGGAAATGTTCAACAGTAGCTATAAAACATAAAACTTTAACCAAACCATGACATTAACTCTTAAAACAGATCACAGTGGTACATTAACTTGAGTTTTGATCATAGGAATACAAAATTACAGACTTTAAACTAGTTTAAGACATTGAATAAAAAAAATGACATTTAAAGGAAAAAAAATGAAAACTAGCTACTGCCTCTTTTCTCTATCTTCTTCCTCTTTTATAGCTCTGAATGGTTACCACGTGTCCTCAGATCAAATCCCACCTTTCTTGAGAGCCAATGGGAGACTTTTGGTCGTTTTGGCCATTTTGTGATTTTGGCGGGAAATGGGACATTTGACTTCTAGCCCTGAATTTGCAGGTAGGGGGGGGGGGGTGGAGTGTAGGTATGATGAGTGTGAGTTGAGGTGATAAGGGTGCAGGGATAAGGGAGAGGAAAAGGTGTTGCAGGGTGCAGAGCAAGTGGGGGAAGGAGGAAACCATGGTGGGAGGGAAACAGGCAGTTTGACTGCTTGTTGACCAAGGGGTCAAAAACAGGGGGTCAAAGGGTTAGGCAGGGTCCAAAGGGTTAAATGACAAGGGTCAAGTCTAGTTTTGACAAGTCTAGGTTTATTTTGAATAAGGACTTGTTTTGTAATTCTTCAAACTTGAGGGGCCATTCATGTAATTTTCCAAACTTGATTCAAGGTCTAAAACTGACAAACTTCAATAGTACAAGGACGATTTTTGACAATTTCAAATTTTCCAGGGACCAAACTTGACAATTTTGAAAGTTCAGGGACCTTTTCTGCCATTTTACAAAAGATTTATTCAAGGACCATTTTTGACAAATTAGAATATTTCAGGGACCTTGAATAACATTTCTCTTTATTTAGATTTACCAGGGACTGTTTTTGACAACTTTTGAAACTTGGGGGACTAAAACTGCCAATTATGCAAATTTGATACGTTTTTCATCAGATTTTGATATTTTTGCATTTAAAACATATAAAACACTTATTTGTAATATTTTTATCATTTTGATGTATTTCTGAGTGTTTTCAGATGTTTTTGCAGTTTAAACAGTACAAAAATGATGAGTATTTAGACACTCATCATGGTGTTTTATGATGACTTGCTTGTTCCTATTGCTTGTTTTATAGATTTAATAGTGTGCAAAATCTGCACATCATTTCTGTGTAGGTTCTGATCTGCAGATGCCGGATCCCTAGGACTAGCCTAGCCGGATACCTCCCTTGAGGGAACCGTGGGATTCGTTTCATCAGATCAGCAATACAGCTTTCCTTACATCAAGACTGCTTTCTAGATAAATTTCACATTAGCTAAGCATATGTTTTTAGAATCCAACTAGAACTATTTCAAGGATGAGAAAGGCTTAGACTCACTAAAGGCTTACTTAAAATCTTAGTCAAAATGCCTCTTGATTTAACAACACATCAAAACTCACCAAATTTCCGCTCCAACACTCACACATTATCTATCACTTTTGATAGCACTTAGTGTTGGAATCACTCCTAAACAGTATTTCAAGTATTTATATTTCATATGTAATAGGTAGCTTTATTATGGCCTTTATGTTTGTTTAAGGTCTAGCTTATGTAGAAGGCCCATAAGCTTAGGCCCAAGCCCATATAAGAAAGGATGGGAACTAGGAGTGTTGCCCTAGCTTCCCTCCTATAAATACTCTTGTAAACCCTCACTTGAGGGTTGGTTGTTCAAGTTTTCTTTCTTTCACATATGCCTACGCATAACCGGTCTTATTATTGTTTGTGTGTGTGTTAGATCTTGTTCAATCGCCTCATCTCCTTTCTATATTACTTGTGTTTGTAAAACTCGTGACCTAACAGTGGTATCAATCGCCTACTAGTTGGGTGAATCGTGTTTGTTTTTGAAGTGGGTTTCGGTCCTACGCCTAAAATGCACCTTGATACTTTGGTTCGCTTAAAAACATCTTTTTTACACTTTTGAATCCAAGATTCTTGTCCTTTCAATGTCTTAAGGTGTTAAAATACGTGTTTTTGGCAAAAACTTTCAAACTTTATGCGTGGATAGTTGTTTTTGAACGTGTTTTTGAACGTGGGTATCATCCTACTCGTAACTGTTTTAGAGACTTTGGTTCATCAAGTTTTACACTTTCGTGTATTTTGGTGTTATTGAAGCTATTTTATCCTACAAACACCGGTTTAGAAACAATTTTGGACGAAATCATACTTAAGAGTAAAACTACGCGTAGTAAAACCCTAAAACTACGCGTAAGTATCTCCTTGGTTTGATCTTCATTTTCGTGGTTTATTCCGTGTTTTCTCACTTGGATAAGTCTGAAAATACGTCGACTTTGGATTTCTTTTGCACTGTGATAGTGTAAAAGATCATTTGGGCAAAAACCCTAAATTTACGCATAAGCATTAGCTTACGCGTAGAAATCCTACGCATAAGATTCACTTTACGCGTAAACTCAGTTCTACGCATAAGGTAATCCTACGCCTAACTTTCTACGCCTAACTTTTGTCTACGCATAACTTTAGTGCTTTTATCCTAATTACGCGTAAGCTAAATCCTACGCGTAACTCCTTATTGTTACGCGTAACTTTTGGTGTTTTTTACGCATAAGTGCTACTTGGTTTCTTGTCTTTTCTACGCCTAAGGTCACTTCATCAACAAAGGTTCATTTGACTACAAAGATCCATTTTTACTACACAAGTTCATCAACATGTCTCAACCACCATACTCTAACTATTTCCCTCACACTTATAATCATCAACAACAACAACAATTAACTCCACAACATCAACAATGGAATCAACAACAAGCAATTTATCAACAATAATTTAATCAACAACATACTCCACAAATTGGTACAATTCCACCACCACAAATGATTCAAACACCGCCAACTCTTCAAGTTCAACCCTACACAAACAATTTCAATCAACATCCATCAAGGAACACTATGAAGGAACCCACTTGGTTTGCAAAGATGTGTGAAGCTTTAATCAGCCAACAATCAATTCATGAAGCTGGATCACTTGATAGACCTCCAATGCTCACTCCAGGAAACTACGATCAATGGGTGATAAGGTTCTTTAGGTTTTGTGATCTGAAGAAGCCACATGGAAAGTTCTTAAAGAAGGTTATCTTGGAAGGCCCATTTGAGATGCCTACTTTCATTGTACCCGGAGATCCAACTGCTGTTCCACCAAGAGATGAACAAACCAACATTGCTACTGTTGCAGATCTAAATGCTACAGAACTTCTACACTATGAAGCTGATGAACTTGCAATGGAATACATCCTCTTAGGATTACCAAACCCAATTCTTCGTAGTGTTGATGCTCAAAAGACTGCACAAAAAATGTGGGATCATATTCGTCTTCTTATGGAAGGATCTTTACTCAATCAGGAGGATTTGGAATCCAAAATTTACTTGGCTTATGAACACTTCAGGATTGAACCTGGAGAGACACTAGAGTCCTATCATCATCGATTTTCAGACATCATCAATGATTTGGATAAACACAACATCATCATGCCAAGAATTGCAGTGAATACTAAGTTCCTGAGTAGTCTTGGTCCTGAATGGGAGAAGTATGTCATTTTTCTCCGTCAAGCAAAGAATATGCATCATTCTACTTATGGATTGTTGTACGATTACTTGAAGCCTCATGAAAAGGAAGTTGATCGGGAAAGGATTCTCCGTGCTCAAATTGCTAAACAGTCACATCCGGATAATCAACAACTTGCCTTGTATGCTCAACAAAATTATCCCTCTCAACCAGCAACTCAACCAACTGCTTCAAACACACCTTCACAGCAACAACCTCAACAAAATCAATTGGTTCCATACAACAACAATTCTCAAGCATATGTCAGTGAAGCGACTTAGGAAATCGATCCGTTCGAAGCATTGCAACAAGGATTTGTGATGATTGCTAATGCCTTTGGCCGTTACACCAACAAATCCAACAATCGTATTCGTTCCTCATCTAACACACGGACTCAAGCTGTTGTGAACAATGGACGTGTTGAAGTTCAGAATCGTGATTATGGTCGTCAGATGGGCGGCGGTCAAGGGTTTAATGCTATGGGTAGGAATAACAACAGAGCTCAAGTGGTGGAAAAGGGAAATGCTCAGAATCGGTTAAATGGTCTTAGATGCTACAACTGCAATGAGAAGGGACACCTGGCTAATGCATGCCCAAAGCCAAGGACTAGGGGCAGTGCTTATTTCAAAGAGGCTTTACTTTTGGCTCTTAAGGATGAAGCTGGTGGATCTCTCACAGACAAAGAACAGAGCTTTATGGCAGATGCAGACTCAGATGATGATATGGAGGACTTGCAGGCCAATGCAGCTGTTATGTTGATGGCTAATATGCAAGAGTTACACATGAGTGAAACAGGCCCAGTGTATGACACTGATGGCTTGTCTCAGGTACCCGAACAAACCATCATCATATCTAAATTAATATCTCCGTCAATATCTGAATCCGGCACGGCTCAGAATGTTCAAAATGAGTCATCTACATCTCATTCTGCCGATTTTCAAATAAACCCCATAGTCACATTTGACGATCCATATGACCTTATGGTTTCCCTTGATACTCAAATTGACTCCGTGGTTATACTTGAGGATCTAAATAATGATCATGTTGTGACTCACGTTGAACACGATGAACCCTTGCCTCATCCAGATCTTGTTCTGTTACTTAAAGACCAACAATCCCAAATTGTTGAATGTGTTGCATTAAATCAAACCTTAAAAAGTAAAAATGCACTGTTAACCAAGGATTTTGAATGCTTACAAATGCAACTCAACTTTTTCAAAACTCAAGAAAACCGTGAAAAAGGTTTTGAAGCAGCTTATGCAAAATCTCATCAAAACGAAAAATATTTAGAGAAACAGATGCGTGATCTAGCCGCCTCGAAGAATGCTTTGTTGTCTGAATTAGAACAACTGAAACATGAACATAAAAAGAAAATTAACGCTCTCACCTTGGAAAATCAAAAAGCTAAGGCTGAGTTGTTAACTTGTCAAAAACAGTTCTCCGCATACAAAAAGCATTCAACGAATCGGGTAGATGACCTTCTTGAAGAAATTATCGGCTTGCAAAACAAACTTAAAGAGTTTAAAACTGTTGTTTACAAACATGGTGAATCAGTAACAGCTATTGAAAAGTTTACCTTAAAACTTAATCCAAAAGGATATGGAAAAAATCTAGCTGATTACAAACCAAAGCTTTCACTAAAAACATTCAAACCAACTCCTGAAGTTTCCAGTGCAGAATACAAAATTGATAATACTATTATGAGTGTTGTTGAATATCATCGTCAAGAGGAATTAGATGCAGAAGACGAGAGTCGATCAAAATTAAAAAACGTTGTTTACAACAAACCTTTTAATTATAAAAACGCGGTCACTTTCGTCACACCAACGGATTCTTCTAACACACCAAGGGTTATCATCAAAACACCTGAGTCTTCTATTGTTAATCCCCAACAAGATTATGCACAAACTTATGGTCCTTTACCTTCCATTAGTGAAGTAAACTCAAAACCTGAAAATCGAAAAATTCTTCGATATTTTGACATTTTCATGGCTGACCTCAAAATTTTACAACATGAGATAGAATATCGTTCTGAAATCAAAGTTGAACATTTTCAATCGCCTCTGGCGCGAGAACAAAGAGACATTTTTCAGAAAAATCTTTTACCTAATGTTAAAAACTTGAAAAGTTGTGCAATTGCCTGGGAAAAGGATTTTCATAAGGAACTAGGGGTGAAGAAAAACGTTTTCGAGAAAACAGAAACATCTATTTCTAACACTAAACACAAAAAGAAAATGTTGAGAAAAGATGGTGATCGACTCTTGGAAGATGTTATCTGTGCTGATATCCATAATGTTGTATTACTTCATGCTTTGCCATTTGCATCTGATTACATCTCTGCTGATATTGTTAAAAATGTTGTAACTGTTGAGAACACCGATAATGTGCTTCAGATCGAGTCTTTAAAAGATGAAAATACACGATTACTCAACGAAATTTACAATGCAAAACGTCGTCTTCATTGGTGTGAAAAGAATATTCACAATCATCAACTTAGTTTTCAAAAGAAAATCGCTCAGTTGAGTGCAAAATCTTCTGATCCTAAAATTGAGCAACTGGATGATCAAAACGTGTCTTTGAAAAGTCAAATTTCTAAATATGAACAAGAACTTGTAAAAGTTAAACAGGAATATGGTGTCATATTTGATTTACTCAATAAGACTCGTCATGAAGCATCTAATGAACTTGATCACTATCTTGCTCACACTAGAGAAGTCATGAATTTTGCTGGTAATATTCGTTCTGAAAATCAAGATTTGATTCACACTATCTCTAAGTTAAGGGAAATGTTAGAAAAGTATGAACAACTTCCGCCTACCGTGATTAAGAGAATAGCACCAGTCACACTTAGTAATCGTGAACCTAGAATCCCTACTGCCAAATCACAAGTTGCTAATGTGTTTCCCTCTACTGAAACAGGAATAGTTGCGTCTTTTCCAAACGTCCGCACTTCACAGCCTAGGAGCACTCAATCAAAGAATAGGAAGTTGCGACCTAAGAAAAGATCAATAAGGAATGCTAAAGTAGAAGAACACCCTAGGACTCTGAATAAGACTCATGTTGCTTCCACTATAGATGTTGCGTCTGGCAAATGTAATAGAAATAGTGATGTAACGAATGCTAAACCGTTAATTACTTTTGATATTCAGTCTGATGCACCTTGTGTTATTTGTCGGAAGAGTATGAATTCTGATTGTCATGACAAATGTGTTGCTAAAGCTATAATCTCTCGATTACGGAATCCTAAGAATCGAAATATCTCTAGGCCCACTAATCATTCTAAGTCTGTTCTTGGTGGATCGCCTTCTTTAGATTCTAAGGCAAACTTTGTTGTCACTGTAGCTCCAGTTTCACCTCCTAAGAATGTAGTACCACCTAGTGCTTTCACTAAGACTAAAGCAAAGAGTAGTTATAGATGGCAGAAATGGATATATAACACACTAGGATTTAAATGGATGCCTAAAATTATCAATGTGTGTATGTCTAATATACCTGCTTCGGAACCCTCTAACATTTCGGGTTCCACATCTACTTCTATTCCATCTGTGTCGTCTGTGTGTAATGCAGGTGATACAGATCATTCTCTGGATTGTTGATAGCGGATGTTCCCGACACATGACAGGCAACCTTAAACTGTTATCAAACTTTATTGCAAAGTTCATTGGCACTGTCAGGTTCGGGAACGATCACTTCGCAGCTATCATGGGCTACGGAGATTATGTCAATGGGAACATCAAAATCAGCAGGGTTTACTATGTGGAAGGCCTCAGTCACAATCTGTTTTCAGTAGGTCAATTTTGTGATGGAGATTTGGAGGTTGCTTTCAGGGAGAAAACTTGTTTCATTCGTGATCTACAAGGAAATGACCTTATGTTTGGCTCGCGTAATTCTAGTCTCTACACTATCTCTATGCAAGACATGGTTAATTCCTCTCCCATCTGCTTACTTTCAAAGGCAACATCTACAAAATCCTGGCTATGGCACCGTCGTCTCTCACATCTAAACTTTCAAACCATCACCAACCTTGCTCGACACAAACTAGTTGAAGGACTCCCACGATTCCGGTATTCAAAAGATCACCTTTGCTCAGCCTGTGAACAAGGGAAAAGAACTCGTGCTCATTTTCCTTCAAAGGTGGAACACAGCTCTCAGCATGTGCTTCACCTTCTTCACATGGATTTGTGTGGCCCAATGCGCGTGCAAACGATCAATGGCAAACGCTACATCTTAGTAATTGTTGATGACTACTCACGATGGACTTGGGTCTACTTTCTTCGAAGCAAAGACCAAGCTTCACAAATGATCATCACCTTTCTCACAAAAATACAAGTTCAGCTACGCAACACCGTCAGGATAATCAGAACAGACAAAGGAACTGAATTTGTTAACAAAACCCTTCGTGAATTCTATGAGAAAGTGGGAATTCAGCATCAAACATCTATTGCACGTACACCTGAACAAAACGGAGTTGTTGAAAGACGAAACCGAACGTTAGTGGAAGCTGCAAGAACAATGTTAATCAATGCTAAACTTCCAGATTACTTATGGGCAGAAGCTGTATCTACTGCATGCTATACTCAAAACCGTTCTATGATTACAAAACGCCACAACAAAACACCTTTCGAGCTTGTCCACAACTATAAACCGAACATCAAACACTTTCATGTATTTGGATCCCTTTGCTATCCGAATAATGATCGTGATGATTTTGGAAAGCTCAAAGCCAAAGCTGATATTGGAGTCTTTATTGGATACTGTGACAATTCTAAAGGTTTCCGAATCTGGAATCGTCGAACTAAGGAGGTAATGAAAACGATTCATGCTCATTTTGATGAACTCACGGAAATGGCTTCTGAGTATAACAGCTTAGAACCCGGTCACAACCGTTTAAACTTCCCTCAACCCCCATCATCAGCTGAACAAAGCCCCCAGCTAACTCGTCAACAAATGGAAAGGTTATTTGCTCCTCTGTTCTGTGACGATATTGATGAACGTGCTCCAGGTATATCCGCTGTTTCCGCTGCACAACCTGATAATATTCCTATAACTGATACACATGCTACAACAACTACTATTGAAGATGCACCTACACCAGTTGACTCCAACACAACAGTTGAACACACCGCTTCCAACAATGATGAACCAGCTGATGATATTCTGAATGAAGTACCCCCACCTGCAGATTTTGATCCAAATGCGTTCTTCAACACGTTTGCTAATGAGACTGCTGCACCAGATGTCGCGGAATCTTCAACAAACCATTTGAATCCTCAGAATCTGCACAATGTATACCAACATCAACCTTCTACACACCGATGGACTAAAGACCATCCTCTGGCTAACATTATTGGCAACCCGAATCAACCAGTCATTACGAGACAACGTCTTCACACAGACGGTGAACATTGCATTTATGCACTCACTGTCTGCCAATCTGAGCCTAAAAATATTAAAGACGCAATGACTAAAGACAACTGGATTGAATCCATGCAGGAAGAACTCAACCAATTCAAACGTCTTGAAGTATGGGAACTGGTTGAAAGACCAACAGGGGTCTACGTCATTGGTCTAAAATGGATTTGGAAAAACAAATTGGATGCTGAAGGGAACGTCATCCGAAACAAGTCACGTCTAGTTGCTAAGGGTTATCGTCAGGAAGAGGGAATAGACTTTGAAGAATCTTTTGCTCCGGTTGCTCGTCTTGAGGCTGTTCGGATATTTCTCGCGTTCGCAGCTCATATGAATATGACGGTCTATCAGATGGATGTCAAAACGGCGTTTCTCAATGGACAATTTAAAGAAACGGTCTATGTCAGCCAACCAGATGGATTCGTTGATCCTGAGTTCCCGAACCATGTCTACAAACTGAACAAAGCTCTTTATGGTCTCAAACAAGCCCCTCGGGCATGGTACGATAAGCTATCATCTTTCCTCATTGCTAATAATTTCACCAAAGGTTCGGTTGACCCAACTCTTTTTATACAATATCACGGGGCACATATCTTAATTGTTCAAATTTACGTGGATGACATTATTTTTGGGTCTACACATAAAAAGTTTTCAATCGCTTTTGCAAAACTAATGAAGAAAATTTTTGAAATGTCCATGATGGGTGAACTTACGTTCTTTCTAGGACTGCAAGTTCATCAATCACCCCGTGGTATTTTCTTGAGTCAGTCCAAATATGCCCTTGAACTATTAAACAAATTTGGAATGACAACCTGTGACACTTATGCCACACCAATGGCTCATACCAAGAAGTTAGATGCTGATTTACATGGGAAATTAGTTGACCCTACCAAATACCAGAGTATTATTGGGTCCCTCATGTATCTAACAGCTAGCAGACCTGATATTGTCTTTGCCGTTTATCTATACTCCCGTTATCAGTCGCGACCAACTGAAACCCACCTCTCTGAGGCTAAAAGAATCCTCCGATACATAAAGGGAACCATTAACTTGGGGATCTGGTATCCGAAGGATTCTGGTTTTGAACTAATCGCTTTTTCAGACGCTGATCACGCAGGATGCTTAGACTCAAGGAAAAGTACTTCAGGAGCTCTACAATTTCTCGGTGATAAACTGGTGTCTTGGCAATCAAAGAAGCAGGATTGTACATCGCTGTCATCAACCGAAGCAGAATATGTAGCCATGTCCGCGTGTTGTGCTCAAGTCATCTGGATGAGAACACAACTCAAAGACTATGGTTACGTATTCGACAGAATCCCGATGTACTGCGACAATCGGAGTGCCATTGCGATCTCGTGCAACTCAGTTCAGAACTCGAAATCAAAGCACATCGATCTACGCTATCATTTCATCAAGGACCACGTGGAACAGGGTACCGTTGAATTATACTTTGTGGGTACTGAATACCAATTGGCAGATCTTCTCACCAAAGCCTTGCCTCCCACTAGGTTTAATGAGTTGGTCCACCGGATTGGTATGAGGTGTTTGACACAAGAGGAATTGGATAACCTCTTAAAACAGTCTTAAAAACCTGTCAAACACTAAAACATCCTTTGTAAATAAATTTTTGAAAAACAAAATACAAAAATATAAAATCTGATAAAACAACAAAAATATTCTCCTAATCTATTTCTCTTTCAACATGGCAAGTACATTTCTTCCGTCAACACTTTAATCTTTCAAAATTCAGTATTTTTTCCGATCAAGTGTTGAGGGGGAGAAAATAATCTCTTAACTGTTTCAAAACATCTGTGTACTTGCATGTTACCATATCTCGGCTGTTTTCATTTAACAATGGTGGTGAATTTTCTGGTTAAATGACACTCCTCGGACTAAATTTATAACCTTTCATTATTTCTTAAGTCGAGGGGGAGTGTCGTCAAGTTTCTTTCTTAAAAAAAGCTTCGTTTGGTAACCAAAATGGAAGTTAAATGGCTTTGTATGGAAATGGAAAAGGTGGAGGGACTATAACGGTCAAAACCTGAAAGTATTTTCAATAAAATACCCCACCTAACACTTTCACTTCACATTTATTACTAAAACCTAAAGAATCCTACGCATAGAAATCGTTTGAGAAATCCGTGCATTTGATCACCACTTTGTAAGTTGTTTTGTGTTTATGACATGATTTTAAGCTATGGTTTTTAATTTCATGGAAATCCAATGGCTAAAAAGTGTTTTTCGAGTGATTATGTGCTCTACGCGTATGCGTATGAACACACAATCAGTGTGTGTGTGTTTGTGGTGAAATGGTCTGTGTCAAAACGCTCCTAATGCATCATTAATACCATTTTAACCATCAAAACCCACCCAGAAACAAGAATTGGTGATTTTGCAAAATTAGGGTTTATAAGTCGAATTGGGTTTTTCAAAATGAGAAGTGTTTTGTTCAAAAAGATTGTTGTGTAATGTTTATATGATAATGAATTGATGATTTCCATGCTCTATAACCACCCAGAAACACTAATTGTGTCAGAATTAGAAATTAGGGTTTAAGGTTCTTAAGTTTGGGTATTCTTGATTCACTGCAAACTAACTGTTAAAACTTGGTTACTATACTCTCACAACATCTAAGACATACCAGGAAAACTTTGGTGCATAATCTATGGCTAAAATTCATACGCGTAGATTTAGGGTTTCAAACTACGCGTAAGGTTTTCTACGCTTAACTGTTAATATAAGCAATTATGTTTTGATCTATCATAGAATGAATGTTATGTGTCCAAATTGATGATATGATGCTTTGTTTCAGGCTTGCTACACTTAAAATTCAGAATCAAGGTCCTTGTTACTCTACGCATAAGGATTACCCTACGCGTAGTCAGTTATGCGTAAGAATAATCCTACGCATAACTATTACGCGTAAGGTTCTACAATGGGACTACGCGTATCCTGTGAAGGATATGCGTAAACAGTGACCTCTACGCATAAGGTCTACTCTTACGAGTAAGCCTTACGCGTAAGGTTCTTATACGCCTACGCATAAGCTCTACGTGTAAGGTCCCCTTTTCCTACGCGTAACATTTCTTACGCGTAAGTTAGGTTCCTACGCGTAAGCTTTCGTCTACGCATATGTCAATACTGTTTACGTTTAACTTTGCCAAAACTACGCTTATCCCTGGATTGACCTTCATGATGAATTGTTACGTGTACAAACTTGTAAATAAACTAATCATATCATCACGAATCCAATAATGTCACTAATAAACTTAATCGTTTGATATGTTGTGAACAATAAGTGATAACATAAACTTTAAAACCTAAAGTTAACTAACTCACGAAACATTTCACGACGTCATTAGACTATTGGACAAACAAGTAACTTAGGACTCGTAACAATCATTATCACTGTACATTCAATAACTAGACAATAAGACCTTCTGTTGACTAACATTATGTCTTTCGATATGTTGGTTCTTTTGGCTAATTTTATTTCAGATCACGACATGGCTGAACAAATGAATGTGGATGCACAAGAAGTTCTTACAATTGCTGATATCTTTCCAGAAGGTTACCCGAGAAAGCTTGGAAAGAACAACCTTAGGGTTGACTTTAACACCCTCACATGCTCAGAATCTTCTTGTCTCATTGCAGTGGATATTCTCAGGAATCATCCCTACCAAAACATGCTCTCACACTCTGCCACAGTTCCAGAGGTTTACATTCAACAATTCTGGGATTCCATGCAGAGGATCACTGGTCAAAATGCTGTGAATGTAACTCTTAATCACAAACAAGTCAGTATCACTCCTGATGACTTACGAGCTGTTCTCATCATTCCAGACATCGCTCCAACTGAATTCTTTGCCACCCCTACTGAAAAGACTGTCCTGCAATTCTTGATAGATATTGGTTATGATGAAGCTAAAGGAATCATTTCTAAGCACTCTCACGTGGAGCTGAAGAACATTCCTCAACCATGGAGGACACTCTATATGATCATCACCAAATCAGTCTCAGATCGTGACAGTGGCTATGAGCATCCCAAGCTCATGGAACTACAAATTTTCTGGTCGTTGATCAACAAGGACATCATAATTGAAGCACTGCTATGGGAAGATATGATGTTGTCTCATAAGAAGCTTGGCTCCAAAATTCCCTATGTCAGATACACCAAACTGTTGATACAGAGAGCTCTTACACTTCATCCTGATATCCCCATGAGACTCAATGACCCAGATAATCATGACATCCAGATTGAGCACATTTTATCTGTCAGAATCAAAGAAACGTCTACGAAGAAACAGGGAGCTGAGTTGCCCGATCACCTTTTTACAGAGGTAATCAAAAAGCTGGAAACGTACAAAAGGTATCGGGTAGCCGTTAAAGAAGGTAAAGTTGGACACCTTGATGAAAAGGCTTCTGGGACACCTACTTGAAGGACCAGAAGAGGCAGTGCTGGAAGTGCCACAAGTACAGATAGTCAGAGGAATGTTCCAAAGAGGAAACCTATTCCAAAGAGGAAACCTACCCCTAAGAAGAAAGTTCCCTCTCAGGAAGCTACTCCTATCCCTTCCTCTACACCTGAACCTCCAAGAAAGCTTTTGGACCAAAGTTCTGAAGGAACAGAATCAGACGAGGAGATTCATTATTCTGAAACTGCACAAGATGTCTCAGACATTCCAAAACCTCCAAGTCCTCAAGCTGATAAAGAAAAAGGGAAGACTCCTGCACTTGTGCCCTATGATGAAAGCTCTGAAGAAGAAGAAGAGCTACTGGATCAATCATACAGGAAGAAGTTTAAAATCGTCAGACACCTTCAAAAAGCTGAAGAATTTGCTAAAGATCAAATGGGTGGCCTCGGAGGATCAAGTGGTGCTGCCCACTCCTCACCAGATCCTGATGCGGTTAATCGACCCGATAAGGGATCTGGTGCCACCACTCTTCTGCAACAACAAAAGCTTGTGGAGGATACTATCGAATATGAGTTTGAGAACCCTGAAACTGAGAAGTCTGAGAAAGATAAAGATGATGATTATGACAAGTTGCTTCTGGAAAGTCCCACACATTCACAGAAGGAAACTTCTGAACTGCCCAAGGACCCCGAGCCTCCTCATATCTCCTCCTCATCAGATTCTTCATCTCACTCCTCACCACCACCATCAAAGAAGTCAACCAGATCATCATCCAAATCTGTGAAGAAACCACCTCGCTCTTGGATTTCTCAGACACATGAAAGAATTGTGAAAGCTGTCAAACAAGTCAGAATGAAAGACATGTTATACAGAAAGCTTAACTTTCTCAATCAACAAATACAATATCTACATGACGAGAATGACAAGATGCAAGAAGAAAGGAAGTTTATTCAGGAATTCATGAAAAGTCATCGTCAAGAGGAACTGAACGAAATGATCGAAGGTTACACTAACAACTACCTTCAGAATATCGTTCCTAAAGTCACAAAGGAGATATCCAAATCTGATGCAAATCGCCAAGCAAACTATCCGATCAACGCCCCTAACCGTAACAATCAATCCAACCGATCTGGTAGTTTTCTCTAACAATGAATTGGTGGCCAAGCTTGTTACACAAATGTCGCCACGAGCTGCAATGCTCAACTCTGATGAAGCAAAATTGTATCAAGCACTGCTAGACTACCAACTTCAAGAAGCTTGTAGATTTGAGTCAGAAAAGTTGAAACGTCCTAGAGACGATGAAGATAAGGATAAAGACAAGGACTCTGCACCTAAACGTCAGAAACAGTCTGGTAAATCTTCTTCGATGCCACCTCCTCCACAACGGACTTCTTCTCAACAAAAGTCTCCTCCACCTCGGTCTTCTACTGATAAACCTCGGGACGATTCCGAGTTACCACCCCTGACTCAAAAAACAGGTGATTACTTTGAGTATACGGGTGGTGACGATGAAGAGGTCCTTGAGCCCCTACAACAACCCACCTCACCCAAACAAGTGCAGAAACCAGAATCATCATCAAGGCCTTCCAAAAAGAAGAAGAAGACGACTCAGCCTGAAGTCGTATCATGGCTAGATGACGATAAAACCGAAGAGTTTGAATGGTTCTCCACACTTGTCAATCAAACTCCCTACCCTGATGAAGGTCAAAACTTGGTAGACGGTTCTACATTGGAGCACGCAAAACTTTTGCAAGAAAAGTTCCATGTGAAGAAAATGACGAAATCTGAGTTGAAGCGAATCAAGAATGAAGCATTTCAACTTCTAAAAGACAGCTTTGAAAGCGCCCTCGAGGTCGAATATCATCTTGAGAACATCGCTCAAGCTATGTCTAACAACATGGATTGGCTCAATCCAGAAGCAAACATTGACTTCACACAAAGGGACAACCCTCCATACTACACCGATTGGACCAAACCCCTACCGACCATTGGCCAAACAGATGAACCACAAATTCCCTTTCGATACTTCTTTAACAGAGACCTGGATTTTCTTTTACACAGTAGCGATGGTTCACAAAAATACGCTACATCGTTGACTCTTCCATTCCCAGCGGCTATTTACTCAAACTGCATAGCTATCGAGGAACGTGCAAATCGATTGTTTTCTGACAACGTGCAAGAATACGACCGATATGCATTGTATGGGATTCATCATTGGCCTGAACGCCGAAGAATCTACTACAGAAGCTGCCTGGTTCAGAAGTCTCAACACGCAGTGTACAGTTCAAAGGACATCGTGGCCATCAAACACATTGATCTCAAGTCTAAGTGGGACTACACCTTCTTGAAGAATATCATAGTCAAACGACAAGATGAACAGGACTATGCATTCTCCGAAGCTGACTTTGAGAATTTATCCCTCAACGACATCGAAGACATGTACCTTGCCAAAGTACAGGGTCGTATGAGACAATTCTCGACTGAAGTTCAACGTGAATTTATCAAGTCAATTCTCATCTTCATTAGACGCATCGTGATCAAAGAACGTGTAGAAGATATCCAGCTGGTTGTTGAATCTTATCAGACGCGTGTCAACCTCACTCCTCCAACGCTTGATCTCCCCGACATCAATCAGCTATCTCAATATACGCTCATCAGCAAACCATTCGGAGTTGTTTACCGCAGTGAACTTCAAAGAAACTGCTTAATGGCGTGTAGTGAACTTCAGAAATTCGGGGATCATACTTTGAAGCTGGTTAGGGATGGATTGGCGTACAGGTTAAAGGATATACGCCTGAAAATTGGGTCTCCTAAGCGCTGGAATTCTCAGGAAAGGAGGGATGTGAGACGAATCATCACAATGATTGATGAAAGATTGTTCAGACGGGATCAGTTCAGACGATTGGAGAGATATGTTGGTGGTCGACCCAGGATTAACATAACCGGCTTTCAACGCCCTTTGCGCACTCCTGAACATCACTGCACTTCCTGGTACCCCTTGAATTGGTTCTTTCATTACATATTTGGATGTATAATTTTATATGCCTATGGCTTGTGCACACATAACAGTGTACAACCCGTAATTGTCAAGAAAGGACCCTGTGGTACGCCTCAGTGCCACAATCCTTATAAAAGGAGCGAAAGCTTCTTATTTTTGAGTAAAACCCATCAAACCTTTCATTTTTCAAGGTTTTGCTCAAAAACACAAGTACTTCCCCGTATGATTTTCAAAACCTCAACCGTTTATATCACTTGTTGAGGGGGAGTATTTGAATTAAAACTTTGTTCACAAATTGTTCATAGTGGTCATCTTCCCGCAACACTCTAAATGGTCATATTTATTGTCAACCGTTCAAAAATAACAATTTTATATGCCATTTTTGAGGGGGAGAAAATTTGTGTGATAAGAAATATGTTGTGCAAAATGCAAATGAATCTGTGTACCTCAGACTTAACCAACGAATTGACGGTACTAAACTGTTTGTAACTCGAAAAGACTTGTCCTGGACGGGTAATAATTTCAAGCTAGTTCGCTAGTAATGTAAACGTGTCTCGCAAAGGACTTGTCCAAGTAGAAAGTACCATTCGAGATACTCTTGGTAGACATGAACTCTAACGGGTATGACAACCTTTCGAGGTTTGTCTACACCTTCAAGGTAGTTATTAGAACTAGTTGTCACCTAAAAGCTGACAATGTAACTCTTTAACTATGCAACGTAACCGTGTCTCGCGGGGGATTGTCTATCTTCAGTGGATCAATTCAAAAAGTGCGCGCTCTTTCCTCACTGTGCATTTAAACCATTAATACTCTTAAGCACATGTGGAGGGGGAGTATTTATGCAAAACCTTATCTCTCACAGTGGTTCAAACATGTTTTTCATTTACAAACCATTTGAGAGATTTTTCACAAACTGTGGTTTTAATGGGAACATAGGTTAGTCATGGAGTTATAAGGTGACTAAGGTTAGGAATAACCGTCCTATGATCCGCCAGAGCCGGAGGGATCCACCCAAGGACACTACCATTAGTTAATGTTAGAAGTCCTTAGGAATGATTGTAAAAAAGGAGAAAATGAGAATCGGAGAAAGAAGGAGTTGAAGAATCAAAAAGAAATGTAAAGTAAAGGGTGAAAAGAAACAGCCCTCCAGATTATTCAACTTAGGGCAGACACCGGGTTCAATTCATATGCTACTGGTTGTCACTTAGTGACACCGGTATTGAAGATTAAAAGTCGTCATGGACCCAGTGACGCACGCACTCAACCTTCTTAGCCACTCAAGTTTCTCTCAAAAGAAGCTTGTTTCATTCTCACAGGGAACCCTACGCAAACTATTGGCTTTCTCTTAGAGATCGCTGGTATTGAAGAAGGAGACCCTCTCCCTAGTCTCCGCTCAGGAAAACCAAAATGCACTATTGAGTCTAGAGCCACGAGATTCATCAAATGATCTCTTAGGAACACTTGACATTTAATCACTTGATGATCAACAAATAAGATTATCAGTGGTTCATATCGAGTCCTTCACAGATCTTAGCAATCTGTCGAGAACATTTATGAGAGGTTCACATCTGTAATCCTCAGTGATTGAATGGAAACTCCTGCCAGGGTCAACATCAAACAGCCCTGACAGCATGTCACTTCGGTAACTCCCCGTGGATTACGCGGAGTGTATCCCAAACGGTCTACAGTCGTGAGGTGATGCTACGGTGTACCTCAGCGCCTCATCTGAACTGTAGATGTACTTCGGTACATCGCGTTATCTCACTTGTGGGACTCCAGTTCAGGAACGGCCTTTGTAAGAATTAGAGTTGTGTTTTCACACTATGCTGTTAACACTCTCGAAGTTCAAACTTGTAAGTGCCGGAATCCGCTTATTACTAACCGTTTGACATGTTTTCTTCTTATGGAAGCTCCGGAGCGGAATGATCGTGCTGATTCTTCTCTTGCTCACGCCAACATCATCACTAATGGAAGTTCTATTCAAAAGCAACACAACCGTCAGAATGATTCTTCGTCAAACCAAAGAATCTACAAAGTCAAAAACTTAAAGAACTTCATCAGTATTGAATCCCAACGTCAAAGAGCGTGTGAGCATGTTGAAGAATGACGTGGAGACACTGGAGCAGCGAAGCAGACCTGAGGCAGACTGATGCAGACAACAACATACTATCACTTTCACCACAAAGAACAATGATCAAAGAACAAAGTTAAAGATGACATCGAAGCATAATTGTTCAAAGATAACTATCTCTCTACACTAGGGAGATTGTTCGAATCAAGGCAATTCCTCTCACAAGAAAGAAGAATGTCAGAAGACGTCAGAGCTACTATTACATCAACGCCTTCACCGTTTACATTCATATATACTTGAGGGGGAGATTGTTGGAATCACTCCTAAACAGTATTTCAAGTATTTATATTTCATATGTAATAGGTAGCTTTATTATGGCCTTTATGTTTGTTTAAGGTCTAGCTTATGTAGAAGGCCCATAAGCTTAGGCCCAAGCCCATATAAGAAAGGATGGGAACTAGGAGTGTTGCCCTAGCTTCCCTCCTATAAATACTCTTGTAAACCCTTACTTGAGGGTTGGTTGTTCAAGTTTTCTTTCTTTCACATATGCCTACGCATAACCGGTCTTATTATTGTTTGTGTGTGTGTTAGATCATGTTCAATCGCCTCATCTCCTTTCTATATTACTTGTGTTTGTAAAACTAGTGACCTAACACTTAGATAGGTATATCTTTTGATTTTAGCAAATTGATCTCAATCATCTTTGAATCAAAATTAGGGTCAAATATTAGTTTTTCATTTCTCTTTATTTTTAAAGATTTTAGTAAATTCCTCTTAGGACATCATCTGACTTCTAGGACTTGTTGTCACCATTTCTCCACATTAAATTAAATGGAATCCTTGTCAAACATATAGTTAGACTACCCAAGATCAATTTTCTTGGCCAAAACCATCATTAAGCACCATCACTTATTATGGTTGAGGATTTGAGATATCCAACTGCTAAAGACTTCAAAATTAAGTCAAAACCTCGAAATCCATTAATGATAAACCTTACAAAAGCATAATGACTTCACCTAAATCCTGTCTGATAGCCGGATCCCTGGTCCATAACCAGGCGGATCCCTGCTGAGAGGGATCCGCGGGATCCGTGCATTCAGAAAGAATAAATCATCTTCCTTATTCAAATTCAAGTTACCTTTTGGTTCTCTAAACCACTTTTAGCATTCATTAATTACCCTCCTAGAGCTGATCAAAACCTCAAGAGCATGCTTAGTCCTCTAAGTGGCCAAGGATTTAATTTCCTAATTCAAATTATCCTTTATAAACCAAACAACCTTAGGATTAAGTCACCACTCTCAATCACATCTCAAAAATCAGCAACTAAAGAAGCTCTTACAAGCACCATCATCACTATGACTAAGGCCCTTAGCATCAATTCTTCAACCATAGGATCATCCAAGAGAAAAGGTCAAATGATCCATGAAATCTCATCCACCGAAACATCTCCCATTAGAGATAAAGAAGCTAGAATCTCACTTCATCAAACCCATCCAAAGGCTAAGAGAACCGCAAGGAATAGTATCAAACCTTTCGGACTAGAAAAAGGGTCATCTAGTTCAAAACCAAACATGGCTAGTTCTAGCAAGCCATCAAAACCATCATTCATTATGCATGGACTACAATCCTTGAATGAGCCTCTTCCTCACCCGAACATCTACTCGTTAGATCACTCACCACCAAGAACCTCCCATTCACCAACCTTTTCATTGAATAGGGAACCACCCATAACACCAACTAGCCCATCATGGGAGACAAGGAATAACCTTGATCATATGGAAGAAGTTCCATTACCACCTTCATTTTTAGAACCTCTTCCTACTCCTCAAAATGAAGACCCACAAGCACACATAGAGCCTCCTCAAAGTATCCAGTTCCCTCCGGGTCCAAACCAAGACAATAATTGTTCAAATTGTCTAAACACTCAAGGACTTGTTCAAGAAGTACGAAATGAGATACATTTCATGTTTAATCATCTTCTTGCAAAGTTGGATCAAATCAACAATTCCACTCATCCCTAGACTCAAGCACATTGTAGCATTTTAAGTCTAGTATCTAGTTAGTATTTAGTGGTACTTGTATGTCCGAGTTCATTCTCTTAGTTTTTAGAGATTTGGTTGGTTATCTCTTGTTTTATTGAATGAACATTTATATGCTTTGATTATTCTGTGCGTTGTGCTCTTTATTGCACGGATATATTGTGTCCACACTAGCATTGATTGAAACACTCTCATTGCTGAAGAAACTGTCAACAGACAGCCGGATCCCTCCATAATGCCTAGACGGATCCCTTCAAGAAGGGAACCGTGGGATCCGTGGATCAGAAGCACAAATTTCTACTAACTTGAGTTTTATTTGCAGGAAATTATGCACTATACTCTTGTTTTCTAACCTTTACTTTGTAGATTTTCAAAATAACACATGAATATTTTGCACCATAAAGCTAGGGGGAGCTTTGTGTCAAACGATATTTGCAAAACATTTGCAACTTTAATCCGTTCTTGGATTATACTTCATGATACCCCATTGCATATTTGCAATCTTCAAGGGGGAGCACGCTTTTCGTCACTTAGACGAACCATTTGCAAATTTAATTGCAAACACAATTAGTTTATTTTACGTCATGTCCTTGACGCCCTTTCAAAGGGATGGACTCGTCAAGGGGGAGTTAAGACGAGTACCATTCCTGTCACTTATTCTCTTTACATTTTTTGCATAACATTCTTGTAAAAATTGTGTTAGTTTCTTTTAGCTCTTTTTGTTTCGACAAAAAGGGGGAGAAGAAAGTAAAAACTGCAAATTCAAACTCTTACGAATTTTAGTTTTTCCTTAAAATAATCTTATGTTTTGTCATCAACAAAAAGGGGAGATTGTTAATACAAATAAGCCGTAAAAATGTTTATTTATATTTTACGATCTTCTTATGTTTTGTCGATAACAAAAGTAAGATCATTTTAACGAAACAAATAAAATACGTAAATGGTTTGAACTAATAGTTTTATAACACACCTACGCTTTCACATAAAACACTAAAACTAATATAAGTGATTTTATGCTTTAGATATACATATGTATAACAAATAGTGTTTACATATTGGGATAACATATACCTAACTAAGTATACACTAAAATGGGTAAAAACAAGTATATACTAAAATGGGTAAAAACAAGTATATACTAAATAGGTAAAAACTAGCAAATGGTTTTTGACCCATAACCCATGGTTTTATTTATACCACTTAACCAAGTTCATTGTATCCTTAAGATACATTGTATCTAAAAAGAAAACCATGGATCAACCCATGACCCATGACCCATAACCTAAAATACCCATGGGCAAAGAGGAGCTTTCCATGGATCCCTGGCTTTGTGCTAGCCGGATCCCAAGTGGAAGGGATCCGTGGGATCCGGGGAAACAGTAGAGAATTTTCTCTATAAATAGAGAGCCATTTCTTCCTTTCTATTCATTACTTTACACACATACTTTCCCCAAGTATTCTAACCCTCTAACCTCAGATCCAAGTGATCTATGTAGTTTGTCTTGTGTTTTTGTGTGATCTTCTAGGTTCCTCTTAAAGGAGCGATCACCACTTCTTGAAGACGTGCAAGCTCAAGTCCATGAGTTTCAATGCTTCGTCATCATCAAGACAACTAAGGTTCTCTTGTTGATAGTTCTTCCTTTCTCCATAGATGTTGGGTTAAAGGCATTAGTGAAGGATGCCGAAAGTGTCAAGACGAAAGCATTAGTGAAAGGTGATTATCATTCGTGTCAAGAGCATTAGTGAAGAATGCTATAGGTCTCAAGACGAAGGCATTAGTGAAGGGTGCCAAGCGTTGTGTCAAAGACATTAGTGAAGGATGCCAAAGAATCAAATCAAGTAGCATTTGTGAAGAAATGCCTAGGTCGTATAATCGATGAGGTGCATCGTTATACATATAAGTATTTGTTTATTTACAAGGATGGTGATATCCTTGATGGTGTTGTAACAAGGAGTAGATCTCCTTGAGATTAGGTGTTGTGTCGTGAAGGGTAGTAGTTCCTCCATAGTAATAGAACTAGGTACTTAGCCTAGTACCTAATAAAGGGTAGGCGACATTGTGATAGGATTAGTTCTCCTAAGGTGTGAAAAAACTTGGTGGTTAGCGTAGCACCATATAAAGGGTAGGTGATGTTGTGTTAAGTGTGGTTCGCCTTGGTGTGAAAGAACTCGGTATTTAGCTTTGTACCGGAAAAAGGTTAAGCGACGTTGTGAAGGCTTCTCCGCCACAAGGAGTTGGTGTAGTGCTTACGAACTCTCGAGTAGGTGACTCGGGGAGTGGAGTAGGGCAAGGAAGGTGTCCTTGTAGTCGAACCACTATAAATAACTTGTGTCGTGGTGATGTGCTTCTTACTCTTTATGTTTCATTACACATCTATATATCTATCTATCAACGTCCAACATAAACTATCAAATAGATTGACATAAGTCGATCTAAATATTTAAAAGGAAGTTTTAAATGGGTAAAACTATTCAACCCCCCCTTCTAGTTTTCCACAAACTTATTTAAACAAGATCATTTACATGCATCACATATAAGAACACTCCTACAATTTCCTACATCCTTACACACAAGTATATTCAAGAATTACTCCATGACAATCATAACATAACACCAGTAGTAACAAGGTAATTCAAATAATTCAATAGAATAGAAATTCATGACAAGTTCAATAGAATACCTAAGCTTTGGATTACAATAATTAGAAATTGTGGAATATAGCAACGACACGCCTCCAATCGTCTTAGCCTAATCGTACAACTCTAAATGATTACACAATGGATGAGAATTTCTCTCACCACTCTCCTGGACGTTTTACAGCAGATACAAGACTTTTGGGATGAATAATAAGGGTTGGTAATAGCTTTGGGGTAAACTATTACCCTTTTGGGTGTGTCACACTAGACTACTAAGTCTAGGTTCATTTTATAGCTAAAAACCCTTTACTATCAGGCTAAAAATGTCCCAAACAAGTTATTAACTGGAAATGATTGGCCTTTCATGATTAATAGAAGTTAAGGCAACAATAAATGACCAAAAGTGTAACTCCAGGGGTCGCAGCCGGATCGGTTGTGACGTAGCCGATCCGGTTGCGTTTTATCCATCACCCCAGCCGATCCGGTTACGGGGCTCCGACCGATCGGCTGGGAGCCTTTCGTACACCCAAACTTGACTTTGGTTGACTTTTCTCGATTCGTCCCTTTTTCTTTGCTTTCGATGCTGATTTCCAAGACGAAACTTGATCTTTATTTGATGTAGACACTTAGAAATCATTGCGCTTCCTAATCATTGAGTCCAAGAGCTTCCTCACTTGACTTTCTTCCTCGGGAATTATCTAGATGTGCATGAAATCTTCATTTCTTCACCTTTTACGATACCTGGCTATATTCACATACAAATACGCTTCTTTTGCACTTTTGCAACAATTATGAGTAAATATAGCCGATTAACACACACAAAATCAACAATAACGCTACTAAAAACATACTCATATCAAGTGTTATCAAATTCCCCCATACTTAAGTTCTACTCGCCCTCGAGTAGGTCTAGCATTTATGAAAACCGATTTCAATGGTCTCGACACCGTGGTTCAAAAAATCTAACAATCACCTCAAGAGAAATAATTATTAATTTGCTTTTAATATGTGAAAAATTTAAAAATGAACCAAATGACTTTAGATAACATAACTAAACACCCCACGAATGATTTTAAAAATTCACTCAACGCTCATATATTGGTGGATATATGTAAACTCAATGCCTAGTCATGATTAATGCTTTTTACCATAAGCTTGTACAAGTATCAAGACAAATAAAATAAAATCATCAAAGAGGGCTTTTATTCGGGTTATAATGTTAAGGCTTTGGTTTTATAAAATGGAATGGATAAGGCATGGGATAGTTTATGAAATTGGTTTTAAAAGAAAAGTAAAGTCAAGTCTAAACCTCCATGTTGCTAGCCATCACACAAACCACACTCCCGAAAATTATTATAATTTCTTCTTCTTCACATATCGATCTCTAAACATATATAACTCAATTTAGCTCATTGGCTAATCAATATACTCAATATAGCACATTGGCTATAACCATAATTTTTTTCCCCCACACTTAGTATGAGCATACACCACAAAAAATACAAATGAGAAAGACGTCTCCTTCATCTTTGTTGAAGAATGGTACACACAAATGACAAAGTGTAGCTTCTTCATAATCATCAAAAACAATCCAACACTCCAAACAACTAGCAACAAACCAATAGACATTTACATGGGTTGGCTATGGTTTAAGGTGTAAAATATTTTTGTATTTTTCTGGATTTTAACAAAAACGAAAAGATTGGCTCGAAGGGTGTAACTAAGGGTATCTAGTGCTAAAAATGAGCACTAACAAATGGGTCCATATTGTTAGGAATTAGAAATTCCCGGTATTAAAGAGTCGGACACCTCAAGTATATGTAATCGTTAGAAAGCTCGTAGTCGTGGTAATTCTTAAGTTAGGTAGTATTTAGTTAAGTAACTCCGTGGAGGACGGACGGGTCTTTACCCACTGTATGCCTGATCTACAGCCCGATGTGTGGCGATTTATGTAAGACTATAAATACTCTCTACCTTCCAAGGTAGAGAGTTAGAGCTCATAATAATATCTTTCACTTTCTCTCACTAAGTTCCCTAAACCTCTAACTTTCTCTCTCTAGAATTCCATCTATATGCTACTTTGTGTTATGGTTTGATGTGTATGTGAAAAGTTATATCTTACAATTGGTATCAAGAGCCGTGGTTAGATCATATCTTGCACATCTTTGGATTTATAGTGGTTTTTAGGTGGTTTTTGAGTTTGAAAAAGTTTAGTGGTTTTTGCATCATTTGGGTGATTTCTTGTGTTAAAGTTTGAATTTTGTTGGTACTTTTATGTTTAGAATCATCACAGGTGTTTAGGTTTTCATTTGGTAAGCTTGAATCATCTTGGTTGGGTTGTTTTTGGATTGAAAAGTGATGTTTATATGGTTTTTCAAGCTAGCGACTTAGCTCACGGAGTATTTTCTTGGTAGCGACTTGCTTCACATTTTTGTAGCGACTTACAGTGTTGGAGCTAGCGAGTTAGATCTAGCGAGTTAAAGTACAAGTAGTGGACTCTCCACTACGAGTAGCGACTTGGTGGTAGCGACTTGGTCTGTAGCGAGTTGCTCTTTAGCGACTTGTATCTCTAGCGACTTGTGTAGCGAATTGCTGCCAAAATTTGGCTAGCGACTTGGTCTGTAGCGAGTTACTACTTAGCGACTTGCTTTCTGTCTAGCGACTTGGGATTCTAGCGACTTAGCTGTCTAGCGAATTATGAGTTAGCGACTTAGTGCATTATTTTCTAGCGACTTAGTGCATTATCTTCTAGCGACTTAATTCATAATCTTCTAGCGACTTGAGTGATTGTTTACGGTTTTCTCTTGATTTAGTAAAATCCCGTGAAAGAATCTATTTCCCGGTTTAATCATAGAGTTATAAAATCCCGTATAATCTGTTAACATGTCTACCAACGTCCCTACTGTCATCTCCACTGTTGCCGAGGATGTACAAGCAGCTGGCTCAGATACTCGTCCACCCATGCTTGACAGAACTGACTACGACTCTTGGGCTCAACGAATCAGATTGTATTGCCTTGGAAAGGAAAATGGTGTCAACATTCTCAAATCCATTGATGAAGGACCATATCGAGTTGAGACGACTAGAGACATACTTGATACTAATGAAGATGGTACTCCTGTTTACGGAATGGACAGACCTAAGATGTATGATGAGCTTGATGATAAGGAGAAAAAGAGATTCGATGCAGATATCAGGGCTTCAAACATTGTTCTTCAAGGTCTTCCTAAAGACATCTACAAGCTGATCAATCATAACACTGAAGCAAAGGCAGTTTGGGATAATGTTAAGATGCTTCTCTCAGGTTCAGAATTAACTATGGAAGACAGAGAATCCCAACTCTATGACGAATTTGAGCACTTCAAGATGAAACCAGATGAGAGTGTCTATGAGTACTATGTGAGATTTCATAAGTTAGTGAATGACATGAGGAACATCAGAATGACTATGCCTAACATTCAGCTGAACTCAAAGTTTGTGAACAACATGAATCCCGAATGGCACAAGTTTGTCACAGCTGTGAAGCTCACTAAAGGATTGAAGAATACAAACTATGAGAAACTCTATGCCTTCCTCCTTCAGAATGAGAGACATGCTATGTTTGAAAAATTGATTCTCAATCAGTTCAAAACCAACCAGGGAGAGACAAGCTCGTCTAATAACTCAACAGCCTTCTACTTAAACATCGGAATCACAACCAAAGCATCACAAGTCATACCATTGGGGAATGGTAATCACAAACTCATTCCTGATCCCATGTTCAAACAAGCTGATGCTGATGCACACGTGGGTAACATCATTAATCAACTAGCTCTTCTCATTAGTCAAAACATGAATTCTCTCCCACAAACCAACAACAACCTCAGAACTGCATCTAACCCACATAATCAAGCCACTGTTAAAGATGGAAGGATCGTGGTGCAACCAGTTCAGGAAAGACAGTATGATCAGGGAAGAGGTGGAGCTGGGAGAGGTTATGTTGGCAACCAGAATCGAGGAAGAAATGGTAACCAAGGTCAAGCTAAGCCAATCAAATGCTATAACTGTGGTGGTAAAGGACACATTGCAAGGAACTGCACATCTCTAAAGCGTCCACAGAATCCTGATTACTTCAGAGATAAGATGTTGCTGGCACAAGCTCAGGACAATGGTGCTGCGTTGGATGAAGAGGAATTGCTGTTTCTTGCTGAGGGCAATGCCAAGACCTATGATGCAGATGTGGATGAGCAGCCTATTCAGGAGATATGTCACAATCATCAGAATGCCTTTCAAGTCGCTGACTGTGATGCATACGACTCTGATGTAGATGATGGACCTACTGCACACACAATCTTTGTGGCTAGCATCTCTCCAATGGTTTCTCCCAAGATCTCTTCTTCACCACAAGCTGGCCCATCCAAGGACAAACTCATCTCAGAGGTATTAAAACTATACGATGATGCTGATGTGCAACAGATGCATGACAAAGTACAATCAACTGAAACTATTGAATCAAACGTTGAAAATATGGGTAATAACAATATTGTCCCATACGATCAATACGTGAAACAAAGTGAAAGTGAAGTTGTACCAAGTGATGCATCTTCTGCAGTCAACAATGACTATGTCTTGGATGAATACACTGCATGTGCTCCTGATGATTCCATAATTTCTGAACTAAATGCCTATAAGGAACGTGTTGCTATTTATGAACAACGTGCAAAATTTGAGTTGACCACTCGTGAGCAGGAAATGGATGTCCAAGTGAGTACAGTAATTAGAAAAAGTAAGTTTAGAGAAGAAGTATTGAAACAAGAATTAAATTCCTTGCAAGAAAAACTTTCTAAAACAGCTAAACAAAAACAAGAACTTCAAGAAAATGTGAAAATGCTTAAGCATGAATTTAATGCAAAGGAATCAAAACTCTTGAGAGATTTTTCTAATCTGACAACTTTGAAAAACAAACTTGAAAACAAGTTGTACATACAAGGAAACACCATTCAGACTGCTCACATGGTCACCAAACATCGAGTCTTAAGCGATAAGCATAGCATTCCCCTTGTTGAGGAACCAAATCCAGAGGTAATTAAAAAGGCTAGAAATGCTCATAAGGTGCTTTATGATGGTGATGAAATCCTTAAGCCTAGACAGAAACCTAGTTGCGTTGAGTGCACTGAGGAAGATAAGAAATCAAATGAAATCACTAGGGAAAAGATGAATAAGAAACAAAATGATCCCAAATGCAAAGAGAAAAACATAATTATCACTCCTCATGATTACAAGAAGGAAAACTGGATTTCCTTGAACAAGTTTAAGCCTCAGACTTTGTTGACTCCCGAACAAGCCTTCTGGAAAAAGGATTTAGATAAGCAGAAAGCGGAAAATATTGTTGAAACAAACCCTCCCCTTAGGAAAATGCCTAGAGCGACTGTGTATCCTCCTAATACACCAATGCATCTTGTACCTAGAACAATTGCCACTAAAAGCAAGACATTAATTAGTCAATACGTTATATTTCAACTATTTGTTGATTTTGAGAAAACTTGCAAGAAAAGGATCACACCCACAGGTATAACTGAAGGAGAAAGGGGTTTTGAACAAATGAAAGAATGTTATTTAACTGAGGTCATGCCCTTCTTTAAACTTCTAAAAGATCATTTTGAGAGTCTTAAAAAGGGGATAGAAACTGATATTAAGGGAATGGAAAAGGAATTTGATGCAATGGTTGTTGAAGTTAGTGACTATGAGCGTGCACTAAAATATAATGAGATTGAGAGAAAGAACCTGCATACATTAAATGAGAATCTTATTACTGAATGTGTTGCTCAAGATGTCTTTTTCACTGCTTCAAATTGCTCTATTAATGCTTCCAAATTTCATGAACTATCTGTGGCCCTGAAAGTCTCCCATGATCGTGTCATTGAACTTGAAAAAACCAATTCTAAACTAAATGAGAAAATTGAACTGGATGATCACGACAATTTGGTTAAACATTTTTCTAAACTAGAAGTTGAGTATTTTAATCTACAACTAAAATATCAACATCTCAAAGAAAATGTCAAAACTTCAAATATCAAGACATCTTCATATGCTCCAGAGTTTGATGCAGTTTTTCAAATTAACAAACGAGATGAACAGATTCAAGCTCAGTGTAACACGATCAGAAAGTTGAAAGCCCAAATCTCTCAATTAAAGGGTCAAACGAACAATATGACAGGCTCCCAAATGCCTCCTCCTTTAGATTCTCAGAATTCTCAAACGTTTCATCTTCAAAACCTAGTAAATGCTTTACAAAAGGAAAACGAAAGTTTCCTAGAAGAAAATGAAAAGGTTAAACGTCATTTCAATGAGTTATTTGAATCAATTAAAGTCACTCGTAACAAAAACAACGAACAAATAGCTTCATTGCAAAAGGAAATTGAGAATCTGAAGAGTCAGGTAAAAGGGAAAATGCCAATGACCAATGGGGAGAATGTTGTATCAAAGGTTCACTCTTGTAATAAATATGCTTTATCTGTGACATATGTCCCTCCTCATCTAAGGAACAACAAACTTGCCATTCAAACATACTTCTCATCCCTTAAGGATTGCCTAGAATGTCTGCGTGAGATTGTTGAAGAGGATAAGCTAGAGAAACCTCATGATAATGCAATTGGACATGCATGCTTATATGCCAAACGATCTCAAGAAATCTAAGAATGCTTGATCACAATATGCCCAAAGACATTAGGTGAGAGAGTTAACCCTTTGATTCCATGCTCGATGCCTAAGGCCAAATATGATATGCACTCGATTCCCAATGTTTTGAATGTGAACCGTAGTGTACCCTTGAGTAGTTCAGATTCTAGATCTGTCAATGCTAAGAGAGAGAACTCAAAGATGCCTTCTAGGAGTACTAATCTCAGTACCTCTAGTTTTAAGAAAGTGAACCTTAGTGCACCTGCATGTAGTTCAGATCCCAGCACATCTAAACAGGTGGTGCAAAGAGTAGTAAACCAAACTAATGTTCCCATTCCCTCTACAGGAGTAATCAGTGACATTAAAGGGAGCAGGTCAAAGTCTCAAGACAATACAAGGAATGATAGGGCCTCGCAAGCTAAGAATGTCCACTGGAAAAGAGTAGAAGAACAATCTAGGAACTTTATGTTTGAATCGAATAAAACGAATCGTGTTGATTCTAGTATTAGCCATAGGCGTACTGTAATTAATTCGAATTCTGATACTATTTGCAAACCTTGTACTGATGTCTGCTTGAATTATGTTTCTAATCATGAATGTGGTGTTAATGTTCTGCCCAATGATGTTAATTGTCCAGTTAATATTGTTAATGCTAAAGTTCATGCTAGGAAGGCTAAAAGGCAAAAACGTAAGAAAGTTAGAAAACAGTGGAAACCCACAGGAAGAACATTCAGTAAAATAGGCTTTTATTGGACACCTGTTGGTCTTAAGACTAATCAGATAATGCCCACTAGAAAATGGATGCCTACTGGTAGAACTATTCCCTTAAGAAGTGATCACACTGTGAACAGGGCTAATACTGACACTAGTACTGCATCTATTCACATCGATTCCATTGCCTCACTTTCTGATATGAATGCTTCTATTTCTGATGTGGGTGTTCCAAACATTGTTACTAACCAAATGGAACCCATTCTTGCATGGGGATCCCAATTATCCAGTTATCCATTCTTGTCTGTGTTCAACTGCAGATCGTTCAAATCGTTCTGTGGTACCTGGACTCAGGCTGTTCCAAGCATATGACTGGAGACCGGTCGCGGCTCATGAACTTCGTGAGCAAATTCATCGGGACTGTTAGATTTGGTAATGATCATTTCGGTGCTATTATGGGTTATGGAGATTATGTTGTTGGTGATAGTGTCATCTCTAGAGTGTATTATGTGGAAGGTTTAGGTCATAATCTGTTCTCTGTTGGTCAATTCTGTGATTCTGATCTAGAAGTAGCCTTCAGAAAACATACCTGCTTTGTTAGAGATCTTAATGGTAAGGAACTGTTAAAAGGAACTCGTGGCTCAAATCTTTACACCATCTCTATCGATGACATGATGAGGGCCTCTCCAATCTGCTTGTTATCAAAGGCTTCTAATACAAAGTCATGGTTATGGCATCGTCGTCTCAATCACTTGAACTTCGGCACCATTAACGATCTTTCCAGAAAGGACTTAGTTGTAGGTTTACCTAGACTAAAGTACGAAAAGGATCATCTTTGTTCAGCATGTCAATTGGGAAAAAGCAAGAAGTATGCCCATAAACCCAAACCTACTAACTCTGTCACAGAAGTTCTTCATAAGATTCATATGGATTTATGTGGACCAATGAGAGTGCAGAATATCTTTGGGAAGAAATATGTGTTAGTTGTGGTTGATGATTACTCTAGATTCACCTGGGTCAAGTTCTTAAGGACAAAGGATGAAACTCCTGATATCATCATCAAACTCATCAAACAGCTGCAGGTTCGACTAAACAAAACTGTCAGAATTATCAGAACAGACAATGGAACTGAGTTTGTCAACAAACAACTTAGTGAATTCTATGAAAGCGTTGGAATCAGCCATCAAAGAAGTGTTCCACGAACCCCTCAACAGAACGGTGTAGTTGAAAGACGAAATCGTACTCTTGTTGAAGCCGCTAGAACAATGCTGATATACTCAAAGGTTCCAATGTTTCTCTGGGCTGTAGCAATTGCCACTGCATGCTACACACAAAATCGTTCCCTGATTCACACTGTTCATGGAAAAACTCCATATGAACTTGTCCACAACAGAAAACCTAATCTATCTTTCCTTCGTGTGTTTGGTGCATTGTGCTATCCAACTAATGAGGGTCAAGACTTAGGCAAACTTAGGGCCAAAGCTGACATTGGAGTATTTGTAGGATATGCATCAAACAAAAAGGGATACCGAATCTACAACAAAAGAACCCGAAATATCATGGAAACAATTCACGTTACGTTTGATGAGCTGACCGGTCAAATGGCTCCTGGACACTCCAGCTCAGGACCTGCACTTCAAAACAGTCCCATTGGTTCATCCCTTGTTCCAAACTCCTCTCAAGAAACTCCATATGCACCTCCATCTGAAGATGATGTAAAGAAATTGTTTGATCCTATGTTTGATGAACTGTATGATTCAATTACTAATGAGGTGCTGATCCCTACAACAGAGGTTGCTCATATTCCAGTGAATGAAGTCAATCCTTCAGTCTCAATATCTTTAAGTCAAGAAGCACCTGCTGCTGATCCTTCAGTCTCATCAACAAATCATCATTCTTCAAATGTACATCATGGAAATGTTTCTGGCATCAATGATGAAGTTAATCCCTTTGCTACTCCTGAAGATGCTCCATTTGAAAACATATTTGCTACTCCTGAATCATCATCAGAACCATCTTCTTCAGGAGACATCGACTCAGCTACCTCAGTTCCTCAACAAATGCCACATGAACACCTCAGAAAATGGACTCACGATCATCCATTAGACAACATCATTTGCAATCCCTCTCGTCCTGTATCAACCCGGAAACAACTTGCAACCGATGCCTTATGGTGTTTCTTCAACTCCGTACTATCTAAGATCGAACCAAAAGATGTTAAAACCGCCATGAATGAAGACAGCTGGTTCAATGCTATGCAAGATGAAATTCATGAGTTTGATCGTCTTGATGTATGGGAGTTAGTACCTGCTCCAGACTGTGCTATGATTATAGCTCTAAAATGGATCTTCAAAGTAAAACTTGATGAGCATGGTGATGTGTTGAAGAACAAGGCTCGATTAGTTGCTAAAGGATATCGTCAAGAGGAGGGTATAGACTTTGAAGAATCTTTTGCTCCAGTTGCTCGAATCGAGGCAATCAGAATCTTTCTGGCTAATGCTGCTAGTAAGAACATGGTAGTTTATCAGATGGATGTAAAGACGGCATTTCTAAACGGAGATCTTAAATAAGTCGTCTACGTCAGCCAACCTGAAGGATTTGTGAATCAAGAGCATCCTACTCACGTTTATTGTTTGAAGAAGGCTCTTTACGGTTTAAAGCAAGCTCCAAGGGCATGGTATGATACACTGTCAAAGTTTCTTCTATCAACCGGATTCATCAAAGGAGCAGTTGATCCTACATTGTTCACCAGGAAGTCAGGCAAACATTTGATTCATGTTCAAATTTATGTTGATGATATTATTTTTGCCTCGACTGACCCAATGGAATGTGATCGTTTTTCAAATGAAATGAGTTCAAAGTTTCAAATGTCAATGATGGGACAAATGTCATTTTTCTTGGGATTACAAATTTCTCAAAGTCCCGGAGGCATTTTCATAAATCAATCTAAATATGCAACAAAGATTTTAAAGAAATTTGGATTTGATTCAAGTGACCCTGTTGACACCCCCATGATTGACCGAACCAAACTAGATGAGGACCTCTCAGGGATCATGATTGACCAAACTAAATATCGAAGTATGATTGGATCCCTGATGTATCTCACTGCTAGTAGACCAGACATCTTGTTCGCTGTTTGCATGTGTGCTAGATACCAGGCTAAGCCTACTAAAAAGCACCTTGAAGCAGTTAAACGGGTCTTTCGGTATCTCCAAGGAACCGTCAATATGGGACTATGGTACCCGAAGGACACCGGTATGTCACTTACGGCCTATGCAGATGCTGATCATGCAGGTTGTCAAGATACACGTCGAAGTACGTCAGGAGGTGCTCAGTTTTTGGGTGATAAGCTTGTGAGCTGGTCTTCAAAGAAGCAAATGAGTACTTCTATTTCCTCTACAGAGGCTGAATACATAGCCATGTCATCTTGTTGTGCTCAAATCTTATGGATGAGATCTCAATTATCTGACTATGGCTTTGAATTCAACAAAATCCCTCTGTACTGTGATAATAAAAGTGCTATTGCTCTCTCATGCAACAACGTTCAACACTCAAGAGCAAAGCATATCGACATTCGACATCATTTCATCAGGGAACAAGTGGAAAAAGGTGTGGTGGAACTATATTTTGTGAGGTCTGAATATCAGTTAGCAGACATCTTCACCAAAGCTCTTCCAAGAGAACGTTTTGAGTTTATTCTTCCACGACTTGGCTTGAAAAGCCTTCAACCAGAAACTCTCAAACGTCTTCAGGAGGAAGACGAGGAGTAAAGGTATATCTTCATCTATCTCTTGTAAATAGTTATTTGAAAAACAAAATACAAAAATATAAAACTTTCGAAATCCATAAAAATTTGAAAAATTCGAAAAATCTTAAAAAAAAAAAAAAAAAAAATATATATATATATATATATATATATATATATATATATATATATATATATATATATATATATATATATATATATATATTGTCTTTTTGTCATGTTTCTCTCGATTCGATAATATCTACGGTCTTGATGTTGTCATTCAAAGAATGACACGGGACTTTAGATGTTGCTCGAATTTTATTAAAAAAAAATAAAAAAAAAAAATATATATATATATATATATATATATATATATATATATATATATATATATATATATATATATATATATATTTTTGGGAGAAAGAGAAAATGGTTTATTGTCATTTTCAGGCAATAACCCGGTTTTAATAGAAAGAACAGAGCCATGTCTTAACATGTTTTCACATTCCATGCTCTGATTCTATAAACATTTATCTGCTGAAAACCAAATGCTTTGAAAAATAACTCGATCTCTATTTTTGATAATCATCTGGACTTATTTGTCAAAATCTCTATCTCTCAATCAACAACCTATGTCATTGATTGAGGGGGAGAATGATTTCAATTAAATCAAAATGTTATTTGGCATTAAATTGTTTTCAAAAAGATATACATGCATGTTTTATCAATGGAGTTTAAAGTCTTAAAATCCGATCCTTATCAGTTCAAACGCTTTCACAATCAAGTCACAATTCTCCTTAAAAGCTTTCAAAATCAATTTAAATCTATACGAGATCACAAATCTCAAATGTTTTGATAATTGTGATCAGGGGAGAATGTGTGATTTAAATTGGATATAAACTGATAATTCGGGAAATGGTTTCATAAGAGTGTACATGCTGTCCTTCCCACATGTGACAAACGATTTCAAATTTTCCGTGCACATGTTGAGGGGGAGCATCTATATTAAACCTTTGATTTGAAACGTGATCATTCATCCCAATGTGCAGGTTCCCTCTAGTATGTGCAAAACTCTTTTCAAATCTCGAGGCACATATTGAGGGGGAGCAAATTTATGGAAACCTCATCCTTCCCGGAAATGCTATATCTACTTGATTTGATGTAGGAAGCGATCTTGATATCTTTTAGAAAATTGTAATCAAAGAAGTTAATTCTTTCTCTTGCCTCCGTGTGCAAAACATTTTCAAATACTTGATGCACATGTTGAGGGGGAGTTCTCGTTCTAAAAATATCAGAAAAACAATTCAGGTACAAAATGCTTTGATAATATATCACAAGTATCTGAATTGATTTTAAAATGGTTTTCAATTGGATCCAATGGCAGGCGAACAATTCCAAATTGACCGACCAACTTTACTTCATGTACGGTGATATAAGGATGATAAGGTTAGGTATGTGTTCCCATGATCCGCCAGAACCGGAGGGATCTACCCAGGGACAATCCACTAGTTAGTGTAGAAGTCCTTAGGTATGATGATAAAAGGAGAAAAATGAGATATGGGAAGAGTGCGGACTAAGACTGAGCTAGTACTGGAATAAACCCAACAAGGTTCTAGCTATGAAGTCTCGGTAAGCACTGAAGGGGTTGAAGAATTAAAAAGAATTGAATGAGAAAAGGGTGAAAACAAATAGCCCTCCATTTATTCAACCTTAGGGCAGAAACCGGGTTCAATTCATATGCTACTGATGGTAACATCAGTATTGAAGACAAGACGTCATGGACCCAGTGACGCACTGCACTTCAACTTTCCAAACCACCCAAGTTCCTCTTAAAAGGACTTGTTTCATTCTCACGGGGAACCGACATTATCTATCGACTTTCTCTTAGAGATGGTTGATATTGAAGAAGGAGACCCTCTCCCTAGTCTCCGTCATAGGATCCAAATATGCACAAATTGAGTCTAGAGCCACGAGATCATCAATAAATCTCATTAGGACACTTTCAATGAAGACTCTCTGTTTCACACAATGTGGAAAGAGAGATTATATCTTGAGTCCTACGCATTATCCTTGTGGTATTGCCTGAACATCTGAGTGATGTGTTTACATATTCACTATGAAGATGGAAAGCCTTCTGGAGCCAACATCAAACAAGCTCCTGGTAGGTGGCATGTGAGATCTATTATATAGATCAACCATGTGACAACTGAACAGAAACAATGGGGCGATTCAATCTCTTGAATCAATCCTGGTTCTGGTTATGGATTGACGGATACCTTTGAAAAACCGGTCGTTGTGCTTAAAATCTCTTTTCTTTAGCACATCGACCGTGTACTCATTTTTCAAACCAAAAGGTGTTTTTATGATTGATAATTGATTTTCAATAAAACCTTCGTTGTATTGCAAAAACAATTTCTATTGAGCAATACACGATTGTTTTTCAAATCTCTTTTCATCAACTAGTGGACTTAAAATTCGCTGGTTCACTCACTCCGTGTTGTCTTCTTTGAGACGCTCCGGTTTGAGAACAGCTAGATCAGCTGCGAAACCCTGTCAAGGAAATTCTTCGGAATTATACCTGATCACAGGCAGTACTTGTACTGATCAACGGGGAACCGTGGGCCGTGTACCTCAATTCAACGAAAGTGATCAAAGACACTTTCGTGCGATTTATTGCTAATTGTTGTATGCAGGTACGCCCGACATTTGCAGCTGATCAGAATGAAGCGGTCAATCCATAGCCGCATGCTCACTTAATACATTCATCTCAAAAGAAATCATGATTGGTGCATCAATGACTCTGATATTTTCACTCCATGCTTCTGCTACGATGCTGCCAATATCATGATTCAACAAAAGCTTCCGCTACTCTGATGTGAAGATTTCATGATCCAGAATGTGAGCATGTCGGTCCTAAAGTCACAACATCACATAATACCAACACCACAAAGGATATGTCAGAGATTGTTGATAGCTGATGATCTCAAAAGATGGCTCAAAATGACTATCACGTGGATCAGTAAAAGACCTCCACTTGAAGTAACCAAACATGCAATGTGAAGAATCAATGACTACGAGCTTAGGAGCAAAGGACTACATCAAGAATGCAAGATCAATTGTTAATGTATTATCTGGTTGTATTCAATGTGTTTTTGGTACATGATTGAGGTGACCTCCCTTAGGGGGAGATTGTTAGGAATTAGAAATTCCCGGTATTAAAGAGTCGGTCACCTCAAGTATATGTAATCGTTAGAAAGCTCGTAGTCATGGTAATTCTTAAGTTAGGTAGTATTTAGTTAAGTAACTCCGTGGAGGACGGACGGGTCTTTACCCACTGTATGCCTGATCCACAGTCCGATGTGTGGCGATTTATGTAAGACTATAAATACTCTCTACCTTCCAAGGTAGAGAGTTGGAGCTCATAATAATATCTTTCACTTTCTCTCACTAAGTTCCCTAAACCTCTAACTTTCTCTCTCTAGAATTCCATCTATATGCTACTTTGTGTTATGGTTTGATGTGTATGTGAAAAGTTATATCTTACACATATAAAATGGTTAACTAACCGATGTGGTTAGCAAAAAACATTAGATGTAAAATGGAAGGCCATTTGGGTTAAATCCTATGATTGCCTCTTATCATTTGAACATATTTTTATCACTCGAGAGTGATTTTAACAATATTGCATAACAAGTACAAGTTCTAGAATCGACATAATCACCGGCACACGCATAGTAAAAATATAAAACAAAAAGTTATGTTTTATACAAAAAGAATCTCACAATTTAGTGGAAAAAGGCAATAATGCGCGCTAGAAAATGCTATCGAATCCAAAATGAATTACTTTCGTAATTTGGTCCAAATCAAAAAATTTCAAAAACCTCTTTTTACCATTGAAAAACCCAAGTTGTTTTTAAATATATCTTAATAACGTGCGAAAGCAACTAGACAATCAAGGGCGATTTTCTACTAACTACTTGAATCCAAAAACTTTACCTAAAAATCAAAAATAAGACTAAAAACTAAAAAATTAAAAATCGTATCATTTTTCCTATTTTCTTCCCTCCCCCATACTTAAGTTTTGCATTGTCCTCAATGTAATAAAATGAACTTTATAGTAAAGAAAATGGGAAAAAGAAATAGTCAAAAAGATACCACGGGATAGAATATGCAATGTGCATATTGGGTCATAGGCACGCATGTGAGTTATCCAACTCTAAATATTAACAAACAATAAGCTTCCGTCATATCCATCCTGCAAACAAAACTGCAAAAACACACAAAACAAACAAACAAACAAAACTACAAACAATTCAAACGCTACTTAAAAATAAAAATAAGCAAAGTATGATAATAATCCTAAAGAAATAGTAAGAGATAGAGATAGAGAAAATATTGTTCGACACACATAAGCATTGTTTTTGAAATCACAATCCAAAGAATGATCCACTATCCAATCCACGTTCTTAAAGGCATTACGTCAAGTTCCTCTGGTAATCCTTTGAGCTTTCCACTTCCTACATCTCTCAAATGAGCAAATCCTTCAGCGTCCGTACTCTCGGGCATAATCGGTTCACTAAACAAAACCATCTCATTTGGTTAAATACACCAAGGATTTTTGAAATCGTAGTAATAAAGTGTCCTCCACAAATATAATTAATGCTCCCTATTGCGGCCCTTTGATGAAGGTGTTTGGCAATCAACCACGCTACATACAGTGATCTTAAAGGATGTCTTTCCTCAAAAGTGAATAGTACCCATAAATCATCCTCGAGAATCCTGTCCACATCATGCGCCCTGTGTAGTAGTGACTCAACTATTATCCTGTGAAACACTTGCAAAATTGGCTTTCTAATTGACGAGACTCTACTTTCACCATAAGTCAGCTTACTTTCCGTACTTATTTTTCTCCAAAACCTGTTTTCATCTAATCCTTCCTTATTCCTATCACTCAACATAATTATATATTTAAAATCCCGATTCCTCATATCTTCCTCTGAATATAATCCTAACAAATTACCAAATTCCCATAACGTGATAACATGTTCTTGATCACCTAGCCTGAAAGTAATACATTTGTCCAAGCAAACCCCTACAGCTGTAATGTTCGTCTTCATTCCAAAGGAACACAGAAATTCTAAACACCATTCTTTGTATATGGGCTCATTGATGTTGAGAGCTCTCTTCCACATTTATGTAGTTAGAATCTGCTAGTTCCATAATCTTCTCACCAACAGCTTATCCTCTAAAATCTCATGGCAACCCAAACTTTGCAACACTTCCCAATTAATGATCCGAGGTCGGTGTACTTCTTTTCCTCCTATAGATAGCAAAGCATCATTGAAATGCTTTCGACGATCATCACTCTCTCCACGCCAAATAAGATTCAGGTGGCACTCTGGAATTGGCATTTCTTCTTCCTTCTTTCTTGCTCCTCGGGTTCGTGATGCAACCCCTTTTCTTGAAACATTCTTCACAACATAATCAAGTCGGATTAGTGGTTAGAAACATGCAATATTATCGTAGAAATCATAAATATAAGTTAATATAAGAGTGTTAGAACCAAAGATAAGGTTTATAGAAGCCTCTAGGGTCTAGTTCAAAATTTGCATTTTTCCACATCATAACCTGGAACTGGTTCGGTCGAGGGGCAGCCGATCCGGCTCCTCCCCTGACCTTGGTCCAACCGTTCGGTTGCATTGCACAGCCGATTCGGTTTGCTGATCTGCATAAGGCTATGGCCTTCCAATTGATTTCCCACTAGATTTTTCCAATTTCAATTCACTCCTAAACTTCATTTTATCATCACTAATGATTTCTACAACCTCAATTTGCTCTTAATTCGCATCCAAAACTTCCAATCATCACTTGTTCATCATGCTTAGAACTTACAAGCTTAACTTCAATTCATCAATTACTTGTTCTAACAACAATGTGACATCTAAAATTCACTGAAAATGCATCATCTAACAACTAGGAATCATCAATTTCAACTTAATTTGATTCAATGGCACAAACTATATGAAATCCGAAAATTCAATCATCTGATACTCATTCAATGTTGAATCAATCACTACAATTCTTTTTCCAATGCATTCCTATAAAAATTACCCACTTATTTCTAAAAGATTACAACTTAATTCGAATCCCATCAAAAACCCCCAAATTGGTGACCGAATTTGCAATTCGAATCAAATACTCAAATTAAACCCTAATTAAGTTAATTGATTGCAGATGCTTACTTATTTAGGTGCCATGATGATCTTCTAAAACTCTTATAACCTTCAAACAACTTATTAGTGGTCGAATTTGTGAAACCCAAATGGAGGATTAGTGTGTGTGTGTGTGTGTTTTTCTGGAAAAATGAATTTTTGGTACTTATACTTGCATCCAACCGATTCAGTCATGGACACAACCGTTTCGGTTTGCATTTTTGCAGAATTTTACCTATTTAACTTTACTTGGCCATTTTACCTTCCAAGCAAAAATTGTTTACTCAAAAATCCGATTAAAGATGCACACAACATTCATCCAACCATTTGCAAATTTCAAAAACATCTAACTCAAAAACTAAATCATCAAACTTATCATCATAAACTTAAACTAAAAATCAAAAGGAATTGATTAAAATAACTTCAAACCATAATAATAAGAAAATAAAAACCAAATGAAATCAAAATTCCAAAGTGCATAAAATAAAATTTCATCAAAAGATGAAGATCGAGCAAACAAATGCTTGTTATTATTGTTCCAATGTTCTTCTCCTCGTCACCCCTCAAAATATTCACGCCTTAAAATATCCTCGCTTTGGAATTTTCTAGTCAACTCACGATATGTCTCATAAGTCTTGAACTTTCTAACAAATCTCCTTCCACTAGGGCATAGTATATCGAATTTAACATGTCATTCCCCATCTCCTTCTTCTCTTTTGTATACACTCGTTCCTTTGGGTCCCCATTCCAAATTTTTCAATTGTACGAGTAGAGATCCTAAGAAGTCCGTGAGCTTTTTGTACACAAGGATGTTCTTGAATGGGTTGTAGAAGGCTTCCATAGCAAGTGCACGTTTCATTTCATCTTCTAGATCAAAATATGATGGGGCAAGCGGCCCATACATAGGATTTCCTTGGGCATCACGCCCATCTTCGAAGCAAGTCAAATCATCTTCTGCATCAAAGAGTTCTAAATCCTCCATAAATTCTAACACTTTTCCCCTAGGCTTGGGATAATAAGTTTTCTTGGAGATCCCATCATCAATTATCATAGTCCCCCTCCCCATATCTATTATCGCTCCACAAGTGCGAAGGAAAGGTCTTCCAAGTAAGAGAGGTAGACTTTTATCAACCGGTATATCCAAGACTAGGAAATCGGCTAAATAAGGTTGGTAGCCAATTTGCACCCTCACATTTTTCACTCCCCCATAGCCTTAGCTTGAGAGTTGTCCGCCATGGTTAGCTTAGAATGATTTGGTTGAGGTTTGCTTAGTCCCAAATTCTTGAATAGTGGATAAGGCATAACGTTGACACTCGATCCCGTATCCGCCAAAGCATAAACCGGAGTGGTCCCGTTAACTTTTATAGGTAAAACGAAGTTACCCGGGTCACTCTCTTTCCGCGGCATACCCCGAAATAAGATCCTATCCCTATCCTCATCCGAAAGATCCTTATCTTCCAACCGTGCTCTAGGCAACATAACCGCATCTAGCTTTTTGCGGCAAACAACATAATCTTCTAGCCCTTCGATCACCGGTTTCTTTTCATTAAGTTCAAGGAATTTTTGTTCTAGGTTTAAAAGGATGGCTTCCTTTTGCTCTTGAGTTAAGGGCTTGAAGGTGTTTGGTGAATTTGGTGGTGATGGTGTGTAATCATGGGTCTTGGTGGTGGTAGAGGTGGTGGGAGTTAGTTTATTTAATGAGGTCTTCTTCCTACTAGCCTTTCCGATTTTCACAATCTCCACATTCTCCTTCTCCATGTTTTCACACAAATCCGCGAGCATGTCATTCACCTCCTTCTCTTCCTCCAAATCAGTAATGTTGATTGTCATCTCACCTAAAGCAAAATCTAATTGACATTTAGTTGGCACAAGGAAATCACGTCCAAAGCATACATCCGGTTCATCCGCTTTCCCTTCTTCCAAAACTACAAAATCGGCCTCCAAGATATGACCATGGATATTGATCCAAAGATTCTTAACAATTTTCCTCCCATAAGCTTCATAGTCCAAACAAACGTGGCCAATTTTGTCAAGTACCTTGTCCACAATATAGTTATCCCCATAAGCCATGTTCAATTGAGCATCCCACGCGCTAACCCCTTCAACACTACACGGTGTCCCAAACCTCATAAAAGGTGAATCGTACGCCGTGAGAGGTGCTTGCGTGAAAATCATGACCCTATTCTTTTTAGGAACTTGAACCTTGTTTTCTCCAACTTCTTCCAAATATTCCGAATCAATAGCTAACTCTTTCTTACTTTCTTCCAAGATGTTTCCAATCTTCTCCAATGAGTTACCGGTATCCTTAAACATTTCATCCAAGTTGCGAAGATACTCGGAAATACCACCCAAACTATCCATAACAAACTTATCTAACAAAACAAAATAAAACAAAAACAAATCATCCAAATTATTAGCGTTAGAGTTTGTTAAAATAAAAAAAAACTACAGAAATACATTCTAAACAAGTAAAGACACTTATTAAGACTAAAAACAAAAGCTAAAACTTGAAATTAAGAAAATAGAAAAATTGTTATCGAGGGCTCCAACCGGATCGGTTGGCCCTCCAACCGATTCGGTTGGTGGTATGTCTCAAACCAAAATTCGCCTAGCCGATCCGGTTACGGGCTTCGACCGATCGGCTGGAGTGAATTCCAATTTTTTTTTAAAATTAAAATTAAACTTGGTCATCCGCTTCGCGATGGGACAAAGGTGGGCGTTATCATCGCCGGAGGTCCAAAACTTGGGCTTTAAATGCCAAACTCGTCCCTTGACCAGGATTGCCATAGTCAACTTTAATTTTCTGGATTTCCTTTGAGGGTATAATAGACCATTCACAATTTTGACCCAACCTTCAACCCAGGGACCAATTGTGATTAGGCCTACTAGCCGTTTCTTCCCTGATACACTTGCATCTAATTTCGCGTGAACCTATACACCCACCCAACAAACAACTTTACCAATCATAATACACCATTATCCAGAAACGATAAACTGAAAATCAAAATCCGAATCTAAATCGTCATTTCCAGAACTCAAAAGACCAACCCAAACTTCCAACAAAACCATGTCGATCGATCGTATTAGCAACATGCCAGATGTAGTGATCACTAACATTTTGAATCGGTTTCCTTTGTTAGAAGCGGTGAGAACCTCTAGTTTAGCGCGAAACTGGAGGTCTAAGTGGTCTTTGCTCACCGATGTCATAGTTGATGAGGATTTCTTTTATTATTTAACATATGAGTTTGATAAGAGGCTTGTTACTAGATTCTTAAATCGGCTTATGGGTCCAATAAGAAAGTTTATCTTCGCTGTAGAGCCAAGATCAATGCTTGGAATAGACAACTTTTATTATGAAGAGATTCGCGAGTGGCTCTTGTTTTTGGCTGAGCATGGAATTGAGGAGCTGATTATTACAAACTGGTATGGTGACCCAGTTACGTTCCCAACCCAACTTTACTCTCGTAGTGAGTTGAAACATCTGGTACTTCATGTTTGTGGTACGGCTAGTTTGGAATATTTTCATGGCTTTCCAAATCTACTGAGCATAGAATTGATTCATGTCAATTTTCTAAGCGGTATAGTTTGGGACTTTATTGATGGTTGTCCCTCACTTGAGTCTCTTAAAATGAATCGTCCTAGTACAAACGCGATGAGACTATGGGATATTGCAAAAGTTAGGAATTTGAGGAAGTTAGATTTGAGATTCGGTCGTTATAATGTTGTGACGACAATCACAACATCCGATATCTTTCACCTGACAAGACTTCAAAATCTTGAGACCCTTACATTGGATTTTGATGATTGCACGGTAAGAACAATTTGAGTTTTACACTTATGATTTTACAATGTTAAAGAAATGTGTAACAGTAATGACATTTAATCTTTAAAACTTGTTGTAGTTGATACGGGAAGCTAATTCTAGGATGAATGTGCCATTTGTATCCCTGATTAACCTTAAGCTGTCCCATGTCGATTTTGGGAATATTGTTATGTTATCATTCATCATTGAAATGATTCGTAGATGTCCAAATTTGAAAATGCTGGATACTAGAGTAAGTGTTTTGGAGTAATGCATATGTAGCAAATAAACATTCCTAAATTGCCATGTTTGTGTATCTCTCAACACTATTTGATTTTTCAGGCTGCAAACACGCTTAGTGTTCTACCTTTAGAAAATTTTCCCAATGTTGTAGACAGAAACACATTCAGCCATGGCCAGCTACAGACTGTGGTGTTTCGATCTTTTCCTAGAACAGAGCATGATTTAACTTTAATAAAGTTTATACTTGCGTGTTCCCGGTCTCTAAAGACAATCAATATCAGGCTCAGCGATAGGAGTCATGATGGGAATGAAAATATCAAGAAGAACTGGGAGTTGGCTAGGAAGCTGTTGAAACTCCATCGAGCTTCCCCCATAGCTGTGGTAGATTTCTTTGAGTGGTTGTAGTTCATGTATGGGTTGAATACCCTATGACAATTAATGTTGCAAAATAGTTTTGGTATTTTGGTACAGTATTTGTTTATATGGTTTGCTTAAAATTAGCTTGTTCATATGTTGTTGTTTGTGCGTATTGTAGGTGATGCAAGTTTGACATTCAAAAGTCAAACTTTCATTACCATTTTAATTTGATTGTAGCAAGTAAAACTGCATTTCCAGTTTACTTTAGTTAGTCAATACTTGAAAATGGTGAATGGCTATTTTGTACGTAGTAATAGCATTTTCACTATGTAAAGTCAAAATTGCAAAACCATTACTCAATATTTGACTTTGTAAAGTCAATATTGCAAAACCATTACTCAATATTTGTTTTGGAGTTTATTGATAATTTGATATGCTTTAGAAGTTTGACTTAACAAAGTCAAACTTCTAATGGTTTTGTGTTGTTTAATCTTCAACTAAGTTGTTGTATACGTAAGTTGGCAACTTGAGGAACCAATTGTGTATTCTAAAGTGATTATTGGGCGGGAGTTTTAAGTATGACAACGGCAACCAAGACAAATTCAGGGACCGAGTGTAAAAAAAAAGTAACTATTAGACTCTTGACCGTCTCTTACCGGATACGATTTTTACTTGTGCACACCAACCGATAAACCCATCCACCACTTTTTCCAAATACAAACAATTTCCAATGGAAGATTTTCCCATTTTGAATGAACTCATGGAGATTGTTGGATCATCCAAGTTGAATGATCGTATGGTTGTGTGGTTTAAAGAAGAGGTTGCACAAGAAAGGATTTTGAAAAAGCTAGTTCTTCAGTGCATTGAACATCTTAAGAGAGGAATCATGAAGCGTAGGGAGCTGATCGAAGAGAACGAAGCTCTGGGACCTCAAGGAATAGCGCTTGAATGTTTGGATACGCTAAGGAAAATCCAGTCGAGGCACACACACCAACTTGTTCAATTGATACAGATTGTTGGTCAAACTGATGAAGCTATTCGTTCCAACGAAGGTTTTGTTAAGAAAATGGCTGAACATAATGCCTGAATTTTAGGTTTTTCATAGGGGTAGATGCGGTCTTTTGGGTGCTAGTTTTGGAAATATAGGTTGGTAAAAAGGGTATGTAAATTGGATCTTTTGTTTAGTTGTTGGTCTTGGTTTGATGTAGTTGTTTCTGATCTTTAACCGACTATATTAATGATAAAATATCATCTAAGTTTTATGTATTTAATTTGTTCTTGTAATGTGATATTGGGTGTATTTTAGTCTAATTAATATCAGCAAAACCAAACATCCCCTTGTATCAACAAAACCAAACAGCCCCTTTTATCAGCAAAAGTTGAATCAGCAAAACCAAACGCCCCCGTATCAGCAAAAGCAAAGGCATCGCTTTAAAAATAGACTAAAAATATGTGTTAAAAATGAAAATGCTTTAGCAGTAAATCATAATGTATCACCAAACATCCCCTTGTATCAGCAAAACCAAACAACCCCTTTTATCAGCAAAAGTTGTTACAGCAAAACCAAACACCCCCGTATCAGCAAAAGCAAAGGCAGTGGTTTAAAAATATGTGTTGAAAATGCAAACGCTTTAGCACTAAATAATAATGTATTGACAATGGTGTATTGTTTAGGAAGAAATTGGTTTGGTGTTAGTGTTGACTGTGGGACTGAACACGCCCAATGTTTCAAATTGTAACATCTTGAATTTTGACTTACCCAAGTCAAACAAACTTACGAAAGGCAAAAAATTGTAACTTACTATTGTGGTATGACTTGGGTAAGTCAAACCTATTAAGAAATGCAAAACGATTTCAAGCAGATACAATGCACAACCAAACACATTTACTTACATAAGAACCCAAATTTTTATTCATCGATTTCATGTTCTAAACACCTACAAAGTTTACTATCATCTAAACATACACTTAGCTAGACCCACAACTCTCCCTATCATCCTTTTCCTTCATTTCCTTCCTTTCTTTAAGATATTTAAACAAAATTTCCATATTTTTAATCCTTTCTCCCAAATCGTTAAACTTTGATAACACGATATCAGCCTCTTCCTTCTCCTTCTTAACACCTAAATCCTTTTCATTTGGGCACTCTTCTTTCCTCAACGAACTCAACAAAGCCTTCCCCTTATCGTTTTGTGCCATTATAGTTTTTTTGCTTTGGGTAGAATGTGTGTTGATTGTATTTTAGGGTTCAATGTTGTGTGTTGCCGGTACAAATATGGTTGAAGGTTGGGTTAGATTTTAACTATGTTGGGTCAAAATTGTGAATGGTCTATTATACCCTCGAAGGAAATCCAGAAAATTAAAGTTAACTATGGCAATCCTGGTCAAGTGACGAGTTTGGCATTCAAAGCCCAAGTTTTGGACCTCCGGCGATGATAACGCCCAGCTTTGTCCCATCGCAAAGCGTATGACCAAGTTTAGGGACCAACGGTGTATTTTAGTCTTAAAATTATTAATTAAAAACTAACTAAAGACAATTAATTAAAACTTTAAATCTAATAGGTGTGTCTACTCATTATCCTACTAATTAAGATCATTAATTATACTAATTAAGCATAAACTAACATTAACTAGATTTAATTAACTAATCATTAAAACTAACTAAAACATCTAAAATTGAAAATTAACTAGACAATTAATCTAATCAAGACAATATTAATTCAGAAATTAAATAAAACTAAAAATGACATATAACCAAAAATCTAAAAATGACAAAAACAATAATAAGCAAGCTTCTAAACTAGCCTAAAAAATCAGAAATGACAGGAAATAAGCTACAAACTAAAACACAAAACAATAGATAAACTAGAAACTAGAAAAATAAAAACACATTTTTTTCGAGAGGACCAACCGGATCGGTTGCTCGCGCAGCCGATCGTTTGTCGGAAAAACCAAAATTTTTTTACTTTTTCACTTGAAACAAACTCTAATATTACGAATTTTACAGGAACAAAACAAAGCTAAAACACTCAAATCCCCGGCAGCGGCGCTAAAAACTTGATGGTGACGATGCCGGAATTATCATGCAAGCAAACAAACAATCTATCGAACAAGAAAGCAATCAAACGAACAAACAAGTGCAAAACAAATCCCTGGCAGCGGCGCCAAAAACATGATGTGCTCAACCGTGTGCAAGTTTTAAAATTTATAAACACGATTTATCCGGTAATTACTATAAACACATACGAGCAAGTATACTCGTTCGCGATAGCAAAGGTGGGTAAGGCGAGATCGTCCCAAGGGATTTGCGTTTCAATTTGTTAAAATATTTAAGACAAGAAAGTTTGTCAAGGCTTCCTTCAAAGTGGTGGTTTAGTGAAAATCAATATTAAGAAACATATACTTGTGTGAAGTCTATAGGCAATCATAGAGAGTGTTCATGAAGGCTTGGTGTAAACTCTTGATGTAATGCACAAATCATAAGCAAATTATTTCCAACCCATGGTTTATGTTTTGTAAAATCATTTTAAGAACAAAAACATATAGGTAATCCTTTCGGTCCTTATCCTAATGATTATTCTTTAGAAAATCCATTTGTTTGTAAAAGGTTCTTATTAAACTTGTTCCTACGAATCTTTTGACCCTTTCGTGATGAAAACGTTTCTAGTCTTGTTTCAATAAGTAAACATAGTGAGTGTCAATCATCATATCCCTATACTACTTTGTCACTTAACTTTTTGGAATAAAACATAAGAGAAATCCTTTCGGTCCTTTTTCTTAAACATGTTTTACCGACAAATCAAACAAGACTAGTAGTTTTTCCAACAAACTCATTTAAACACGATCATTTACATGCATCACATATAAGAACACTCCTACAATTTCCTACATCCTTACACACAAGTATATTCAAGAATTACTCCATGACAATCATAACATAACACAAGTAGTAACCAGGTAATTCAAATAATTCGATAGAATAGAAATTCATGACAAGTTCAATAGAATACCTAAGCTTTGGATTACAAGAATTAGAAATTGTGGAATATAGCAACCACACGCCTTCAATCGTCTTAGCCTAACCGTACAACTCCAAATTATTACACAATGGATGAGAATTTGTCTCACCACTCTCCTGGATGTTTTACAGCAGATACAAGACTTTTGGGATGAATAATAAGGGTTGGTAATAGCCTTGGTGTAAACTATTACTCTTTTAGGTGTGTCACACTAGACTACTAAGTCTAGGTTCATTTTATAGCTAAAAACCCTTTACTATCAGGCTAAAAACGTTCCAAACAAGTTATTAACTGGAAATGATCGGCCTCTCATGATTAATAGAAGTTAAGGCAACAATAAATGACCAAAAGTGTAACTCCAGGGGTCGCAGCCGGATCGGTTGCGACGCAGCCGATCCGGTTGCGTTTTGTCCATCACCCCAGCCGATCCGGTTGCGGGCTCCGATCGATCGGCTGGGAGCCTTTCGTACACCCAAACTTGACTTTGGTTGACGTTTCTCAATTCGTCCCTTTTTCTTTGCTTTCGATGCTGATTTCCAAGACAAAACTTGATCTTTATTTGATGTAAACACTTAGAAATCATTGCGCTTCCTAATCATTGAGTCCAAGAGCTTCCTCACTTGACTTTCTTCCTCGGGAATTATCCAGATGTGCATGAAATCTTCATTTCTTCAACTTTTACGATACCTAGCTACATTCACATACAAATACGCTTCTTTTGCACTTTTGCAACAATTATGAGTAAATATAGCCGATTTCATACACAAAACCAATAATAACGCTACTAAAAACATACTCATATCGGGCGTTATCACCCCGTGCGGCGAGGTCATAAGCTATAGTCCCGATCCGGACACTTATCTCTTGCCACCCATCATCAGCGACTTAACACCAGGCATGTGTTCCGGCTACATTTAGGGACATGAAGCCGACTAGGGTACCTGGAATTATTCCTTGACCACGCCGCAGATGCACTTCCCCCACTACTTCCAGCAATCCCAACTACAGAACAAAAGGCCACATCTTCCTCAACGACCATACCTGCAACCCAAGAAACAGTCGAAATTGCCACCCCCAGTGGAAGAATACCACCCCCTCCCATGACAGACGAACGAGCAAAGAAGTCGGAGCAAGTAATAGAAAACCCATTAAGAACACTATGTAAAGAACTGTTCCCTGCTGATGAACCAAGAGAAATCGACCGTGAGGCCAAGAAACTTAAACGCGAATAGGCAACCACCGTTGCAGGAGCAAATTTTCCCTCTAATGAAGTCTCTACCGGCAAAATGCTGAACCTGCAACGCTCTCTTAACGAATATATAAAGTAAATAAAGGAACGTACATACTATATGAAACCGTGGTCTAACGGTAGTATGAAGTAGCTGATGCGTACGACATCAGCATGGTATCCTGTACATTTTTTTGTTCACTAAATTGTAATAGGCAGACATATAATATAACCATAACAACTGTTTTTTGTAAAATCAGCGTTTTGCTACACACCATTTCCATTACAACTAATGCTACAGACTATGCACGCTGTAGCTACACGTGCTAAAACAGATATGAACACCATCATTCACATAGTACAAATTCAATCTTATTAACCATTCCTAATGAAAAACAAAACTTCATTAAAACACTGTAACCGTTCCATTCACTGAAAAACATCTTGGAACCAGGACCAAAAACCTGAAACCATGACATTGGCAAAACAGGGCACATGACACCATCACCATTATAAACAAGCACACACAAGCAAATTAAAACAAGTTTAACAAAACCACTTTTGTTAAAGACAAATGTCGCACACATGGTTCGAATACAGATCATGCGTCAACGCACATGAAAAAGCAACTGCAGCAAACAAGGCAATCACAAAAACAACTAATACAAACATAGAAAGGATCATCATAGAGCCCGAATAGTGTTAATGTATCCTGCAGCAGCACGAAGAGCGACATGTGCCTCACGCAACATTGCCTGAAATGTAGCCTGCTTAGAGCGTTCACGCGCTTGAACCTGTCTAAAAAATGTAACCAAATTGGTAGCAACCAGGCCATGCCCTTCCTGAAGAACCTCTTGGATAAGGTCATCCAAATACGTGATACGTGCTCCAATCTCAAAATACCGCGCACGTACCATGCTTTCCCACTCACGCGCTGCAATTACCTCCCTTTCAAAAAACAGACACATCTGATCCTGCAGATCGTCACTATTGCATGCGAAACCAAGTTCGGCTAGGCAGTCCATACGCGACATGTATGCACCAAAAGATTTATGACAAAATAGAAACAAACACACATAGACAGATACAGAAGGCCAAATTTATAAACAAAAAAGTAACATAACATGCTCCAATACCAACAGTGCCAAGACCACCACAAGCGCACTTTCTTTAATGGCCAGAAGCGTGCAAAAGGCAACAGCGAAACAAAACCATTGCACTACACAAAAAGCTGTAGAGAAAAAATATAACACTACCAACGCTTTAGCAAAAAAAGAACGGACAGATGGCTCAGAGGCTTGCAAAATGCAACAGAACATGTTCCCCCTCATACAGGCCCAAACAGTTCCAACACTAAACATAAACAACATTTAAATCGTAAACGCTAACACAAATTACCATCAACCTAAACAGGTGGAAACCAAAGAGCAACAAAAGATGCTGGCAACAACACTAACCATCAGACAAGTCCTCATCAACCTCTATGAACCGAGCTTGCCTCTCCTTCTCCACAATCCCACAGCCTACAAATTCCTGTTTAATAGTGAGGTCAATGAGGATGTAGCTTCGTCAATCGTCTTCAAGAGGAGCGTGCACAGTTGCGCAGTAAGATTGAGAAACGTGAGCGTACCATTATGGAAACGCATTGGTTTGGGCCATTCAACGAAAAGGCGGTTGATGGGTTGAGGGATCCTGTGGAGCTTCAGCGTGAGGATCGTCAGACATTGCTTGCGCTTGGGGCAAAGGGGGAAAAACATATAAAAGAACGTAAATAAAATATAATACAAACTTATTTTACTAAACCTTACTAAACAATACAATTAAAAAAAACAATCCTCAAATATTTAAAAATAAAACAAAAAATGGCATAACGCATCTTTTTATAAAAGACTAAAAAAACACTAAACTTAAAAAAACGCTCCTCGATCGGCAGAAAAAATTTATTTAACCGCCTAACGCCTTTTAGCGAGAAATACTTTCAAGAACTAACAAAACGATGAAAAGTAAAAAAAAAATAGAGGGTACCCAAAAAAAAATTTATATTCAGAAAAAAAAGCCGAACCCAATAAATTTAAGTTTAACATACATTCCTAAAAATTGTTACTGCACCCTATTTCAAAAACTTAATAAAAATATAGCAACCAACAACGACGAACGGGCTACTCTTGCCGCAACACTGCCTAAACCCAAATAACCCATTGAAAACGTTGGAAAATAGCCCCCGCCGCATCGTGATGGGTTACATGCTTGTTCCTACTACCTCCGTCCCATATTGACTGTATTGTTTGAATTTTTTAAGTCTTTTATTGTTAACTTTGACCTTAAATATTTTTGTTTGTGTTATATAATACTTGATGAAAGTTATATCAATGAAGATACATTTAAACCCCCGTTCTATTCATATATTTTGCATCAAGTATTATATAACACAAATAAAAATATTCAAGGTTAAAGTTGAAAAAGAAAGACTTTGAAAAGTCAAACTGGACAGTTAATATGGGATGGAGGGAATATCATTTTTGCAAGGGTCACACCGGCATACTAATTCTTGTTAAGTTTTCCCTTTACATAAGGGTATAAAGTTACAAAACAACCTTAACCTTATTGTTAAACATCGTCCCACTCGAACTTTTAAAGGTTAAGGCTGTTTACATGGTCGTTTACAAAGGGTTAAGGTTATTTTTGCGAACACCGTCCCGTTTGAACCTCACTGGTAAAAATCTTCGGATAGTTAGGGGTAAAGTTAGAAAACAATGACGGGAATACCTGTTAGGCAGCGTACGTTAGATTCATAGACTCGACTTTGTACAGGTAACCATGAAGAGGGTGCCATAGCATTCGTTGTTCCTTTAAAGGTGATCGGATATTGTTTAAGGATGAGGTCACTTTTGGGGAACATGGAGCGTAAACTAGAGCTGATCATATGTTAAAATCTGAACCCCATGCCCCTTTGATCATAGTGTTACGAAATTTGTTTCCGGATGTTGCTCCTATGACCTAACAATGGTTGGTCAAAAGATATGTTTAGTCAATCTCCATCTTTATAAGATTCTCGGTGCATACTTTACACGAAGGAACACAAACCACACACCACACAACACAATTTAATTTAGATGAACAACGGGTTAAGATGAAATTGATGCAAGTGTGTTTTGGTTCTCAGACACTCAAAGTCAATTTTACGGTTACCCAAATTGCCATTCCTAGTCTTATACTAATTTATACGGCCTAGATTTCTTTAGGAACATAATGAAGATAAAAGGTGAATCTCACTATATTATACAGGAATTCCTCTTTAACGTGGCAATTGAAAAAAAAAACGAGCAATCATGCCTATCTTATCAATAGGAAATATTTTAGAGTTCTATTTGCCAGTTAGAAGTCTTTAATTTGCTCTGTTAGCAAATAATTATGCTTGGTCAGCAAGAATTTATACTTCAATTTTACCGTTTAAAAAAACTCAAAATTACGCATGATACTGAAACTTTAATTCTCAAAGTTCAACAGCTACATCTCGTTACATGAGAGGGATTTGTTGAAAGTAACTCAAAATGGAACACAAATATTACAGGGACTGATTTTGATATGTTTGTGTTTCAGTTATAGTGTTGAAGTAAAGTTTATGCTGATAGTTGCAAGTTGTGTAAAGTTCAAGGACTGTTGATGTCAAGTTGATAGAAGTATTTGATCAAGGAGTATTTAAGCTCTCTTCTCCAGCTAGGGTTTTATTCAACATACTGCATCTCTCTCTCTCAAGAAAACTGCACACAATTTTCTCTTGTTATACTGATATTCAATCAAGATCTGTTTGAGGGTTCTTATTATTGCTTAAGAGTGATTGTGAGATAAAAGTTGTAATAGTACTATTGATAATTAGTCAATAGACTTCCACCTAATTAGCAGTGGGAAGTATTGTGGTTGATCATATCTTGGGTTTGTGATTGTTCTTGGTTACTGATTAAGATCAGATTCTTGTGATCTTGGTTGTTTGAAGTTTATAATAAAAGGTTGATCTTGAATTGAGATTCAAGAGTTGTTTCTGGGTTTAAACTCTATTTTCCTACATGGTATCAGAGCCAGGTTACTCTCCTTGCTCGTTAAAATTGATTTCGGAAAATTAAGGTTTCAAAAATTTGGGGGTTATTCAAATTAGTTTGAATAAATCTAATTGACTGTGATTAATTGGTGTCTTTTGACTCTGATTGATCAATTTTTAAACGATTTTACAAAACGCCTAATTTTTGAGAAAATTAGGGTTTGGATATTTTTGGGGGTTTTATCTCTTGCTTCGATTGGTGGTTTGTTCTTGGTATTCTTGATTTTTCTGGAGAATCTTGGTGGTCCTGGGTTGATTGAGATCGTGTGGGTTGTGATTCTTGTCTCAAGAGTCATAATCTGGGTTCTTGTTCCGCTGCTTTCTGGATTTGCGTGCACTGTAACACCTCTCACACTCTTTATCTTTCCTTATTCTTATTTCTTGTTTAGATTGACGGGGAGTAGGAGTTGGGATTGTTGGAGGTGATTGTGATTGCTGTTGGAGTGTAGTTTATCTGTTTAGTTGTTGTTCTTGATTTAGAGTGATCTGCCCTTGACCTACCACCTTGAGTGGCAAGGAAGCCTGGGAACTATCTTCTTGTTTCTTTGTGTGTTTTTTGTTTTTTTTTCAGTATGTCTGTTCATGGTTATACTGATGATGAATATGAGGCTGATGAGCCTGTTACTTTGATTAGCAGATTAGATATTAGTAATCCATTGCATTTGCATCCTAATGACTCTGCTACTCTTACTGTTGTGTCTATCAAATTAAAAGGGACTGAAAATTATAATGTGTGGTCTTGTGCTATGTTGTTACCATCAGAAGGAAAGAATAAAATTGGTTTTATAGATGGGTCTTGTAGAAGATCCAATGCTGATGAGGTTCTAGGTAGACAATGGGATAGGGTGAATGCTGTTGTCTTGGGTTGGATTTTAAACTCTATATCAGAAGAGTTGTTTTTGGGACAAATTTTTTCTAAAAGAGCTTCTGATATTTGGAATGAATTAAAAGAAATGTTTGATAGAGTTGATGGTTCTGTTACTTTTAACTTGCATCATAAAATCAACTCTTTGTCTCAAAATGGTAGCCCTATTGCTGAATATTTTAATAAGTTGTCTACTCTGTGGAAACAGTTTGATGCCTTAGTTCAGTTACCTAGATGTACTTGTCATGCTGCTGAAGATTTTAAAAAACATAATCAATTGATGAAATTAATGAAGTTCTTAATGGGATTAGATGAATCTTATATGCAAATAAGAAGTAATATTCTGTCTAGAGATCCTCTCCCTGATGTTAAAGGGGATTTTGCTGTCATTTCTAGTGAGGAATCTCACAGGTCTGTGGTCACTGGTTCAGATGGTGAGACTTCTCAAAAGTCTCATTCATCTGTGTTTAACTCCAGTGTTCCAAATAAAGGGAACACACAGAGGTCTTCTACTTCTGGCAGTTCTTTCAGACCTAATATTGGACCTAGAAATAATGATACTAGAAGGGCTGCTAGTGGTCCTGTTTTAGTTTGTGAACATTGTGGCTTCAATGGTCATACTATTGATAGGTGCTTTAAGCTCATTGGATATCCTGCTGATTTTGTGAAAAATAGAAAGAATAATAACAATCAGGGTGTTCAAAATTTTAATAAGAGATTTGTTAATAACAATAATTCTGTTGGCTCTAGTTCTATCTCTGCCTTTTCTGATGAACAGATATCTAAACTCATTTCTTTGATTAAGGAGAACTCTGTTAATAATAATGGAAATGGAAAGACTGTGCATGCCAATATGGCAGGTATTGTTTTCAATAAAAGTAAAATTTTTAATCAAAACTTTACCAGGTTTTTTTGTCATAATAGTAAAATGAGGGCTGCATTGGTTGCAGCAGGTATTATTGTAGATTCTGGTGCAAATCAACATCTTACATATACTGATAAATTTTTAGTGAATGTTATTGATATTTCCAAGCTTGGTATTAAGGTGTCTCATCCCAATGGGACTGAAGCCTTAATTACTAAGGTTGGAAATATGGTTCTCACTAATCATTTAACATTATATGATGTGTTGGTTGTTCCTGAATATTGTGTCAGTTTAATGTCTGTTCATAAGGTGGCTAGAGATAGTAAATTTGTTGTTGCTTTTGATGAGACCAAATGTTATGTTTTACCTCAGGATTTGAGGGAAATGAATGTTCTGGGGATTGGTAGACAGATGGATGGTTTGTATTACTTTGATGGAGATCAAGGTATTGACCTAGGGGTTAAAAATTTTAAGTCTGCTTGTGATATGACCAAGAAAATTTGGCATTGCAGACTTGGTCATCCCTCTGACCAAGTTTTAACAGTGCTGAAAGGTGAAATCAATTTTCAAAATAAAGATGAAAATGAGCCTTGTGACATTTGTCAACAGGCTAAACAAACTAGAGAGCCTTTTCCTCTAAGTGATCATAAAACTTTGAATTTAGGTGACTTAGTTCATCTAGATCTTTGGGGTCCTTATAAAGTAAAAAGTAAAGAAGGTCACAGATTTTTTTTTTAACTATTGTTGATGATTTCATCAGGGCAGTTTGGGTTTACTTACTTAAGAGTAAGCAAGAGGTGTTTGATTATATTCAAATTTTTTATAATCTGATTAAAACACAATTTGAAAAATGTGTTAAAATATTTAGAAGTGATAATGGTACAGAGTTTGTTAATACTCAATTTAATGGATTTTGTGAGAAAAATGGTATTATTCATCAAACATCTTGTACTTACACACCTCAACAGAATAGGGTTGTTGAGAGGAAACATAGGCATCTTTTAAATGTTGCTAGATCCCTTATGTTTCAGGGGGGATTGCCTTTGTATTTGTGGTCTGAATGCATTTTAACTGCCACTTATTTGATTAACAGATTGCCGTCTTCAGTGCTGAATGGATTGTCTCCCTTTAATCTTGTTTTTAAAAGAAAACCTGAACTTAATCATTTAAGAATTTTTGGTTGTCTTTGCTTTGCTACTATTCTTACCAGTAATGATAAGTTTAGTAGTAGGGCTGAGAAATGTGTTCTAGTTGGGTATTCTAATTTTCAAAAAGGTTATAAACTTTATAGTCTTGAAAGAAAACAGTTTATATTCTCTAGAGATGTAAGATTTTTTGAAAATGTGTTTCCTTTCAAGATCAAAAACTCTTCTGCTGCTCCTGACCCTCTTAGTCAGAGTTTGAATCATGTTAACTTCTTTAATGAAGTAACATGTGATAACTCTGACACATCTAATGATGATAATACTCATGATGATCATCATGAGAGTGAGGGCAGCTCCTCCTTGCATCTAGGCAGCCCAACTATTGACCATGAACAGAGTGATTTGGGGCACTCTGATGGTTCCAATGAGGTTACCAGTGCAGGTGAGATGGCTGCAACTCCTCTAGGTGTGAGTAGTTCTGAGGGTGAAAACAGTTCTTTATCTGAATCAGCAGATTTGCCTTTTGTTAATAATCAGCCTTCTTTAAGAAGGTCTGATAGAACATCTGTTTTCCCTAATAAATACAATGACTATGTGATTGATTCTAAAGTTAAGTTTGGTCTAGAAAAGTTTGTTACTTATGCTAAACTTAAAAATGATTCTCTCTGTTTTGTTGTTGAACTTAACAAAAGTTTTGAGCCTAAAACATATTGGGAGGCATGTATGTATCAGCAATGGATGGATGCTATGACTAGTGAGATGAAAGCTTTATATAGTAATGATACTTTTGAAATTGTTGAGTTACCTGTTGGTAGAAAAGCTATAGGTAGCAAATGGGTGTTTAAAATAAAATACAAATCTAATGGTGAAGTTGATAGATATAAAGCTAGGCTTGTTGCTAAAGGTTATAATCCGAAAGAAGGAGTAGATTTTGATGAAACTTTTTCTCCAGTTGTTAAGATTGTTACTGTTAGGTGTCTTATAAATCTTGTTGTTCAGCAAGATTGGCCTATTTTTCAACTTGATGTTAACAATGCTTTTTTATATGAAGATTTAGATGAGACTGTTTATATCTCTTTACCTGATGGGTTTTTTTAATACTAATGATAAGAGAGTTTGTAGACTCAAAAAGTCTTTATATGGTTTAAAACAAGCACCCGGGCAATTGAATGCTAAGTTAACCAGTGCCTTGCTTGAAAATGGATTCATACAGAGTAAAAGTGATTATTCCTTGTTTATCAAGAATGAATCAGGTAATATTGTTGCTTTACTTGTGTATGTAGATGATATAATTGTTACTGGTAATAATTTGGCTGAAATTGAAAGTTTTAAAGTTTTTCTCAAATCTAAATTTCAAATTAAAGATTTGGGAAAACTTAAGTACTTTTTGGGTATTGAGGTTATTGAAACTGATAAGGGTTTATGTTTAACTCAGAGGAAATATTGTTTGGATTTACTTACTGAATTTGGGTTGTTAGCATGCAAACCATCTGCTTTTCCTTTAGAACAAAGTCTTTCTATTACCAATGAACCTACTATACTTGATCCTGTTTTGGATAACATTACTGAATATCAAAAGTTAATTGGAAAATTGATTTACTTGACACACACTAGACCTGATATTTCATATGCTGTACATTGTTTGAGTCAGTTCATGCATAAGCCACTTAAGTCTCATCTTAAAATTGCACTTAAAGTTTTAAGGTATCTTAAAGGTTCTCCTGGAAGAGGAATACATATTGTTAAAAGTTCTTTTGAAAATCTTGAGACTTATGTGGATGCAGACTGGGCCAAGTGTGTTGTTACTAGGAGGTCAATTATAGGGTTTTGTATATTTTTAAATGGTTCACTGGTTTCATGGAAAAGTAAAAAACAACATACCCTTTCTAAGTCAAGTGCAGAGGCTGAGTATAGAGCAATGGCCTCTGCTACTTCAGAAATTGTTTGGGTCTTAAAAATTTTAAAAGATCTAAACTGGGAACATTTTTTGCCTGTTAAACTCTTTTGTGATAGTCAAGCAGCAATTAAGATTGCTGCAAATCCTGTTTTCCATGAAAGAACTAAACACTTGGAGATTGATTTACATTTTGTGAGAGATAAAATTTTAGCTGGGGTTATTAAGTCTGAAAAGGTTCAATCAGCAGATCAAACTGCTGATATTTTTACTAAAGGCCTAGATAAACTTCAACATGAGAAACTGGTTTCCAAACTTGGTTTGTTTGATGTGTTCCAGGTTTGAGTTAAGGGGGGATGTTGAAAGTAACTCAAAATGGAACAAAAATATTACAGGGACTGATTTTGATATGTTTGTATTTCAGTTATAGTGTTGAAGTAAAGTTTATGCTGATAGTTGCAAGTTGTGTAAAGTTCAAGGACTGCTGATGTCAAGTTGATAGAAGTATTTGATCAAGGAGTATTTAAGCTCTCTTCTCCAGCTAGGGTTTTATTCAACATACTGCATCTCTCTCTCTCAAGAAAACTGCACACAATTTTCTCTTGTTATACTGATATTCAATCAAGATCTGTTTGAGGGTTCTTATTATTGCTTAAGAGTGATTGTGAGATAAAAGTTGTAATAGTACTATTGATAATTAGTCAATAGACTTCCACCTGATTAGCAGTGGGAAGTATTGTGGTTGATCATATCTTGGGTTTGTGATTGTTCTTGGTTACTGATTAAGATCAGATTCTTGTGATCTTGGTTGTTTGAAGTTTATAATAAAAGGTTGATCTTGAATTGAGATTCAAGAGTTGTTTCTGGGTTTAAACTCTGTTTTCCTACAGGATTGAAATTCTTCCATCTCGTCTTTCAAATTTTATTGCCCTAATTGCGAAGATAAAATACTACCATTTGGGACGATAAATTGTATAGATAAATTGTCTTTAGGTTTTAATTTGTACCGACAACAATTGTATTTACGTTATTGAACTTTTTTTTTTCCGAATTCAGAGTTTCTTAATAATTTCATTTTTTTACTGATTATGATATCTTTACTCATATTTTACTCATTTACAACCAGTAGCACGAACGTGTGCGTTACTGCGGCGGATATTATGTAATTAAAATTTTTGGTTACTAATAGTTTTAGATTATATGTTTTTCGTGACGAATGGGGATAGTATTATGGAGTTAACGTGCACTTAACCATTGTTTCTTACGAAAGAAAATGTAACAAGAGGCATTTTATAAAAGAAAACACAAATATGAGAAAGATCACATAAAAGATGACAAAGATAAAAGCATAAAACATATCAACGTTACGCTTAAAATATAAAGGTAGTTAAAGAGTCAATAAGTTTTGGTTAAAATAAGTGATTGTAAAATTAGAAAACATATATTTGATTTGTATCATGTCAAGCATTAGTTAGTATCTTTCATCATTTGCGTTATTTATTTTATTTATTAGCTGTATTTTTTGTAAGGGTGATTTTATTAGTTACATAAATTATTATTTTTATCATTTGTTTTACTAATTGTAATTTTCATGCATGAGATATTTTATTAGTTACATTAATTATAGGTGTTAAAGATACAATTTTTTAAATAAGTGTGTATGTTTAATATTTGAAGATTTTTATTTTTAAAAACCCAAATGCTTTATAATGAAGCAAAACTATCTCGTGTGATACATGAAGCTATACTAGTTGTAAAATAAACAAACCACAAATGTGACTTCTTTGGACCACTCTTTAAAAAAAATAATCGAATGGTGAATGTGATCCATTAATTAGACCCCTAAATCCTATCTAAGTTTCCATCTTAATTTATCAACATTCACGTGAAATTAGTTAAAGTAAGACTTCATTTCCTGACATAAAAGGAATACAACACATACCTGTTTCTTTGTCTGTTTACTGTTAGTTGCAAATTTTACAACCTGTTGATATATAAACTAACAGAGAATTTAAAGATCTTCCAACTCATCTCTTCAATTCCTAACGAGTGGCCACAAGTTCACTCTTTGTCTCAATTATAAGTTTCAAGACAATAGAACGTGACTCACCATTTTGTTTTCTAGCGTTTGGAAGAGGGATCTATGTCTATCTTTGTGCTTGTTCTTGATTTTGTTCTTCATCCTTTAAGGAATGAAAATACTTTTTATTTTCCACTTTTTTCGTAATCTCTTTTCATAGTGTTTAGCTAGATGAGAAGAAATTATTGATGGCATCCGCAGCTGGTATTACTCAAAATACAATTGAACAACAAAATCAACAGCAACAAAGGCAGCAACCGGTCTTGAATTGCCCGCGATGCGATTCATCCAACACTAAATTTTGCTACTACAACAACTATAATCTGTCACAGCCTAGGCATTATTGCAAAGGTTGCAAGAGGTATTGGACAAGGGGTGGAACCTTGAGGAATGTTCCTGTGGGTGGTGGCTGTAGAAAGAACAAGCGAATTAAGCGCGCATTTCCATCGATTACACCTACTCAAGGTATTGGAAACAGTCCTAAACCTAATGTTAACCCTAATCTTGATCACTCCACAGCTTCAAATTCCAATTTCAACCCTTTATACGGGTTAATAAAACAAAACCCTAAATACCCAAGATTCAATAATAGGGTTGAAAGTATTAGCAATACTGATGTTTCTAGATATGATCTCATTAACCCTCAAATGAGCTCACTTGGATTAGGGTTTTCTTCATCAGATCATGGGGCCAACTATGATCACAATTCAATATCGTTTCTTTCAAGCTACCCGTCCATGTTTAGTGTCGGTACATCTTCTAGCTGCACTAGTACTAGTGATCCTACACTGGCATCACTTTTAACTTCAAGCTTTCAGCAACAACAAAGATTTATGGGATTTGCACCATATAGAGATGGGGGAGGCTCATTAGCAAGTGATGTTCAAATGGATGGAACAAGAACGAGCACAATCTGGAACAATGATTTTACTTGCCACAATGATAATGATCAAATAAAAGGGGTAGATTCGTCCGATCCAAGTTCTTTACTATGGAATACAACTGGTGGTAATGGTGGAGAGTGGCTTGATCCTACAAGCAATGCGTGTTCCTCGGTTCCTTCCTTGATCTAGCCTAAACAAGCCGATTTATTGTTTTCCCATATATCCATGGGTTTTCTTTCTTTTCTTCATAAGTCATAGTGGAAGCTTTGATAGGAGGAGACTGAATTGCAGTGGTCATGTCATCTCCGAACGAAAATTTCAGTCTTAGAAGATTTTGTGATCCAGGCTGCATAATAAATATTGAATTTACGGTTCGAGGGACCTCGGATTCACTTATCTAGCCAGTCCGCCCGGGTTTTATCATCTATGGATACAATCTACCATGAAGAATTTAGGTGGAAAAGCCCTGGTCAGGTCAGTTTTATTTATTTAATTGGGGTGTATGGTAGAGGTTTACTGAAAGCATAAGTTTCATACCTCACTTGGAGGTTTTTTTTTTTTTTTTTTTTCTTTTTCTTTTTTTTGTTTGGGTATATTGGTATAGAAGGGAGGGAGATACGTTAATCTTGTGAGGTGTTTGAATTCAGCAATATTGCTCTCCTTGAGTATATGTTGGATGTTAAAGTTTATGATATGATCTTCATTTATTTATGAAAAGGATATGATCTTATAGTTTTACGATAGAGTTTACAAACTTATCAATAGGTATGTACTTGAACTTGCAACTTGAGGATTTTAAAGATGCAGTATGTGAGCAAATAACGCTAATTTACACTTGAACTCATCACTTGAGGAATAAAATTGCACCAGTATGTTTAATAAGTATTCAATTCGCTTTTACAAAAATACCATATTAGTTTCTTGGTTGACATACTTCAAGTTGATAAGATAATTTAGCCATACTCCTGAGCATTTTTTTAAGACTCCCCCTTTCAGAAAGCAAAATAAGACTAAGCAGAAACCATAGAACAAGCAAAATGTGTGAGTCTGTGGTTCAAAGAGAACTGGCACACACAAACACACCCATTTTTGTTATGAAATTTCAATGGTTGATCTTCAGTTGATGAGTATGAAAGAGTCTATCTGGAAACCCTTGGCGTATCCAACAATTGATCAAATGTTGTCTTTATCTTGCTCTTTATTATAGTATTTTTTTTTTTTGTTGGAAAGGCAAAAGATTTGTAAGGAAGATATCTAGAAAAAATAATAGAAAAAGAACAGTTACATCGTGTTTGAACAAGCGATTAAAGGATCAGTGATCCATGCTATCCAAATTGAGGTTAACCCTTCTATTCTTCTGAGTGATATGGTCCATATATGAGAGAGGATCATGATCAAGTTTTGTCTATCATAGGCATATCTATTTAACATTTTGCAGTCTTTAAGACTTGATACATTTAATGCATTTAATGTATAATAGATTAAATAACTAAAGCTTGGAAGAAAGACTTGATGTATATCAAGTCTTTGTTAAAAAGCTTTTCAAAAAGATTTCAATGCAATGCAAAAAACCTTCTCAAAAAGCTTTTAAGAATAGTAAGAAGCTTTTCACAACTTGATGCATTGCTCATGCTCTAAGAATACATATATAAAGGGTACGAGTGTAATTTACCCTTTACTGGAAAACACATCTTGGTTATCAAAGTCTCGGCATGCTTGCTGGAGTACGAAATTTCAGTACAGGCGGTACTTCTTATTTTACTCCCTCCGTCCCTTAATTATTGTTCTTTTTATATCTTTGTATATTTTTGGGTGAAAGCTAAAGATACGTAACATATTTTTTCAAATAAACAGGTCTAAGCAATGTACTTTGTAAATTGTCAAAAATACGTAATATATTTTCAAATAATCTTCGATATAGCTAATATGACCGGTTGGCAGCAGGTTACCAGGTCAAATTTGACTAAAAATTACACGTTTGGTCCCCCAAACTGGACCAAATTCGTGCAGTTAGTCCAATTTTGATAACGCTCGCTAAAAAAAATAAAAAAAAATAAAATAAACTTTTAATTTTTTTTTCCTTAAAATCTACTTAAAAAATATATATTTTTAATTTATAATTAAAAAAAATGGATGAATTTTTTTATAAACTTTTTTTACATTTTTTTTAAACGTAATTTTTTTTTATAAAAAAATTCATCCATTTTTTTAAAATTATAAATTAAAAAAATATATATATTAAGTAGATTTTAAGAAAAAAAAAATTAAAAGTATTTTTTTTATTATTATTTTTTTTTTAATGGGCGTTATCAAAATTGGACTCACTGCGCGAAAGGTGTAAATTTTAATCAAATGTGACCTGGTAACCTGCTGTCAACCGGTCATATTAGCTAGATCAAAGATTAATTGAAAATATATTGCGTATCTTTAACAATTTACAAAGTATATTGCTTAGACCTGTTTATTTGAAAAAATATGTTACGTATCTTTAGCTTTCACCCTATATTTTTTTGTTTTGACTTTAAATATTTTTTGTATTATACAATATTTGATGCAAAATATATAAATGGATTAGCTATTAAATGTATTTTCATTCATATAATTTTCATTAAGTATTAGAGCATCCGGTGTGGAGCACGTTGTGCCTCGCGGTGGCTGAGCTGGAGGCTCGCCGTGGGCCGCCGCCACACCGCCCCTGCTCGCCGCTGCTCGCCGTGGAAGTGAAGATCGTGGGGACGACGAAGATAGCTTCTGACAAGCAATGGATATTTAATAATGTTATTGAGGTGTGTTTGTGTGTTTGTGTGTGTTTGTGGTAGTGGTGGGCCCCAAATGAAGATGTTGAGGTTTGTTATGAGTGAGGAGGGGTTTGTTGTGGTTAGTTGTGGAAAAATAGGATAGGGGTGAGCATGGTTCGGTTTGGCTCGGTTTTTGTATAAAACCGAAACCGAACCGAAAAATTTCGGTTTTTGATTTTTAGAAACCATTCGGTTTCGGTTTTGTGTCGGTTTGGTTTTTCGGTTGTCGGTTTTTTTCGGTTTGGTTTTTCAGTTTTTTCGGTTTCTAAACGATTTATCGAGCTTTGCTTTTTCAAAGTAGATTTGACATATATCATAAAATAGAACCATATCTTAAACCGGTACAACGGTACTAAAACGGGTAAAGAACCGTCTTAAATCAAGTGCCAACATTCTCAAAGTTGCCTTCAAGTTCCAAGGATTTGTTAGAGCTTGAAAGGTACACTGAAACAATTGAAAGGTGTGTAAACGAAAAAAGAATGATGTTGGAACAAGTTCTTCAATCTTTTGATGTGATTGCACCATCTTTAACAGGAACAACCATTAACATTCAAACTTAATGTGTTCTTGTGACATTTGTGTACCCATTTTTTTTTTTTACCTTAAAGCACATTTGTGTTATGTATATTGTTATGAAATAAAATATTAGTAGAGTTATCACACATTTGAAATACATCACTGACAACGGTAATGTAAAAGGAAGATATCAAGATAAAGTACTTATATTATTTATGAACAACAAGGCAAGATATATTATTTTGACTTTAAATGTCGGTTCGGTTTCTATTGGTTGGTTTTTAAAGCTAAAACCAAACCGAACCAAAAACTTCGGTTTTTTCAAAATATAAAAACCGAACCGTCGGTTTTTCAATCGGTTTCGGTTTTTTTGGTTTCGGTTCTTCGGTTTTTTTCGGTTTAGGTTCGGTTTTTTGGTTTCTTGCACACCCCTAAAATAGGATGCTGATGTGGCGCTGAGGTGGCACGACGACGAAGTTAACCCTTGTTACGACACCTGATCCTCTTATATAACACAAATAAAAATATTTAAAATCAAATAATTATGAAACGGATGAAGTAATTTTGACATTTTGTTGAGATTTATACAAAGATCAGAAACTTAATGTGTTTGGTCTTTTAATTTTAGTTTGGGCTAGCTTATCATCGATCTTTAGCCTAATAAAATCCCATGTGTAGAAGTGCTACACTACATAAACAAAATTTAGGTGCCGTTTGTTTTTTCAGAGCTTTTACCTCTTCATCTGCAAACCATGTCTGCAAAAGAAGAGGTACATTTAAGCTCTTCATCTACAACAAAAAGACCGTTTGTTTTTTGTGCTATTGAAGTACTTCTTTCATTTTTCTTCTTTTTCTTCTTTTTTCTTTTTTCTTTTTCACTAGTATTTTTTGTGCTACTAAAGTAACTTTTTTTTTCTTTTTTCTTTTTCACTAGTTTTTTTATATTTTCGTATGTTTTTTACATTTTCCTCAATTTTCTATGTTTTCGTCTGTTTTTTAATGTTTTTGTCATTTTTTTACATTCTAGTCCATTTTCTTACGTTTTCGTCCGGTTTTTTACGTTTTCGTCTGTTTTTTTAAGTTTTCGACCGTTTTTTACGCTTTCGTCTTTTTTTACGTTTTCGCCTTTTTTACATTTTCGACCGTTTTTTTACGTTTTCGTCTGTTTTTTTTATGTTTTCGTCTGTTTTCATTCGTTTTCTTACATTATCTTACGTTTTGTTAGGTAAGATAAAATAACGTATAAAAAACTTATAAAATCATATGAAAATGGAGGAAAAAGTAAAATAAACACATGAAAATATAAAAAACGGATTAAAACGTAAAAAAAGAACGAAAGCGTAAAAAACAGATGAAAACGTAAAAACGGACGAAAACGTAAAAAAGGATGAAAAGTAAAAAAATTTGGCGAACACGTAAAGAAATGGACGAAAACGTAAGAAAACTGACGAAAACGTAAAAAAATGACCGAAAACGTAATGGGACGAAAATGGATAAAAAAACCGACGAAAACATAAAAAACGGACGAAAACGTAAAAATATGATCGAAAACGTAAAAAAATAGATGAAAACGTAAAAAAAAAAAAAAAAAAAGAAGGTGAAAACGGACGAAAACGGTAAAAAACGTAAGAAAACGGACGAAACGTAAAAAAACGGACGAAAACGTAAAAAAAGGATGAACACGTAAAAACAGTCGAAAACATAAAAAAACATACGAAAACATTAAAAAACGGACGAAAACATGAAAAACGAACATAAACGTAATAAAGCGGACTAAAACTTAAGAAAACAGGCGAAATTGTAAGAAAACGGACGAAAACGTAAAAAAACGGACGAAAACATAAGAAAACGGACGAAAAAGTAAAAAAAAAACAGACGAAAACGTAAAAAAAGGGCGAAAAAGTAAAAAAAGAGGCGAAAACGTAAAAAAACGGACGAAAACGTAAAAAAAACGGACGAAAACGTAAAAAACGGACGAAAACGTAAAAAAAAGGCGAAAACGTAAAAAAACGGGCGAAAACGTAAAAAACGGGCGAAAACGTAAAAAAACGGACGAAAACGTAAAAAGACGGACGAAACGTAAAAGAGATGTAAGATATTGAGAAAGAGATGTAGGGGTTGTGAGAAGAGGTAAGAAGTGGAAAAGAAGAGATAAATTATGTCTGCATGGTAGAAGAGGAAATAAGAGATTTTAGCCTCATATGTCTGAAAAAAACAAACGGTCTTCAAGGAATACGTCTGCGCGCTTGCAGACAAAAGAGGCAAAGAAGAGCTTCTTTGAAAAAACAAACAAGGCCTAGATAGTTAGATATCCCTGTCATGAATTTGGTTCATTGAAAAGACTTCGTCTTAGATATTGATTCATAATTTTTTATTTCATTCACTAATATACATCATTTTGAAATAATGAATTTGCATGTAGGATTCACAATTGATTTACAAATCTTGGTAAAATTCAAGTTGTTGTAATGATTCACAAAATTGTACGTAGGATTCAAAATTATAATTATAATCACAAAATCATGAAATTTTTGTAAAATATTAAATAGAGATTTTATTGATTGTCTTTTGTGTCATTTACATAATGGAATATCATCTCTATTTATAATAAAACATATCTTGGAGAATAAGCCAACTAACCCTAAATCTAATGGACTCAAACCCACAACCGGGTTTGGGCCATAATCTAATCGTCTAATACTCTCCCGCAGTTTGAACGGTAGCATTGTGGACGGACAAACAGGAATGAATGTTGAAAGCCGCTTATTCTTTTCTTCAGCTTCTTTTTTTGTTTGTTTGAACGGAAGTATAATTGTATTTGGCGGCATAGTTATGTATTGCTTGCGGCATCCTTCTTTGTGTGACGATTGCTTTACGTCATGGCTTTGCTTTGCCTGTAGAAGAGAGCGGCAATTTGATGATCAACTTTTGTTAACAACAATGATCTTGGACAATAAAAACAAATAGATGATGAAGAAAAAAATATATAGTGGATCGATGGAAACTCAACATTTTTTTACGGCTAGGGTTTAGGGTTATAAATAAAATACGAAAATAAAATCCTAAATAAAAAAAAAAAAAAAAAAAAAAAAAAAAAAAAAAAAAAAACGATCCCTCTGGATCACGGACAAGTAGCCGATGACCGGAGGTTAACAACTTTTATTAGTGGATATTACCTAGAACTGTGATACCATGTAAAATACTAAATAGGGATTTTATTAATTGTCTTTTGTGTCATTTACATAATGAAATATCATCTCTGTTTATAATAAAACATATTTTGGAGAATAAGCCAACTAACCCTAAACCTAATGGACTCAAACCCAACCACTTAAGGGTGGCATAGTGGTAAAAGGGCTTGTGGCTATCACTCTAAAATGTGTGAGGTCTCAAGTTCAATTCCTGCTAGGTGCAAACAACTTTAAGTGGTCATGCCAACCTACTGAAAATGGAGGGTTTTACCTGGTTTGAGTCTGTATGGCGGTGGGTTTAAACCCCGTGAATTAGTCGGCCAATCGTCGGAAATCATGGTTACCAAAAATAAAATAATAAAATAAATTAAAATAAATAATAATAATAATAATAATAATAATAATAATAATAATAATAATAATAATAATAAGAGTAGTGATTGACATGACTAATTCATGTGACCAATTTTATGCCTAACAAGGATTTTGTAACATATGGCTAAATCAATGGTAAATAATAGGAGTGAGAATAAGTGGAATACAAGTGTCACAAAATGAATAGATTAGACATAAAATTAGTCACATAAATTAATAATCTCAATCATTTTCCTAATAATAATGGACTCAAACCCACAACCGGGTTTGGGCATAATCTAATCGTCTAATAATTTCTAACATTTTAAATTTGAATCATATTAAAATCAGTTTTACACAAGAAAAATTTTAACCGTACTGAAGTTAAAAATCTATAATATTTTAGCCTTCCCTATTTACTTTTCATTTTAAATCTTTTTCAATAGATCCATATTCTACCGTACTGAGGTTAAAAATCTATAATATTTTAGCCTTCCCTATTTACTTTTCATTTTAAATCTTTTTCAATAGATCCATATTCTACCTATCATAACTTACGAAATATAAAAATATAGAACTCAGAAAATCTAGCTGTATCTGTTAGTGCGCAGTTTATTCTCTTTGAATCCTAAGTATATGTTTGTGTGTGTATCTTTAAGGGGGAAATATGATACATTGATATACGTATCTTTTTTCTTCCTTGATTTATTTGTACTAGCCGGGTGCCCGCGCACAGCGGCGACGATAAGTATAGTTATATGTGTTTGCTTACTTGTTTAGTGAATTCATTTCACAACACTTCGAATGTATATGTGTTAGTTGTAAGTGTTTGTTTGGGTTACCCGTAACTTTCCCGTAGCTTTCCCGCGACATCATTATTTTCGCATATAGAAATACCCTCGCAATCTCTTACGCGTCAAACACTACCCCAAAAGTATATGATTTAACGAAACAAGATTATATTGATTGAAATAAATGAAATAAAGGTTAAAGTTGTAAAAATTTGAATTAAAATAAAATAAACCCATTAAAAATATAAAAACTAAAAACTTATAAAAATATATCAAAATAGATGTTGAATTAAAGAGCATAAAATTTTAGAAAATATGGTGAAATTAGATTATAAAAAAAATAAGTAGATAAAAAGATATTTTAATTTAAAAATAAAGATGATTTTTTAGTTGAGAAATGACACATGTCATTTTATAATTGGAGCTCTTTATCTTAATTTTTAGTGGTTAGGAGTTAGGTTTGGAGTTTGTTAGAAGTTAGACTTGGAGTTTGTTAAGAAGTGACACATGTCATCTCATGATTGGAGCTCCTTATCTTTGGCTAGAAAAACTCTTTCCATAATAAGCAAGTAAAAAAGTTTGAATTTTTAAGCCTTCTAATTTTAGAAGGCCTAAATGCATTATAAAGTAGTATAGATTATATATACATAGTCTACGTATAATATTGAAATCAAAAGCTCTATATTACTATAAGACAGCTAGGTGCGATATAGGTTGTTAAAATTGTCGTCACGTCAGCTTTTACTTTATAATATTCTTGTAACACAAAACCGAAAAAAATCCTCATAAAAAAAAAACTTTTCAGATGGTATTGCGCTTGTAATACGCGAAGCTCGGTGCGCCTATAACGAGTATAGCTGCACCATAGGGATCAAAGTGGCTCAAAACGTGAGTATATTGTTTTGTACACTGCGCTCTAAATGAAATTTATGTTTTATACCAAAATGTGTACATAAATGGAATTAATGTTTTATATATGGGAGTTGATACTTACATTATTTTAATTGATTAATACACAATTCTGTACAAGTTACATAGCACACCGTATAACACCCTGATGCATAAAAAGTGGTGAGTGCATAGAAAAAAAGTGTGTATCAACCCCTTTATATATGTGCACTCACTTTACAGTGAACTCCTTTAAGAAGTATCAAAGAAATCCATGTGTTTGATTAACACCTTTAAGAAGTATCAAAGAATGACAGGCTTTGGAAATGGAACTCCCAATACATGTGCACTCACTTTAAAGTGAACTCTCTAAAGGCTGTAGTTTCACGTGAACTGTTCTCTGTTAAAGTGTGGTTGCAGTACCACTTTACTCTTTATCAACATGCTGAATACCTTGGTTTTGTGATATTGCTTATGAAACTCAAGCTATATACTAAAATAGTTAAATATCGGAACTTGCGTATTACTATATATACTAAAACACAGGATCTAAAGTTTTGCAATTCACGCATTTAATGCAAAGTTTGTCAAATTGGCGGAAACAGCCCCTGAGGTTTAAGTGTCGTTGCAAAGTAAGTCCTTTAACATTAATAATCTTTTGCAACTTGGCAAAAACAACCCCTGAGGTTTAAATGTCGTTGCAAAGTAAGTCCTTTAAGCAATCCCGCTGCATCGCGCGGGTTTTCCAACACTCGTTACTCCTATTTGATATTTCTCTATTAATATTCGATTTAACTTGTAAGGTATTTTGGTAAACACATTTCAAATTTAATACTTTCCATATCTTTTATATAATAAAAAATTTACATTATTTGGAAACAATTTTGCAATAACAATTTTATATGAAAAAAATGTTAGACCAACCAAATCAAACAATTTTGCCACGTATTAAAATCATGCGATGTGATTAGCTAATAAAAAGTCAAAAGTGTATCAAATTCGGTCAAACTTCATTAATAATAGTCCAATAAACAAACATAAAAGTACAAGTGGCAAAATTAAAAAGAAAAGTTAGATCACTATAGAGCTTAAACATGTAAACCGTAACCCCTCTGGCGATTATGGCGCTCAATAACTTCCCCTAATGACTATCAAATTCAAATCGTTCCTAACCTTAAACCTTTCACGATCGCTATAGAGCTGTTGTTTTCCATAACTTTGCATTGACTTTTTTTTTGTTTAGTTTAGGTCGATAGGATTTGCGTTGTTTGTTTAGGGACTCGGTCTTGAATCATTGTTTAGGGTTTTATTATTAGTGTTGCGATCGTTGTTGGCATGTGTCATTACTGTTGGGATATAAAGTCAAAGTGCTGCTGAAAGTCAAAGTACTGCTTAATGAAGAAAGTCAAAGTATTGCTCGCGTCAAAGTACTGATATGCTAAAGGACTGCTATGCAAATCGTTTAAGGATTATTATGTAATTCTAGAATATTCTTAGATTAGAATTAATTTACTTGTCCTACAAGGATTGTAATTGTAAACCGACTAGGGTATTCCTTATGCCTATAAAAGGACCCCTAGATTGGCATTAGAGATACGTGACTTAGAACTTACATGCAAGTACGATATTAGAGTTATTTAGCGATTAGGTTTGTTAGTGAATCTGTATAATAAGCAGGTTCAAAGTTTGGTTTTAATATAATCATTGAAGTTTAAAGTTATTCTTCTTAGCTTTGTTGAAGTAGATTCCGCATACTTAATAGAGTTATACCAGTATTTCATTGTTAGTAGTTTTGAAATTTATCCAAGGTTGCTAAACCCTTACAAGCTACATAGTTAGTTTGGTCAGAGTATATCGATCCAACAAGTGGTATCAGAGCTTGTGTGGAAACTCTGATTAAGAAAAAACCTTAAAACCGATTTAACTACAAACCCTAAAAGATGTCGACTGAGGCTGCACCACTCCCATCCATCACCTCACTCAGAATTCCTATCATCAAGAAGGGAGAATATGATCTCTGGAGCATGAAGATGATGCAGTACATTGCGATTACAGACCATGCATTATGGGATGTGATTGTCAATGGTAATGTCGTTCTTGAAGAACCTGTAGAAGTTCCTGGACAACCTAAACCACCTCAGCCTACCTTGCCAGCAGCTACAAAAAGAAATCAAGAAAAGGCTCTCAACATACTGTTGTCTGCTATTCCTGATGGTCACCTACTAAAGTTTCATGATGCTAAGGATGCAAAACAATTATGGGCTGCTATCAAGACAAGATTTGGAGGTAATGATGTTTCCAAGAAGATGCATAGAAATCTATTGAAGCAACGGTTTTAAACATTCACTGTTGGTGAAAGAGAAGGTCTTGATGCTGCCTATGACAGATTCCAAAATCTCCTTAGTATGCTAGAGTTATATGGAGCAAAGGTATCTGTTGAAGATGCTAATCCGAAGTTCTTAAGAAGTTTGCCATCCGTATGGCATGTGGTTGCTACTATGATTAGAGGACAATCTGGTTTGGATACTATAGACTTTGATGATCTCTAAAACAACTTAAAGGTGTATGAGCATGAGATGATAGGTCAAACAAATTCAAAATCTCACAACATTGATTTTGTGTCTTCTGAAAACAGAGGCAGTACTTCCACTAAAAGTACTGCTTATCATGTTAAAAGTACTGTTGGTGATAAACAACATATCTGCACAACCATGACTACTACCACCTCATCACCATCAAACACCATCAACTCTGATGATGTTGTATGTTCCTTCTTTGCTTAACAAGCCACTTTACCTATTACTTATGAAGAAGATTTGTTGCAAATTGATGAGGATGATCTAGAAGAAATTGACATAAGATGGCAAGTTGCCATGATCACTGCAAGGATCAAGAAGTTCATGAAGAAAACAGGAAGAGGTGTTGACTTCAAACCCAAACAGGGTATAGCATTTGAAAAATCTAAGATTGAGTGCTTTAATTGTCAAAGAACTGGACAATTTGCAAGAGAATGCAAGTTTGCTAAATATCAAGCAAACAGGATGATTGAGAAACCCAAGCTTGAAATAAAGGAAGTTCCTATTACTGAACCAAAACCAAAGGCTTTGGTTGCTCAATAAAATCTATCAGAAGTTGACTGGAGTGCTGAATTTGATGATGAACCAGTAACATACTCTATGGTTGCAGTGGAAGAATTTGATTGGAGCACAACTTTTGATGAGGAACCAGGATTTGCTGCTTTGGAATCAAGAGATGGTCTTGGAAGCTTTGATTGGAGCATGGAAAGTGAAGAAGAACATGTTCTGCTTGCTATGGTAGCTACTTCACCAAGTTCATCTACTATCTCTGAGGTATGTTCTAAATGTAATGATTTTTATCAAAAAGTGCTTACAGATTATGTGACTGAAAGAGATAATTGTAGAAGGGCTAGGTCAGAGGTAGTTGGTTATCAATTAACTTTAGAGTCAATGGAAGCCAAAATAATAACTCGTGAAAATAATGAAATGGCTTGGGCAGAAAAATATGAACAACAAGATTATCAATTAAAATTGAGTGAATGGAAGTTAGGATGTAAGGTTTCTGAACTTGAAAAGATGACTAAAGAAAGGGATGAATTGTTAGAAAAATTTGCTAGTTGGAAATAATCTGGTCTTTCACATGTTAGTTTTGTTGAAAAACAAAAAAGAGCACACATTAAAACTGTCCTAGGTTTTGGTATGGAGTTTAGCAGTACAGAAGAGAACCCAACTAGTGATAAGGAACAAATTGATTCAGAGGAGATAACAACTAGTGATGATGAACTCATTAGCTCAGAAGAAAACACGTCTAGTAATGAGGAATCAATTAGTCAAACACCTCCTGAATTTAAGAAAGACAAGGGTTATAATGCAATTCCTCCACCCACTGGTAGTTTTCAACCACTTAGGACAGGTGTTTCATGTTTTGGAGTAGACAATTTAGAGTTTAGGAAAAAGCTTACTGGTCAATCTAATTCAGGTCCATCTAGTTCTGAATCCCCAAAAGAAACAGTTGAGAAACCTAAGGAAGATAATGTTAAGAGTTCAGCAGTACCTTCATCTCAAAGTACTGCTAGACATTCAGCAGTACCTTCAAGAAAAACTTTTCAAAATACTACTAAATCCTTTTGGGATAGTTTTGGTCAGGATAGTTTTCATCATTCACCAAAAAATCAGGATATTTTTGGTCATAGAACTAAAGGAAGAAATTTTGGGATTATGAGTAAAAAATTATGCTATGTGTGTTATAGTGTTGATCATTTGATTAAGGACTGTGACTTTCACTCAGAATATTTAAACAAATTCCCAAAAACTACATCTACTAACCATAAGCCAAGGGAGAACAAACCAGTTTGGAATCGTTCACATAGGTTTAACCATAGTATTTTCTCAAAAGACTATAGGTACCCTCACCAGAAAAGACCTTTTTCCAAACCACCAGTACTCTCAAGCACTTTTCAAGGTACTGATCAATCAAAAGTTTCTCAAGCAGTACCTTCTCAAAATACTGCTAGGTTTTCACCCAATCAAGGTACTGCTAGCACTTTTTGGAATAGAAGCCCTAGGAAATCCAATTACTATCAACCTAGAAGGCATTACACCTTAAAAAGAGTACCTAGATCAAAGAAATCAACACAAAATGTTAAAACCTACTGGATTAAGAAAGAAAGTACTGATGGGGAACAAACAGTACTTTCAACAAGTTTTGTTGAAAAAGAAAAGGAAAATTTAGTGAAAAAGAAAGTTTTGTTGAAAAACCAACACAAGTTTTGGAACAAAAGAAAATAATTGATCATGTTTTCAAAAACAGTGGAGATTACATACTTAAAGAATTTAAGTATGTCACTTCACAAGGGGAACATAAGTCAGTAATGGCTTGGGTTCCTAAAAGAAACTAACTCTTTCATCTTTGTGCAGGGCAACCCAGAAGAGGAGCTTAAAGATCATTTGATTGTTGATAGTGGTTGCTCTGGAAGCATGACAGGAGACAAGGAGATTCTGTCAGATTTTAAATCATATTTTGGAGGAAGAGTTGCTTTTGGGAATGATCCTAATGGAGGTAGAATTATTGGGAAAGGAACCATCAAGGCAGGAAGCTTTGATTTTGAGAATGTTCGTTATGTGACAAGAAGCACCCTGTGTTATTCACTAACACAGAATGTCTTATTCTCTCCCCTAAGTTCAAACTTGTTGATGATCACTTGGTAACACTGAGAGTACCAAGAACCAATGATGTGTACAGTCTAGATTTGAAGAATATTAACGCTACTGAAAGAGCAACATGTTTAGTAGCAAGGGCAACACTTGAAGAAGCACATCTATGGCATAGAAGATTAGGACATGTGAATTTCAAGAATATCAAGAAGTTGGTTAAAGGCAATTTAGTTAGAGGTTTATCTTCTAAAACATACAAGAATGATCATTCATGTTTGGCGTGCAAGAAGGGTAAACAACACAAAGCTTCATGCAAGAAGATTGAGGAGAGAACTATTAGAGAACCTTTAGAGTTGTTGCACATGGATCTGTTTGGACCTGTTTCTGTTGCAAGCTTAAACAAGAAGAAATACTGCTTAGTTGTAACAGATGATTGCAATAGATTTAGTTGGGGCTTTTTCTTGGGATTTAAAGATGAAATCTTTGATGCTATTCATGATCTTATAATAGCCCTTGAAAATCAACTGAGACTCAAAGTAAGATCTATTAGATGTGATAATGGGACTGAATTCAAAAACAAATTTATGGATGAATTTTGTGCCAAGAAAGGAATTAAGAGGGAGTTTAGCATTGCTAGAACTCCACAGCAAAATGGTGTTGCAGAGAGGAAGAACAGAACATTGATAGAATCAGCCAGAACAATGCTTGCAGATTCTTTATTACCTATTTAATTTTGGGCTGAAGCTGTAAGTACTGCTTGTTATGTGTTAAATAGAGTATCAGTCACTAAACCTCAAATGAAGACACCTTATGAGTTGCTTATGGGAAACAAACCCAACATTCGTTTTATGAAACCTTTTGGCTGTCCTCTGACTATTCTCAATACTATTGATACTCTGGGAAAATTTGATGGCAAGTCAGATGAAGGATACTTATTGGGTTACTGTACCAATAGCAAAGGATTTAGAGTGTACAACAAGGTTACCAAAAAGGTTCAAGATTGTCTTCATGTTGAATTCCTTGAAAATCAAGACAATAAAAAAGGTAAAGGTCCTGATTGGATGTTTGATCTTTATGTTTTGACTCCTTCTATGAACTATGTTCCTGTCAGAGAAGAAAATCAAGTTGTTCACAAAGAAGAAGATTTACAGTACATTGTTCATGGAGTTAATCTTAGACCTGATGATGTTCCTGATGAAGAACCCATAACTATTGAAAAGGAGAAAAGTACTGTTAAACCAACATCTGTATTGGCTGATGAAGACCAAGCTATTCAAGATGAGCTTAATAGGATGCTTTTTCAAGAAACAATAGCAAAATCTTATGAAGATGATCAAAGAAAAGCTTATGAAGCAGCAAAGAAAAATGGCAAGTCTAAAGATTACTCTCATAGTACTTTAGATCACAGTACTTTGGATCATAGTACTTTGGATCAAAGTACTGCTGAACCAATTGACAATACTTCTGATGATTTGAATGATCCAAACATGCCTGGGTTAGAAGACACTGATGATGAATTAGAAGATGAAGGTATTTTCTCAAATTCCAATGAAGAAGCTGATTTCACAAATTTGGGTGATGATCTTGAAGTTCCACAAACTCCTACATTAAGAGTTCATAAAGATCATCCGGCTGGTCAAATGATTGGACCTTCTACTTCAGGAGTACTCACAAGAACAAAAGCTAAGGTTTCTCTAAGCCACATAATGCTTTGCTTAGCTTTGTTTATAAACAAAATAAGATGAATCATAAGGATCAACAAACATGCTTGTTTACCTGCTTTATCTCTCAAGAAGAACCCAAGACTATATCTCAAGCATTAACTAAAGAGAGTTGGGTTGAAGCCATGCAAGAAGAACTTCTTCAATTCAAACTTCAAGATGTTTGGATAATATGTGATTTACCAGATGGAAAGAAAGTCATTGGTACAAGATGGGTTTTCAGAGTTAAGAGAGATGAAAGAGGTAATGTCATCAAGAACAAAGCAAGATTGGTTGCACAAGGATATAGACAAGAAGAAGGAGTGGACTATGATGAAGTGTTTGCTCCTGTAGCAAGGATTGAAGCCATAAGATTATTTCTTGCTTTTGCATCTTATATGGGCTTTCCTGTTTATCAAATGGATGTCAAAAGTGCCTTTCTTTACGGCAAAATTACAGAGGAAGTCTATGTGTAACAACCTCCTGGTTTTAAGGATCCTGCACATCCAAACAAAGTCTACAAAGTTGTTAAGGCTCTGTATGGCCTTCATCAAGCCCCTAGAGCTTGGTATGAGAGACTCTCCACTTTTTTATTGCAACATGGTTACAGGAGAGGTGCAATTGATAAGACTTTGTTTATCAAGAGAGACAAAAAGGATATAATGCTTGTTCAAGTATATGTAGATGATATTATCTTTGGAGCTACAAAACAGTCAATGGTGAAAGAATTTGAGCAGCTCATGCAACAAGAGTTTCAAATGAGTTCCATAGGTGAATTAACTTTCTTTTTGGGGCTTCAAGTTAAACAATCAAGTACTGGAATTTTCATTAGTCAAGACAAGTATGTCTCTAACATTCTTAAAAAGTTTAACTTCAGTACTATCAAGCCGATCTCCACAACCATTAAAGCTTTAAACTCATTAGGAAAATATGAATGGAGCAGTTGTGGATGTCAGACTTTACAGATCAATGATTGGTTGTCTTATGTACTTAACTGCATCTAGACCTGACATCATGTTTGCTGTATGTTTATGTGCAAGATATCAAGTCTCACCCAAGGTCTCTCATATGAATGCAGTCAAGAGGATTTTTAGTTATCTCAAGAAACAACCTAAGTTAGGGTTGTGGTATCCTAAAGATTTACCTTTTCACTTAGAAGCTTTTTCAGATAGTGATTATGCAGGAAATAATTATGATAGAAGATCAACCACTAGAGGATGCCAATATCTTGGAAGAAGATTAGTCTCGTGGCAATGTAAGAAATAAACCATTGCAGCAACATCATCCACTGAAGCAGAGTATGTTGCTGCAGCAAGTTGTTGTGGACAAGTACTGTGGATGCAGAATCAACTTTTGGATTATGGATTCAATTTTAAGAATACTCCTATCTACATTGACAATGAGAGTAAAATTTGCATTGTGAAGAATCATGTTTATCATTCCAAGACTAAGCACATTCAGATTAGGCATCACTTTATTCGTGATTGTTATGAGCATAAGCTCATTAATGTTATCAAGGTCCACACAGATGACAATGTAGCTGATCTACTCACAAAGGGATTTGATGTTTCAAGATTTAACCAGTTAGTGGTAAGTATTGGTATGATTAATTATTAAGCTATGTTTAAGAGGAGGACTTATTATTAGTTTAGCTTAGTCCTATGCATTGTTTGAGGGGAGGCAAGACAATGCACTTTGATGTTTTTGCTTTTGAGGAGAAGGGGATGGAAAGTACTGCTTGGCATTTATCTGAAAGTACTGCTTTGAAAGTTGATACGCTTACACAGCGCGTTCGGGGTCAAAGGAACTTCCTTTTCGTCGAGCAAGTTTTTCAACACCCTAGGCAGTGAACCTAATCGTTGTAGTGTAGTATTAGGGTAAGCCACGGGTATTGATATCGTTCTCTAGGGGAATAGGAATGCTAGTGAGAAGTTACTACGCTAAGGTTAAGGTTGAGGAAGATTATTTTTTTATCTTTTTTATGTTTTTTTAGGAAATTGAAAGGTACGAATCTCGGGTATTGGATTTGGGGGGTTGGTATTTCTACCGATTATTCTACTATTGTCTAATTATCTAAACTCAGGTGGTGGTAGTCTATGTCTAATTAATGTGTGCTCGTATGATAGTTTAAAGATCTGTTTACTTAGGTTTTACTACTCATTAATTATCTCCTATTGATGGTCGAGTTGTCACGTCTTATTCTTAGTTGCGTTGTGTGTCTAAGGTTGTAGGGTATGCGTTTCTCCCTAACTCTTTGAACTTACCAAAGGGTCTCGTCTACAAAACCCACTAGGGATAATAAACTCTTACTCTAAGGCACTCTTTGGATGGTGTAGCTTACAACTACTCAGGTAATTATATTCTAAGGTTCACAAAGATGAATCAAGCATTAAGTACACAACGAATGACCTATCGCATTACTAGATCATTAATCAACTAAGATAAGAAACAACCAATCAATATTCAATAATTAAGTTTCATACTTCCTAAGCAAACACACAAATAAATTAGCCGGACATGGAGAACATGCAAGCATACACACAAATAATCAAGGACATAATTGAATTGATGAAGTAAATACTTATCTTGATGTAAGATAGGGTTTGAAACCCTAAAATACTGTACAAGACACCCTTGGTTCGGTTTTAGGTTTTTACTCCACAAAAAGACTCTCTTAAAACTGAAAAATTCGGATTCTATATATAATATTACATATGCGACGGCGTCACCTTATGTTTTGTGACGCCGTCGTGTCGCCGTCATTAGGGTTTCGTCTTGGCCACGTAAATCTTGCGACGGCGTCACCTTATGTCTGTGACGCCGTCCTCTTCAGCTTCTGACGTCGTCTGGATTGAATCAAGGCCGTCTGAGTAGCAACGGCCTACTTTTTTAAAGCCCGACGTCGTCACTTGAAAATAGGGTATTTGGCTACTGTATCGTCACAAAAATCCTCCGACGGCGTCGCAATTAACACCTGACGCCGTCGCCTTCTATTTTCAGCAGCTTTGAGTGTCTCGATTATGACTTTGGCCATTTTCTTCATATATCCGCTCCTTTTCGTCCAAATAAGTGCCATTCCAGCATTTTGCCTTCAAGAGACCTAAAAAGTGAAAAGGAACGATATTAAGCAATAATGGATACAAAAGTGATCAAATAAGGGCTTAAACGACCACTCAAAATGGTACCTTTTAAAACCTTATCAAATATCCCTACACTTGTTATTTGCTTGTCCTCAAGCAAATGTGCTTTTAGCCAATTAATTTATAAGTTAGGGGTCATGAAGCATTGATTTAAAACGGTCCAACAACACATATAAGCCCCGCAAAAGTCATAACAAGCACGGAAATTACATACTAGCACCACACATGGGGTGTTTCGATACTCACATCTCTCTCGGGTGTATATATGAAATATAACAAATAGGAAATGGAAGATAATACTCATTAACCGTCCTAGTACACAAGATTACCATAGGCTTGAGAGTAGATCAAACCTCCATCGCTTTGGCGTAAGCACCTAGGAAAGACTATCAAAGAGGTCTTTTAAAGGGTTGTCATGTTAGGCTTATGGTAGGAAACAAGGGTTTGGTGGGATAGGCTATTTAGTGGTGGCTAGTCAAAAATCTCTATGTTCAATGCATACGAAGAATGGCGTTGCTAAGCCAAGACTCGACACTCTAAAACTCTAGGTAACGGAAATAAAACAAACATAAATTTAAGGATAGATGTAGGATGGTAGCCCGTATGTTTTTTTTTTTTTTTTTTTTTTTTTTTTTTTTTTTTTTTTTTTTCGATTTTTTTTTTTTCTCCATACACTTTTACTCTACCATCCTCTACGGTAACATCAAAATGATAGGGATTTATAGGCACATCCCTACACTTGAGTTTTTATTACTCTAACACTAATTTGACCCGAATTGAAAAGATCAAAACACTTGGGGTACATTATTACGCAAACAAAGGGAATTTGAATTTAACGTTCCCTTCCCGTCATTTCATAACTTTAACTTTTCCCATGAATCCCAATCGTCCCAAAACTATATACAAAGGATAATGACTCGACTTAGCAACTTATGCAAGCAACCAGATAATTGAACTAAGGGTTTAGGGTGATAACAAAAATTTGCACTAAAAGTGAGTGCATAAGGGGTAGGCTAAGGCGATTTGGGTGTATATTTGGGGGTGGGGTGTAAACAATGCTCTTCATTGATATTCCGGAAAAACCGAAACATCACGAGAACCGCGGAAAGGATAGGCTCTGAGGGGTTAACTAGGGGTATCGTGTACTAAAGATAAGTACAACGCAAAGGGTGTGGGGGAATTACTCAACCGATGTGGAAGAAGTAATTATATTATGGGTATCAAACAAGGGTTATCCTAATGCCTCTTATCATTTAGTTATTCCTAACTACACAAGTGTAGTCTCACTTGCAATCTCGGAATGCCTCACAAAACAAGTTCTAGAATCTAATATACTACCGGTTCACACTCTAAGCATTAATGATGAATGCTTTTAATTCCTACTAATCTAGGGCGATCCTCACATTTTGGGTGGAATTTAGGTGGTAAAGGGTTTTTGTGCTAGTCATGCAACTTCCTATCCGTGAGACGCTTTTGTTAAGACTAATGGCCCACTCCTATATGTCATGAAAAATTTTAAATTTGGTACCAAAATTACCCTAACCGACATTTTCTCATGGTTTATTACACAAATACAATTGGACAAAGCAAATAATCAAGGATAAGTATACTTTCAAAGTTCCCGTTTTATTTTGCCTCCCTACACTTAAACTGAACATTGTCCCCAATGTTCCCCGAAAGTATCAAAGGTATGATAATGGAAGGTAATTAAAAACGAAAGAAACTATACTGCCCTGATTAGCTCGGTAGGATCCGTGTGTGAAGTAGTGGTTAAATCCTTTCCAAGAAGAATGTGTGCATGAAAAGCTCCTTCCAATCTTATGTATCTTCTTCTTGATAAATAAAACCTGCACACTTGAAGAAAACAAACAACCCAATGCATCAAACCGAACAAAGAAAATCACAACACGATGTAATTCCAGACTTAAATAAGATATAATGCTTGTGGAATGGATGTTTGCAGATTTTCTAGAAAATTAAGAACTGGAAAATTCCAAAAATTTATAAGTAGCACAGAAAACGAGAAAGAGTAGTAAGCAGTTTCTACTCCTCCTGACGCCGTCAGGTTGCGACCCTGACGCCGTCAGGTTATCATGACAGAAACTGGTCTGCGATTTTCTGGAAAAAATTCTGTTCAATTTTCCTAAAGGATTCCCCACGCGTGTCATATGCTTTGAAATCTACCCCACGCATGCAACTAGGCAGATCAACTATAACCATCTCACAATCTTGTTCGGGTTTAGGTTCCATGTTCTTAAAAACTAGGTCTTTTTGATCATGGTGCCTAAGATCATTCAATTGATGGTTTATGCATAGGAGGCTTTTCTGAAAAATTCTCCAGATGGTGTCACTAAAAGGAGTTGATCCTGACAACGATTGTTGAATAGAAGCCACACAAGTACAGAATATATCAAATCCATCCAACCTTACACCCATCTCCTTTTGGATATCTCTATGTTCACTCACAAATTCATTAGAACAATTAAAACCAAACCAATCTGCGAAATTCAACTGTTCCTCATTTGTTAATGATGCAAATGCAATTTCACTTGCCATAGCGACAAATGAAAAGGGTTTTACGAACACAAACACAAAGAAGGGGGATAGACTACAAGGAAGCTAAAAATGAGAAAAAATTTACTTGATAGGAATCAAGCAAAGAAACCTAAACGAGGTGGACTACTAACTAGCTATTCTATTCCCCGGAAGTGGCGCCAAAAACTTGATACGCTTACACAGCGCGTTCGGGGTCAAAGGAACTTCCTTTTCGTCGAGCAAGTTTTTCAACACCCTAGGCAGTGAACCTAATCGTTGTAGTGTAGTATTAGGGTAAGCCACGGGTATTGATATCGTTCTCTAGGGGAATGGGAATGCTAGTGAGAAGTTACTACGCTAAGGTTAAGGTTGAGGAAGATTATTTTTTTTATCTTTTTTATGTTTTTTTAGGAAATTGAAAGGTACGAATCTCGGGTATTGGATTTGGGGGGTTGGTATTTCTACCGATTATTCTACTATTGTCTAATTATCTAAACTAAGGTGGTGGTAGTCTATGTCTAATTAATGTGTGCTCGTATGATAGTTTAAAGATGTGTTTACTTAGGTTTTACTACTCCTTAATTATCTCCTATTGATGGTTGAGTTGTCACGTCTTATTCTTAGTTGCGTTGTGTGTCTAAGGTTGTAGGGTATGCGTTTCTCCCTAACTCTTTGAACTTACCAAAGGGTCTCGTCTACAAAACCCACTAGGGATAATAAACTCTTACTCTAAGGCACTCTTTGGATGGTTTAGCTTACAACTACTCAGGTAATTATATTCTAAGGTTCACAAAGATGAATCAAGCATTAAGTACACAACGAATGACCTATCGCATTACTAGATCATTAATCAACTAAGATAAGAAACAACAAATCAATATTCAATAATTAAGTTTCATACTTCCTAAGCAAACACATAAATAAATTAGCCGGACATGGAGAACATGCAAGCATACACACAAATAATCAAAGACATAATTGAATTGATGAAGTAAATACTTATCTTGATGTAAGATAGGGTTTGAAACCCTAAAATACTGTACAAGACACCCTTGGTTCGGTTTTAGGTTTTTACTCCACAAAAAGACTCTCTTAAAACTGAAAAATTCGGATTCTATATATAATATTACATATGCGACGGCGTCACCTTATGTTTTGTGACGCCGTCGTGTCGCCGTCATTATGTGACAACCTGTACTTTCAGGTCATTTCTTGACACAATTTATGCCTCATTATTTCAACATTTATTGTAAACTTGGTTTACTTGTTTCAAATTCGCGTAACCTTGAAGGTTTAGCGGCGAATTCATGATCATGACATCACGTACATTTCATATGGACTATGATTAGTCTACATTTCATTGACATCATGTGCATCTCATTAGTTCATTCACGACATTTCATTTCACTTTCAACGCGTAATTTTTATATTTAATAAACTTTATCGCGTGAGTTATTATTTTGAATAATTAATCCGTTACTTTCAAAAATGATCCCGATGTATTTTTAAACTTACATTTAGTTCATAAAAACTATATTTTAGTTTTCCTAGTGTTTCAAATTTATTTGGTATATTAATCGTTAAAATTAAATTATTACGACGTTCTTCTTAAAAACTATACGATAATTATTTTATCACTCAAATTTCACAAGGAAAGTATTTTTACAATTTTTATTATCTCATTACAATCTATTTTGACCTATTAAAAACTTACTTGCACCAAAAATTCCCATTTACCTTTACTTGTACATATTTCCTACAATTCTTACACTTTCTTTACAAATTATACAAATAATACTCAAAGTTTATAAAAAAAAAAGTAAAATATCTACATACCCCCCCCCTTGGCCGACCAAGGGGGAAGGGGTGACAATTAATGTGTATGGCCTTTGATTACTTATGTTTACACTCAATATACAAAGTCTACTTCAATTATTATTTTTCTCATTCAATCCTCATTTCTCAAAGTGTTAGAAAAATATTTCTCTCCTTGTTTCCTTGCTTCATCAAACCGGCCACCTTCAAGATCTTCAAGGGATCAAAAATTTTTATCAAGCACAAGTGTATTTACAATCTAGTATATACTCTATATAAGGTTTTGAAATAAAAACCAAGAGTATTTAGGCTAATCCTTGTTACTTTCACCTCATCACTATCACTTGTAAGCATGTTTTTATCATTTTCATGTTTCCTTTTCATTTTCATATGTTTCTTTTCATTTTTGGAGCTTATATGCATGTTATGTAATTTATACCATTTATTTCATGATTTTAGAGTTATATTTATATTTATAGTCATCCTATAATTATTCCCATGGTATTCTTTGGTCTTGATGGTGATTAGGAACCCATGACACCCTAAGAAGGTGTATGGTAGGATTAGATTAGCTTTGGAGTTGATTTGAAGGGATTAGAATAGGTTTTGTCCGAGAAAAATTATTTTCGATAACTATATTTTTAGGTTCTGTCCTTATTTCGAATTTCTGGAAAAACCTACTGTTGGTACGAAACTTTGGCCTTGATATTTAGAAAATATACTTTAAAACGAATCCGTGGCCTTTTGAACGGATAAAAACGGAGTTATAACGAAGCCGTGGTGAATTTTTAAAGTTTGACGACGAAACGTACACTTTTCAGAAAATTCAGCTTTGCTGTTTTTAGTATTTTCGGGTCAAAAACGAGCCTTAAGCTTCACAAATTATTTCGACTTATCAAAAATATATTAGTTTACTTCGATACGAAGCTAAGGACATATTATACGTAGAAAACGGATTTGAAACGACAAATATATGCACGTTTTTATAAAGTTGCCGTAACTATTATTTTCTGAAAATCTATATTATTTTTACGATACAAGTATTCTAGTAGCTGTAACGTCCATGTTTGCGACAGTTTTTAACCATGATGTGAAACTTTTTAGAACGAAATGACTTCTAGTAAAATCAAGTTCATCGGCCATATTTTTCAAAACAAAAAGCTGTCTGTAAAGCGGAGTTATAATAAATTATATACGGATGTTCAAACTTGGCCGAAACTCATTTTTCTGCACACAATTAGCAAAAACCACCATCTTTAGCCCTTAATATCTTTATGATCGAGACCTTTTGGACGAAAACTCCTGAACTGAAACTTCTAGATATCGATACAAACTTTCCAAAACCCTCGAGTTCGTTCTCTAACGATCGACGTACACCGTTTTACGACTAGTTTTCCAAATCCATTTTTGTTAATTTCATGATTTTTCCGACGACATTGTTTTGCGACGAAAAGTGGAAATTTCACCAAAAATCATTATAAAACCATTGTAGGATGACATTTTGACGTAAAAACTTGTAAAGTCATTTTTGAAGGGTCAAGACGTCAAAAGAGTATTTTTTTCGACGGCGAGTAATATTTTCAAAACCCGTAAATGGTATAAATAACATACGAAATGCATGCATAACATTACATTGCAACTCATGATATATCATATCATTCGTAATAGGTCAAGATTAACGTATCACATTACATCTCGGTGTACTCACTTTTGTCTTCGCATCATTCCACCAAGTGAGTTTCATAGCCCCTACCTTTACTTGCTTTCATAACTGTTTTGGGGGAGATACATGCTCATCATCTTTTATGACATTCATATCTATTTGCAAACTACATGTTTAACTGAACTTAATGTTTAGTCATATCCTATATCATAAATCATTGTGCTGAATGTCTTGGGATTATCATTGTGCTGAATGTCTTGGGATTATCATTGTGCTGAATGTCTTGGGATTATCATTGTGCTGAATGTCTTGGGATTACCATTGGGCTGAATGTCTTGGGAACTTCATTGGGCTGAATGTCTTGGGATTTTCATTGAACTGACTGTCTTGGTATAATTATGTCAAGTAAACATTGATACATTAAGTCATGCACTATTATGTGAATTCATTTGACGATGTGGGCTTGAACACAAACTGTATACACTTTGGCAATGGGTTGTGAATACACAGGTTGCAAGTTTTGTATGGGCGGAACTTGGAACTGAGTGGATTTTCAATGCCTTTGCTGCATAAACGATCTTGAAAGGCTTTACATTTCAACTCAAACTCTATGAACTCACTCAACCTTTGTGTTGACACTTTTTAGCATGTTTTATCTCAGGTATCTAAGGTATTCACTTCATGGCATGCATTTGGATACATCATGGAGTCGCGATGACGACGCGTCTCACTTGGGTTTTACGTACTTAAAAACATCGTTTGAATTGTAACAAACATATTTCCGCACAAGTTGATTTACATTTGGGACCTACTTTGTAAACTCTGATTATTTTATTAAATCAAACGATGTATTTTCCAAACGACACTTTAGGTCGTTCAATATAACTGTGATTGTGATGCTATGACAGTCAATCCCCAGGAATTCCATTCCGCTGCAAAACAGGTAATTTGGGGGTGTGACAGATTGGCATCAGAGCTTCAGTTATAGAGAACTAGGTTGCATCATTGACCCTAGACTATAACTACATCATCATAGCATCTCATCATTTCATCATAAGTGCGGGTTCACTTCACTTGCGGTCATTACGTACATTTTTCGAGTTATTCACTTTCATTTCACATCGATTGTCACATGGATGCCCTTAAATGCCCATCCCATTATCTTTTCCCCATACTCTAACGTGGAGAATTCCTTGTCATTCCCTATCACAATTTCCACATCAATCGACTCATCACCGATAACGTCGAATGCCGAGATGAACCTTTAAATAGGGCGAAGTCACGCTCACTCTTTTGTTTCACCACTAACATATCGAGTTACACTTTATTCACACATTAAGTCACTAAACCATTATACACTTGAAGCACTTACGACACCTCATAACCCATTCCTTAGGAAACCGACGATCATTTTGAATAATAGCCTCAAACTTATCATTTCTTATCACATCTCTTTAGAGCACTTATTATTAACATAGGACTTTGTTACGTCTCACCCTTTCCTCTTGTTTTGAAGAAGATATGGCACCGAAGAAAGCTACAGTTGAAATGACCCAAGCGGCTATTCAGAAGTTAGTGAATGATAGCATTGCTAATGCTCTAAGAGTTGAAAGGGAAACGGTGGCTGCTGCTGCTGCCGAGGCCGCGACTGCTGCTGTAGCCGCAAGGCTTGCTGCTGCTACTGGAAATGCAGGAGGATCCGGAGTTAAGAGCTGTTCTTACAAGGATTTCAAAAGTGGAGATCCCACCAAGTTTAAAGGGACTGAAGAAGCCACTGCCATGGTGCGATGGTTCGAGAAATTGGAATCTGTGTTTTTGCTGTGTAATTGCCCGGATGATAGTAAGGTCAAATATGCTACAAGTACATTACTCGATGGAGCATTGTCGTGGTGGAATTCATATGCTCAACCGATTGGAATGGAGAATGCTTTCAAGCTTACTTGGGAGCAATTCAAGAGTTTGGTGACTAAGAAGTTTTGTCCTCGTACGGAAATCAAAAAGTTGGAGACGGAGTTCTATGAATTAGTAACCATTGGGTACGATATTGACACTTACATACGGAGATTTCAAGAATTGGCTGTGTTATGCCCGTCCATGGTTTCTGATAATGAGAAGTTGCTAGAGGCTTTTATCGGGGGACTTCCCGAAATTATTCAAGGCGATGTGACTTCTTCTGACCCGCAAACGATTGAGGAAGCTATTCGATTGACTCAAAAGCTAATGGCCCAGGTAGTGAAGAGAGGCAAGTACCCCAACACCAACCAAAACAACAACAACCCCAACAACTGCACCAACTACTACAATAACCAAAACAATGACAACAACACCGATAACCAAATCAACAACAACAAAAGAAAATGGGAAAATGACCGAGGAGGTTACAATAACAACAATCAAGACCGTAACACTAACCATCATCAACAACAGAATAGAGGGCAAGAGACTACAATGGTTTATGTTGCTGCACCAATAGAAGGCAGAGGTTATGCTGGAACCTACCCATTATGTAATCGATGTAAGTATCATCACACGGGACTTTGTCCTGTTAAGTGCTACAAGTGTCAAAAACTAGGACACCATGCCAGGAATTGTAGAGGCAAGACCATAGTTACGTGCTTCGGATGTGGGGAGCAAGGACACTATCGAAGTCAATGTCCTCAAAACCAAGGTCAACAAGTCGAAGGTGCTCATGGGAATGTATATATGTTAGAAGGAGGAGGAGGAACTCGTCAAGGTATCAACGACGCGGAAGACTGAAGAAGTTCGGAAACTAACAGTCTTATTTATCCTTATGTACTATGTCGTACCAAGTTTATGTCTAATCATCGTATCCGAAACTTTATAACTTAAAGATGTACTACTTTTGCTAAACCACTCGTTGTAAAATATTCTCATCTATCGTACTTTATTTTCTTTCCGATTTGTTATCATTGACGAGGATTTTAATTCTTTTTACCTTATCGATCATTTTAACGACACTTCTCCATGTCTTCTCTCCTCGATGTTCATCACAATTTTAACATCAGTTGACTCAACACCAAACAAACATATGAGTCGATTAGTCCAAGCATTGCATAGTTACTCCTAAATTATACATAGCCTGATCACCTATGTCTAATTCAGGAAGAATCATGCGATGAAGGGAGTGGTAGGCTTATATGAGTAAGCAATTCCGTAATCGAGCCAAATTTTCAAAAGATTTTCTTCAAACCACTTGTTTCCAGTTTGATCCGCGTGACAGTTCTTGTTTGATGAGTTGCAAAGATCGAGCTAGAAACAAGTCGTTACCTAAACCGATTTAGCCTAATCTCATGACAGTTCTTGTTTGATGAGTTGTGAGATTAAGTAAAAATCGGTTACCAAAAAGTCTTTTGAGGGTTTTGCTCGGGAATGGGAAAGTTTGCCACATCAAACCCTAAAACCGATAGACTAACACGAACTGAATTCAGGGACTGAATTCCTTTTTGGATGGGCGAATGTGACAACCTGTACTTTCAGGTCATTTCTTGACACAATTTATGCCTCATTATTTCAACATTTATTGTAAACTTGGTTTACTTGTTTCAAATTCGCGTAACCTTGAAGGTTTAGCGGCGAATTCATGATCATGACATCACGTACATTTCATATGGACTATGATTAGTCTACATTTCATTGACATCATGTGCATCTCATTAGTTCATTCACGACATTTCATTTCACTTTCAACGCGTAATTTTTATATTTAATAAACTTTATCGCGTGAGTTATTATTTTGAATAATTAATCCGTTACTTTCAAAAATGATCCCGATGTATTTTTAAACTTACATTTAGTTCATAAAAACTATATTTTAGTTTTCCTAGTGTTTCAAATTTATTTGGTATATTAATCGTTAAAATTAAATTATTACGACGTTCTTCTTAAAAACTATACGATAATTATTTTATCACTCAAATTTCACAAGGAAAGTATTTTTACAATTTTTATTATCTCATTACAATCTATTTTGACCTATTAAAAACTTACTTGCACCAAAAATTCCCATTTACCTTTACTTGTACATATTTCCTACAATTCTTACACTTTCTTTACAAATTATACAAATAATACTCAAAGTTTATAAAAAAAAAAGTAAAATATCTACATACCCCCCCCCCCCCCCTTGGCCGACCAAGGGGGAAGGGGTGACAATTAATGTGTATGGCCTTTGATTACTTATGTTTACACTCAATATACAAAGTCTACTTCAATTATTATTTTTCTCATTCAATCCTCATTTCTCAAAGTGTTAGAAAAATATTTCTCTCCTTGTTTCCTTGCTTCATCAAACCGGCCACCTTCAAGATCTTCAAGGGATCAAAAATTTTTATCAAGCACAAGTGTATTTACAATCTAGTATATACTCTATATAAGGTTTTGAAATAAAAACCAAGAGTATTTAGGCTAATCCTTGTTACTTTCACCTCATCACTATCACTTGTAAGCATGTTTTTATCATTTTCATGTTTCCTTTTCATTTTCATATGTTTCTTTTCATTTTTGGAGCTTATATGCATGTTATGTAATTTATACCATTTATTTCATGATTTTAGAGTTATATTTATATTTATAGTCATCCTATAATTATTCCCATGGTATTCTTTGGTCTTGATGGTGATTAGGAACCCATGACACCCTAAGAAGGTGTATGGTAGGATTAGATTAGCTTTGGAGTTGATTTGAAGGGATTAGAATAGGTTTTGTCCGAGAAAAATTATTTTCGATAACTATATTTTTAGGTTCTGTCCTTATTTCGAATTTCTGGAAAAACCTACTGTTGGTACGAAACTTTGGCCTTGATATTTAGAAAATATACTTTAAAACGAATCCGTGGCCTTTTGAACGGATAAAAACGGAGTTATAACGAAGCCGTGGTGAATTTTTAAAGTTTGACGACGAAACGTACACTTTTCAGAAAATTCAGCTTTGCTGTTTTTAGTATTTTCGGGTCAAAAACGAGCCTTAAGCTTCACAAATTATTTCGACTTATCAAAAATATATTAGTTTACTTCGATACGAAGCTAAGGACATATTATACGTAGAAAACGGATTTGAAACGACAAATATATGCACGTTTTTATAAAGTTGCCGTAACTATTATTTTCTGAAAATCTATATTATTTTTACGATACAAGTATTCTAGTAGCTGTAACGTCCATGTTTGCGACAGTTTTTAACCATGATGTGAAACTTTTTAGAACGAAATGACTTCTAGTAAAATCAAGTTCATCGGCCATATTTTTCAAAACAAAAAGCTGTTTGTAAAGCGGAGTTATAATAAATTATATACGGATGTTCAAACTTGGCCGAAACTCATTTTTCTGCACACAATTAGCAAAAACCACCATCTTTAGCCCTTAATATCTTTATGATCGAGACCTTTTGGACGAAAACTCCTGAACTGAAACTTCTAGATATCGATACAAACTTTCCAAAACCCTCGAGTTCGTTCTCTAACGATCGACGTACACCGTTTTACGACTAGTTTTCCAAATCCATTTTTGTTAATTTCATGATTTTTCCGACGACATTGTTTTGCGACGAAAAGTGGAAATTTCACCAAAAATCATTATAAAACCATTGTAGGATGACATTTTGACGTAAAAACTTGTAAAGTCATTTTTGAAGGGTCAAGACGTCAAAAGAGTATTTTTTTCGACGGCGAGTAATATTTTCAAAACCCGTAAATGGTATAAATAACATACGAAATGCATGCATAACATTACATTGCAACTCATGATATATCATATCATTCGTAATAGGTCAAGATTAACGTATCACATTACATCTCGGTGTACTCACTTTTGTCTTCGCATCATTCCACCAAGTGAGTTTCATAGCCCCTACCTTTACTTGCTTTCATAACTGTTTTGGGGGAGATACATGCTCATCATCTTTTATGACATTCATATCTATTTGCAAACTACATGTTTAACTGAACTTAATGTTTAGTCATATCCTATATCATAAATCATTGTGCTGAATGTCTTGGGATTATCATTGTGCTGAATGTCTTGGGATTATCATTGTGCTGAATGTCTTGGGATTATCATTGTGCTGAATGTCTTGGGATTACCATTGGGCTGAATGTCTTGGGAACTTCATTGGGCTGAATGTCTTGGGATTTTCATTGAACTGACTGTCTTGGTATAATTATGTCAAGTAAACATTGATACATTAAGTCATGCACTATTATGTGAATTCATTTGACGATGTGGGCTTGAACACAAACTGTATACACTTTGGCAATGGGTTGTGAATACACAGGTTGCAAGTTTTGTATGGGCGGAACTTGGAACTGAGTGGATTTTCAATGCCTTTGCTGCATAAACGATCTTGAAAGGCTTTACATTTCAACTCAAACTCTATGAACTCACTCAACCTTTGTGTTGACACTTTTTAGCATGTTTTATCTCAGGTATCTAAGGTATTCACTTCATGGCATGCATTTGGATACATCATGGAGTCGCGATGACGACGCGTCTCACTTGGGTTTTACGTACTTAAAAACATCGTTTGAATTGTAACAAACATATTTCCGCACAAGTTGATTTACATTTGGGACCTACTTTGTAAACTCTGATTATTTTATTAAATCAAACGATGTATTTTCCAAACGACACTTTAGGTCGTTCAATATAACTGTGATTGTGATGCTATGACAGTCAATCCCCAGGAATTCCATTCCGCTGCAAAACAGGTAATTTGGGGGTGTGACACATTAGGGTTTCGTCTTGGCCACGTTAATCTTGCGACGGCGTCACCTTATGTCTGTGACGCCGTCCTCTTCAGCTTCTGACGTCGTCTGGATTGAATCTAGGCCGTCTGAGTAGCAACGGCCTACTCTTTTAAAGCCCGACGTCGTCACTTGAAAATAGGGTATTTGGCTACTGTATCGTCACAAAAATCCTCCGACGGCGTCGCAATTAACACCTGACGCCGTCGCCTTCTGTTTTCAGCAACTTTGAGTGTCTCGATTCTGACTTTGGCCATTTTCTTCATATATCCGCGCCTTTTCGTCCAAATAAGTGCCATTCCAGCATTTTGCCTTCAAGAGACCTAAAAAGTGAAAAGGAACGATATTAAGCAATAACGGATACAAAAGTGATCAAATAAGGGCTTAAACGACCCCTCAAAATGGTACCTTTTAAAACCTTATCAAAAGTACTGCTTCGAAAGTATTACTTACGTGGAAAGCACTGCTGTATTGTCAAAGTACTGTTACAACAGTCATAAATAAGGGGTAAAATTCAACAACGGTAACTTTATTAATTGGGACTTGATATTTAAAATCTTACCCATACATAACTACCCTACCGATTTTTACTCTCTTCTTTATTCTTATCAATCCATTTATCACTTTTCTCATCAACACTAACCTTCGCCGCACCATTCATACTTCTACCAACAACCAATGGCTAATCGTAATATCTGTAGTAAGCACAATATGGTTGCTAATTTGGATAAGACACCATCAAACATCACTTTTCATGATATTATTGATTTCCTAACTGGGTCATCAATCAATTATGCTCTGCTGATCAACCATGACATCATTGAGCCATGGATTCAACAATTTTGGGCTACTGCTAGATCTCATTTGCAAGATGATTAATCTTTCATTCAAGCTAAGGTTGCTGGAAGGATTGTTAGAATTACTGAAGCTACAATAAGGGAAGATTTATTGTTTCATGATGAAGAAGGTGCTGTTCGTTTTGACAAACAAGTACTTTGGGATACACTTAAAGATATAGGGTATGAAGGTTCCCTCACTGAAACTACTTCTAAGAAGCCCTTTTTTAGTCCTCAATGGAAATATCTCGTTCATGTTTTACTTCATTGCTTGAGTCCCAAAAGTACTTCATGGGAACAATTTGGTGCAAACATAGCCTCGACATTAGTGGGATTAGCTACCAATCAACCCTTTAACTTTTCACGTATGATTTTGGATGGTATGCTTTCCCATATCTCTAATGGTTCACCATTCCTGATGTACCCTAGATTTGTTTAATTATTCTTGAACAAACAGCTTAAGGATATACCTAAACCTTCAAGCTTGTTACCTGTTGTTGTACTTCCTCCAAACGTGTTTACATTTATGGCTAGAAAGAGTGATAAGTTTTTTTGGGAGAAATACACCTTTAACTGCTCATATGATGGAAGTAGCACAGGCTGTTAGAGATGAAGCATATTCAGGTCATGATACTGATTACTGAGCCTTCAAGGGAAGAAACTGCTTCTCAACATACTGCTTCAAGGGAAAGTACTGCATCTTTGCAAGGTACTGCACATGCTGATTCAGAACCAGATGTGAATCCACCATCGTCTCCCAATGATTATACTTCAACAGATGGGTCTCAAACATCTGGAGGAGATGAGGGATTCATGGCTACTGAGGGAGTAGTTCTGGATAATTATGCATTAACACGGGAGTTAATGAGGTTGAAGAAGAATAATGAAGCTCAAGCTGCACAGCTGTTGAAGTTGACCAACAAGTTCAAGAGATTGAAAAAATTCGTCTGGCCACTAGTTCAACATCACAGGTTGTGGGTGCAATCACAGAAAAAGAGAGGTTAGAAATTTAGGAAGGTTTCTAAGGGAACGAAGCTTCACAAGCAGTCTTCATTCACATTGGGGAGGAATTTGGAGACTGAAAATTTAAATGAAGATGCTGAACTAGATGCTGAAACGTATGAAGAACCAAATAAAGAAGTTGGTGTTCAAAGTACTGGTGTTGTGTTCAAAGTACTGGTGTTCAAAGTGCTGATGTTCAAGATACTGGTGTTCAAAGTACTGATGCTCAAAGAACTGGTGATCAAGGTACTGCTCTTCAAGGTACTTTTAGGCAAGAGCTTATTACACCAAGAACCTTGAATTTTGATGAAGAAGCTGGTCCTTCAACAACTATACATGAAGAAGCTGGTACTTCTAGTCCGATTCAGCAAAAGAAGCATACTGCTAGTGATGATGAGACTATTGCTCAAATAATGCTCAACATGTCAAGACCAAGAGGTATTAGTATTCCTGGAGTTGAACAACCTCAAGTCTTACAAAATTCTTCTCAACCTTCTCAAGAGTTAGATCCAAAGGATAAAGGAAAAGGTAAACTGGTAGAATCAAAGAAAAAGAAGAAGCTCACTTTAGCAGAATTAAGAGCTATTCAAGAGGCTCAAAATGAAGAAGCTGCTAGAAAGTTACAGGCTGAATTAGATGCTGAAATTAAAAACTAAAGAATCAAACTGTTCTATCAAGAAGACCACAAGGTATTGCTAAAGAAAGGAATGCCATGATGGCTTATCTGAAGGGTCAAGGATATATAGGCTTACAGAAGTTAAGATATCCAGAGATGAAAGACTTATATGATGCTGTTAGAAAGTCTTATCAAAAGGAACTTGATAGTATTATTCCTTTTGATTCTGAAAAGCAAAATGTGGATGCAAGAAAAAGAAGTTCAAGAGAAAGAGGACAACTGATGATGAACAACTATCAAAGAAGTTTAAATTGAGAACATATACAGTTGATGAGCTTAGGAATTATCTAAGGGTTGTTGATTTTGAGCATCCTAAGTCTAATGAAGTTGCTGAGTTGAAGTCTAAGATTTCTACATTTGAAGTTGTAGAATCAAAGGAAGGAGATTATCTTATGTTTCATAGAGAAGATGAAAGTTTTAGAACATTCAACTTATTGTGGGACATACTGCATATGATAGATAAAGAAGATCTGTTTCATCTATATCAACTAAGGCAAGATTATTTTGAGCATATTCCACCAACTGGAGTGGGTTTAGTCTTGCTGGGTGATCTAACAACTATCTGGGAGACAGAAGAAACTAGTAATGATGCTTTCTGGAATAATCAAGAAGTTTGGGAAATTACAAGCTGGAGATTCTTTGAAGAATCAGGAGTGCATGTATTAGAGTTAGAAGATGGTACCATGATTCATATGTTAGCAGAAAGGAGATATCCTCTTACAAGAGATCTTATGATCAGGATGCTAGATCATGGTATGGAAGTTGAACAGGAGAATGAAACAGCTCTTATGGTGATTGAGTTGTTTATCAAATGGACAACTTTAGCAGATGATGATGCATAAATACTGGTATGGTTTTTATTATAAAAATCTTTTGAAGAATCAGTACTTTATTCAAAGTACTGCTGAACAAACAATACTTTATCAAAGTACTGCTTGCAGCACAAAACCAGTAAAAGTCTTTTAATATAAAATAAGTAATTTTTGTAAAGTGCAAAATACTTTTTGAAGCACAAGATAACAGCAACAAATTGTTTTGAGAGTTACATATGATGGTAATCAACTCACCATATTTAATAAACAAGAAAGAACTTGACTCATGATGAGGGTAGGGCTCTGATGTGATTATCCAATCCATTTTTAGTTGACAATTTACTAAAAATTGTATGGTTTTCAACTCACCATATCTGTAATAGTGAAGAGTTGGCTAGCCCACAAGATAAATTGTTTATGGTAAAGGCTGTGGAAAAACCATTTGTATGGTAATTAGTTCACCATGGTAGTAAGAACTAACTAGTCCAAAAGCAAACGACTCTTGGTAAAGACTTAACAAATCCGTTGATAGCTGATGATTTGCTAAAAATCATATGGTTATCAATGTACCATGGTTTTTCACCTAAACATTGGCTACTCCAGAGTTAATAGCTTTGGTAAAGAGACATCAAAATCCATTAATTTTTCAATGATTCACCTCTTACAGGAGTTTACACACCTGGAAGTGATGAGAATAGTCTGAAACTTTATGATCTGAGGTACATTATGCCATATGTTGCTGAGTAGCTGAAAAGATCTGTTGCTAATAAAGGTTGCTGATAGAGAATGCTGATAACGATTACTTTGATGAGGACAATATTAACACAGTGAGTACAAGACAAATTTTAAGTTAAAGAAACAATCTTTCCTTGAAGACAAAGATGTTGAAGTTAAAGATTCAAAGGAAACTTGAAATCAAGCAAGTAGAATTCAAGTTAGGGGAGGATTGTTGGGATATAAAGAAGAAGTGCTGTTGAAAGTCAAAGTACTGCTTAATGAAGAAAGTCAAAGTACTGCTCGCGTCAAAGTACTGATATGCTAAAGGACTGCTATGCAAATCGTTTAAGGATTATTATGTAATTCTAGAATATTCTTAGATTAGAATTAATTTACTTGTCGTACAAGGATTGTAATTGTAAACCGACTAGGGTATTCTTTATGCCTATAAAAGGACCCCTAGATTGGCATTAGAGATACGTGACTTAGAACTTACATGCAAGTACGATATTAGAGTTATTTAGCGATTAGGTTTGTTAGTGAATCTGTATAATAAGCAGGTTCAAAGTTTGGTTTTATTATAATCGTTGAAGTTTAAAGTTATTCTTCTTAGCTTTGTTGAAGTAGATTCCGCATACTTAATAGAGTTATATCATTGTTTCATTTTAGTAGTTTTGGATTTATCCAAGGTTGCTAAACCCTTACAAGCTACATAGTTAGTTTGGTCAGAGTATATCGATCCAACAATTACTGATTAAAATCAATCCTTAAACTTTGGTTTAGGTTTTGATATCTAATTCAAACGATCTATTATTGTTCATGTGTGATCTTTTCTTGTAAAACATAATTCTATATAAGTTGGGTTTGTTTTAATCTTCTTGTTGCTGTTGCATTTGGTGTTGTAGTTTTGCTTATTGTGCTTGTTGTTTGGGGGAAGTTACATGTAGTTAGATGAAGAGTGAGTTTTTGAGTCCGCAAGGGAGGGAGTAAATAAAAAGAGGGATTGAATGTTAGTAATTAGCTATGGAATGTGGGAAGAATTTTGAGGATGGGTTGTGCGTAAGACATTTGGATCATCCTGTGGAGAGTGATGTTAATGATCAAACACAATTTCCAAGCTTGTCGAAGGCTTATGGTACAAAATGTTCGTCGTCTTGAGCGAAAAAGCTTCGTAATATTGGAAGAAAAATGCTTGGGGGTAAATTTGTGTTGGTGGGAGAGGATGGGAAGCCTTTATATCCTACTAGAATTATGCATGAGGCTGCGTCATCTCTAGATGATGTCTCGCCTTTGGACCAAGTCACTAGTTCAACTTGTAAGAGCTTTGAAGAGGCTATGCATGGTGATACACCTAAGAGTGGGTCTCCATCATTCGATAAGATTGTTAATGCTAGAACGTCTACAAGTAAGGTTAGATTTAGTCTTTTTTGAAACTAATGACACAATTAATGAAGCTGATTTAATCATCCCTAGATCGTTAGTTGAAGATGTTAATCATAAATGTGCTTAAACTTTGTATGGTTATTTCATTGGAAAGAGGTGGTATTTCCCGTAGTTCAACACTTTGCTTGAACTATGTGGGCAAAGTATGGTAACCAACGTATCACGATGAACTCACATGGGTTCTTTTTCTTTAAATTCTCTTTGAAAGAGAATATGGATGATATACTTCTCAATGATCTTTGGATGATTCGCACGGTTATGATAATTCTCAAAACCTGGTCGACTAGTGTGTGCCTATCAAAAGATTATTTGAGAAGGATTCTGGTGTGGGTTAACTTACATGATGTCCCTATAGCAGCTTATACAAGTGATGGTTTAAGTATGATTTCTTCTAAATTGGGTACGCCCATGCTCCTTGATTTATATACGAACACAATAGGTGAAGAATCGTGGGAGGAATAGCTTTTCTCGTACACTTATTGAGTTAAATGCTGAAAATTATTTCAAATATCACTGTTGCGATTCCTTTGATAGATGAACCTCGTTACTCGCGTATGACTATTAAAGTATAATACGAGTGGACACCTCCAAGATGTGGTTCATGTATGATATTTGGCTATACGGATACTCAATGGTCGAAGAGTGCTAATGTTCCTAAAATTAATGTTGCATTGGATGGGGACAAACGAGACGGATTTATTAAGATTAGACGCATACAACATGCAAAGACTATGGGTTTTACAACGAAGAGCAAATTAGAGTATCGACCTTTTTCTAAGAGGCATGGTATCGAGGCAAGTAAAAAATTGAACGAGGCTAGTACAAGTGGTACTTCTATGCACCCTAATGTGGGTAAAAGCAAGGCAACTAATCCGGTTTTCTCCAATTCTTTTGATAGTGACGATTATAATGCTATTAATGGTGGATATGGTGCAAAAAAAGAAAAAGATAGTTCTAGTAATAAGGGACCTTTGAAGTCGGATGACATAAATATGTTTGATTTAACGAACTCGTTTGAAGCACTGAAGGAAAAAGGACAACGTAATTGTTAGTGTAGGTACTTTAACTGCTGAAACGATCATAAATGGAGGTAGTTCCATGAGGGCGGAAACTGCTGAGGATGAGGAGCAAATGGATAATGCAGTGCGAACTCAGGACGAGGATAGTGACAATGAAGTGGAAGATGTTTTCAAAGAAACAACTGCTTTCATGGCATCCAAGACTGGAGGTGTAACTAGAAGTAAGAGCCTATGCAAGCGTTGGAAAGATGATTATGATTATAACGTGTATGATGATGATGACTACGAAGATTTTACTAAAGAGTAACTAGCTATTTGTGATGCTTTTGATATAGATGTCCGTGGTCATTCTATACCTTCATAATGTTATAGAGTACTTTTTTATAATTTTTGGTTTGTCATACTTATGATATGTTTAGTTTGAAGCACAAATGGTTCATTTGTTTTTTCTATTTTTATAACGGTATATGATGTGGGATTCACTCACGTCCTATGTACTTAAATGTTTTTGGTGTAATAAATTTACCAGGTGTATTATACACCTTTTACCCAAAAAATTAAAAAAAAAAAAATAAATAAACATAGAAAAAGCAGACGTGACTTACAATAGTAATACACCTGTTACACAAAAAAAATTAAAAAAGAAATTAACTTAGAAAAAACAGACGCGAATTATAATAATTTTGGGCTAAAACTCAAAACAAAGAAAACTGATGCTCCCACACTTTCGTGAATGCATTAATGCTATTTTTCATTCTTATTTTCTTTCTCAAAATCACATAATTTAGTTGAATTAGATACATAATAAATATGACCCAAAATAAAAAATTTCACCGTTCCAAACTTTAAATCGATTAACTGAAAGGAGATTTCAAGATTTGTATTCAATAATGAATTCTTTGATAACAGTTGTGATCTTGTTATTTGTGTATAGTGGTAAATTTGATATTTCCTTCATCAACAAAAACCCTTTCAATGACCAAAAGTGTGATTTTTGTTGTCTATTTTATTGATTTTTTTTTTTGTAAATAATATAGTATTTTTTATTTGTTTTTATATGTTCAAAATTGTTTGTCATTGTATTATTAATGTTGTTATTTTTTTTGCTGAGAATATATATATATATATATATATATATATATATATATATATATATATATATATATATATATATATATATATATATATATATATATATATATATATATATATATATTTTGTTGATTTAAACAAATATGTGACTGTAGAGATGGCAACGGGGTCGGGTTTGCGGGGAATGGTCGATACCATCCCCATCCCCGAAGTTCAATATCTATAACCATCCCCGTCGGGTTTCACAAATAAGTCCCCATCCCCGTCCCCGATGGGGAATGGGGATCCCCAATGGGGAATCGGGGATTTTTCCCTGTTACACAATTGACATATGTAAACCTTTTATGTGTTTTAAACCACCATATAGACCAATACAAGCCACACTTTCCAAGCTTTCAAAATTCAGCAAATCTACATTCTACACATTATTAATTTGTTTGGAAACTAAAGCTAAATAATTATTGAATGATGAATTATGTGTAGTTAGTCTTGTTAGATAATCACAATAAGTTGGCTAAACATTATTTGTTTCAGTATGACATATTATCATCATTACAAATTATGCGATAACGTATAATCTTTGATATGCAAATACAACTTGAATGGTGAGACGAAGTAATGAAATTTTAAAAAACTGTCATAGACCTGTTAGTTTAAAGACCTATCAGTATTGATACATTTCGCAACCTGGAAATTGTATGTTGTCAACTTCGAAAGAATAAAATTTACCAAATGCTCTTTCATAATATATCAATTACAATCTGCTAAAAAAATATTAGCTTTTATGACCCTTTTTTAAGTCAATTTTGGTACTAAAAAAAATTTACGGCATCTTATTGAATATATATAATTCAACTAGTATTAATATATTGATATCAGTTGACAAGATATACAATTGTGTTTATACTGAAAAGATATTCGGGGACGGGTTCGGGGACCCGAGGGTATTACCATCCCCGCCTCCATATCCGCTTTTAAGTATCGGGGATTCCCCACCCCCATCCCCATACCCGGTCAACCCGGGGATTCCCCGGGCAAATCGGGGTCGGGTATCGGATTCTCCATCGGATTCGGGGTTTTTAACAAGGATTTGAAAATAAAATAGCCTAACTCACTAAATAAATAGTGAGTGACTCACTGATAAAGAAATCAGTGAGTGACTCACTGATAAAGAAATCAGTGAGTGTTGTTTATTGCTCTTTACTTAGTGATGCGGTGTCAGTGAGTAAAATATATGAGCTATAAACAACACCAGTGTCACTGAGATTTGACAAATGTCTCAGTGACCCTGAAGACGCTATCTCTACAAACAGATTGAAAAATATGGGCGGGAAGTTTCAAAAGAGAAGTTAGACAAAATACAAGAAATTACGATAGATGTGGGAATATTGTGATGACACCTTCAAATGGATGGTTGGTGCTTTTCCAAAAGAGGAAGATGAAGATGCACCACATGATGGATGACATCTCACCATCATCACATGTCTTTGTATTTTTGTACCTATATATACGTTTGTATTGTAATAGAGATAGGTATGTATCCTAAACAAACACATAATACTTAGTATTAGTTGATAGGGTCATCCTCTCATTGAATCTCAAGCATAGCTTGGATCTCATTTGTCATTCAATGGGGAAAATATACCGAAATTATCCCGTGAAAAAGTTAAGGATGTTATCATGTAGTCTAGTTAGTATTGAGATATCTTGTAACTATTATTCATCATGAATAATGAAGTTGTTCTTTATTTTATCAAGATTTATTCAATTATTAGGACCAACACCTTGCCAGTATCCTCAAATGTTAAAAGTTGGTTACCCCTAAAGTCTTTATAGAAAAGTAATATCAACTTTGAATTATAAAGTATATTACTTTGCCCGTGCACTTTGAAACATTGGTTTATCTCATTATTTTGCCACTGCACTTTGTGGAGTCTACGATTGGATCAATTTAAGTTATGCATGAGGTACCACATTAGTACATTCTTACTTTGTGTCGTATAATATTAATATAGAACCAATAGGTTCATGGCAATAATATAAACTGCATCCAGTAAATCTTCACTACAGTTGGTGAAAAGTTCGTCTGAGCTTTCTATCTCTTTGGTTCAAGTCTTCTATTGTTTGTATTTGTATAATGTGCTAACGGTTTCCACAAAAGCCGGTATTCACACAACAAACAACTATATGTAGTTGTTTCAAGGGTAAAGACGAAGAAATGTTTGAAAGTTTTTTGTTCTGACAAAGATATCGAATACACTAATTACAAATCAAAGATTGTGTACAAAGAAGTTTTATTTCTCATAAGAATAACCATCATGTAATTAATTTTTTATGATACTTATCATTGTTCTATTTACATATAATACATGAGCAATATATTATCATTTTCCATTTATTTTGTTTAGCATACATTATTCATTATTTATTTTACGTCTCTATAACTTTGTCAAACAATTTTATGAATCGAACCCGTCCATCGGGCGGGTCATGAAGCTAGTATGTGTGTGTGTGTGTGTGTGTGTATATATATATATATATATATATATATATATATATATATATATATATATATAGGGAAGGGATCGGATGGGGATTGGATTTTAAGTAGGGATAGTGCGGAAATGTCACAATAAGACTCGCTCAAAAGGAGAAAAAAAAAACGTTTACATGGTCAATTGGTAACGTGAAGGTTAGAGCAGATCTTGACTTTTTTTACAAAAAGTTAAGATCAGATCTGGAATGGGCGGTCCAGATCTATCCGCACATTCACATGAATTAAAAAAATCTGCACCTGATCCTCTCTCTCTCTCTTTCTCTCTCTCTCTCTCTCTATATATATATATATCTATATATATATATATATATATATATATATATATATATATATATATGTAACATATTGGATTTCATAAACACCTCAACACATACATTAAAGAGGCGTATGGAATGAGTAGAGAGAGAAGGTGAGATGTTCTAGTGAGAGAAACACATAGAAGGTTAGATTACCAATTGAACATCCAACCCTCTCCCTTGTGGGCTGTGGATCAGGCATACAATGGGTAAAAACCCGTCCGTCCTCTACGGTGTTACACTAAGCTAAACTAATAACTAAACAACTAACTAATAATAACAAAATAACGTTATGTCTACGAGCTAACATATGCTAGAGTGTGTCTGGGGTGACCGACACTTCACACTGGAATTTTCTAATTCCTAACAATCTCCCCCTAAGGGAGGTCACCCCATATTTTACATTTCGAATCTTAGCATTCTATTTTATCTTCAGCCTTGAGCTCGTAGACTTCAATTCATCAACATTTTCAATCTTTGTGCTTTAGTAGTGAATTCTTCACAGTCCAAACACTTTTTACATTTAGTGGAGGTCATCGATCTGATCCACTTTTTGATGATCTTCGAGCTTTAATTGAGATCATCGGCTACAATAAATCTCTGTATCACCCTTCAATGTGTTGCCTTCATGTGATGTTGTGACATATGGACCGACATGCTCACACTCTGGATCATGATTTCTTCTCATCAGATTAACAAAAGCTTTGGTTGATTAATGATATTTTCAGCAGCGTAGCAGAAGCATGGAGTGTAAATATCAGAGTCGTTGATGCACTTATCATGATTTCTTTAGAAATGAATGTGTTATGTGAGCATGCGGCTATGGATTGGCCTCTCAATTCTAATCAGCTGTAAACGTTGGGTGTACCTGCATACAACAGTTAGCAACAAAGTGCACGAAAGTGTCTTTGATCACTTTCGTTGAATTGAGGTACACGGCCCACAGTTCCCCGTTGATCAGTACAAGTACTGCCTGTGATCATGTATAATTCCGAAGAATCTCCTTGACAGGGTTTCGTAGCTGCTCTAGCCGTTCTCAAACCGGAACGTCTCAAACAAGACAACACAGAGTGAGTGAACCAGAAAATTGAGATTTACTGATTGATTAAAAATGATTTGAAAAACTATCGTGTATTGCTTTATCAGAAAGAGTTTTTGCAATACAACGAAGGTTTTATATGAGAAATCAATTTTCAATCATAAACACCTTTTGATATTTGAAAATGTAATACACAGTCGATGTGCTATAGAAAGTAATTTTTGTGCACACCGACTGGTTTTTCAAAGGTATCCGTCAATCCATTTCCTGGACCAAGGATGATTCAATCTTGAATCGCCCCATTGTTTCAATCCAGTTGTCACAAGCTTGACCTATTGTATAGATCTCACATGTCACCCACCAAGAGCTTGTTTGATGTTGGCTCTAGAAGGTTTTCCATCTTCATTGTGAATACTTAACATATCACTCGGATGTTCTGGCAATACCACAAGGATAATGCGTAGGACTCTTAAGATATATTCTCACTTTCCAAATTGTGTGGAACAGTGAGTCTTTAAGATTAATGTGTCCTAATGAGATTTATTGATGATCTCGTGGCTCTAGACTCAATTGTGCACATTTGGTTCCTATGCAGGAGACTAGGGAGAGGGTCTCCTTCTTCAATATCAACAATCTCTAAGAGAAATTCGATAGATTATCTAGGTTCCCCGTGAGAATGAAACAAGTCCTTTTAAGAGGAACTTGAGTAGCTTGGGAAGTTGTAGTGCAGTGCGTCACTGGGTCCATGACGTCTAGTCTTCAATACCGGTGTTACCTAGCTAAATACCAGTAGCATAGGAATTGAACCCGGTTTCTGCCCTAAGGTTGAATAAATGGAGGGCTATTTATTTTCACCCTTTTCTCATTTCATTTCTTTTTCATTCTTCAACCCCTTCAGTGCTTACCAAGACTTTCATAACTAGAACCTTGTTGGGTTTATTCCAGTACTAGCTCAGACTCAGTCGGCACTCTTCCCATTTCTCATTTTTCTCCTTTTTCCATCATACCTAAGGACTCTATACTATCTAGTGGATTGTCCCTGGGTAGATCCCTCCGGCTCTGGCGGGATCGTGGGAACGAATACCTAACCTAACCATCCTTATATCTCCATGCATAAAATAAATTTGGTCGGTCCTTTTGGTATTGTTCTTCTGCCATTGAAAACCATTTGAAAATCAATCCAGATACTTGTGATACATGATCAAAAGATTTTGTATCTGAATTGTTTTTGATATTTTTATAAAAAGCTCCCCCTCAACATGTGCATCATATATTTGAAATTGTTTTGGCACATGGAGGCAAGAGGACTTGAAAATCTTAGATTTAAGAATGAAAGATTCGATTCTTTGATCAACAATTTCTAAAAATATCAACATCACTTTCCCGATCAAAATTAGTAATTTTCATACTTAGTTAAAGATATTTTGGGAAAGGATGTGGTTTTTCAAAAGAATTGCTCCCCCTCAGCATGTGCTAATGATTTTGAAATTTTTTGTACCTTAGAGGAAGGTGTTCTTAGAAGTACTTTCACGATCATATTGCCATACGAGAACCATAGAAAATCAATAAAGGTACTTTATGTTGAAACATAGAAATATTTGTACCTTGAAGGTTTATTTTCCTTTTGAAATGCTCCCCTCAATATGTGCTTCGAGATTCGAAAGAGTTTAGCACATATTGTAGAGCAGTATGCACATTTGAGTCAAAATGATCACCTTTTATCAGATTGCATATTTATATCACATTTTCTCCCCCGATCAAAACTTTCAAATCCTTTGAGATTTTGGATCTCAAGTGATTTAAATATGTAATACACAAAACTTGTTGGAGAAAAATGTGTCTGGTTTTATTTGATCTGACGTGGAACATACCTAAGTTCCCTTTTTAGACTAAAAGGGAAACTATAATCTATAACCTATCACTACCGTATACATTACAATTATAGTTGTTCATAATACAATAACCACATTACAGATAATGTTAAACATAACAAAGCTACTACATGAAGATGTCTTCATTCTGTTCTTTGAAGTAGCTTGTAATGTCCATCACGTAATCTTCCACCCACAAAACTTTCAAGGCTGCGGAAGATCTTTCTTGTCTTAAGTCTTCGTCCGATCGCAGCAATGAACTCTTCACGCCTCTTCAAATCATGTTCAGTCTAGAATCTCATTTTGTTCCACGGATTCAAGTCAAATTTGATTTCCTTCACCCTTGAGTTCAATTCTTCTTCAACAATCTTGAGCGTACCATCACTGAACTTGTATAGCTCGCACAACCTCATTAGCATTCTTGATCCGTATTTGTCGGTAAAGAGGACTGCTCTAGGGGAGTCAGTCACTGTGTAGTCGTGACGGAATTCATGCCCTGTGGCTTCCCATTGAGGTCTCGTTAGATTGACCTGAGTCTGGTAGCTTTCCACACCTAGTTGAAAATCACCAACTCTTTCTCAAATGACTAAGCCCCTTATCCAAAGATTGACTGCAGCAGAGAGAGCCTTCTTTTCTCGAATAGGTAGATGGTCAAGATGTCCTTGGAGGTTCAGAAGATAAAGATCTTCAAAATCACTTGGTAGCAAATTTTTGAAGTCGTTTTCTTCAATAACATGATCTTTCAAGTCTGCTCTTCTAAGAACAACCTTCTTCAGATAATCATAGCCGTAAATTGAGAAGATTTCTACACTGACCACACTTAGAATACGCAGCTTGGATCGAACAGTTTTGTGTCTCTTTTCTGCACTATGTATTTCAATGTAGAATTTCTTCTTTTTGAACCACCAATGTGAAACTCCATATGAGGCAGCAATGTCGTACACAAGTTCATTGTCAACCCAGAATTGATTATTTACCATTTGCTCAAGACCTGGATCTATGTAGGTTGCAGCTTTCATCTTGGAAATAGATAAGGCTGGTTTATTTACTTCAGTTCGAGCACATAGATAATCCAGGTCACGGTTGAAGAAGAACTCTGATTGGATTTTCATTTGTCCTGGTTCACCACCAAGAGGTAGAGGGTTGTTGACATCAAAGCGACTGATATGCTCATTGACTTGATCATTCAGCATCTTGTGGCATTCTTCCATCTGGTATTGAAGATGTTCGGCATCAGAGTGGAAGACTTTGACAATTTCAAACGCTGGGCCTTCAAGGTATTTAGAAGTGATTGACGAGATTCCCTTCTTTTCACAAAACCACTTCATGAAGCTTCCCATATCCCCTGTGATGTGAAGAAGAGACTCTTCTGCGGGGGCTTCATAGTTGGTCGTAATGGTAGTTGCCCAATTTTTGTCTGGAACAATCAAGTCCAACTCCGGTGTAGCCAATGAAGGTTCAGGCGTTAGAGGTCTTTCTTTGGTTAGCCAGCTTTGAGATGTATCCTTGGATGGTGCAACTCTAGAGGTTTTAATGCGTTTACTCGAAATGTATGCATCAAACCAATCTTCATCTTCAGACAACTTAGGGATATGTTTGGTGGATGCATCATCATCATCAGATTCTGATTTTGGCACAATATAAGACTCTTTGTTGAGCATCTGCTCTTCTGGGATAGTAGAGAATGTGGTTGTAAACCTGGAATCAACCGTGGTCCAAGCCGTAGAAGTCTTCTAAGTACCTTGACCACCAGATGAACTAGTTTGATTTGAAGGTTTTGGTGGAGGTGTTGGTGAATTTGTCTTATGAGTTGCGGTTGTGCCAGAAGATCCACTAGCTCCAGATGTTCCAGCTCCACCAGTTAGAGGAGAAGGAGGTGGTAGAGATTTAGGACCTCCAGACATTGATTCCATCAGAACAGTCCTTCTTTTCTTCTTACCCTCCCTTTCACGTACATCCTCCAGAAACTGCTGATAATCATCATGCCTTATTGATTCTTCGAGAGCCTCATATAGTTTATTATGAGCATCGTCCAAATGCTCCCCTGCGTCATACATTCTTTCTGAGAGAACTGATCTCATATCCGAAATAGGCAAGTCTTTAAACCGTTGAAGTAATGGAGCTTTCATAGCCCATTCGAATACATGCTTTACTTCTGCTTCAATGGAATTTTCCACTTCCGTATCAAAGTTGAGGTTCTCCAGCTTAGACACACGACGATCCAGATGTTTAACGGATTCGGGAAAATGGTGCTTTTCGAGGACCTCGATTCTATTAAGTGCTTCTTTGAGTAGTTGCTCTGCAGTTTTAGCTGAAGGAGGTGAAGCCGCCGGTGTGACAGTGTCACTGACTGTGACAACTGGTGATGGGAATTTAGCAGGTTCGGGTGGTGGAAGTACAGTTGTTAGAGCAGGAGTTAGTGGTGAAGGTGAGATTGATGGAGTTGTAGATGATGAGTTGACTATCGGAGCTGACATTGGAGGAATGGTTGATGTGTCTTGTCGAATAGTGACTGAGAACATAGACTGAACTTCCTCCTTTTCATCATTTTGCTTGTCAGATTCGATATTTGAGGGTCTGTCTTTTAGGAATTGATCACCATAAGTAAAGTCAGTCTCATTATTCTTCAGTGATGACAATGATCCTGTGGACATGTTTGCTTCTTCTAGGATTAGGTGATCCTCAGGTCTTGGCTCAGGGATCTTCTATGAGCCTTCCAATAGTTCATTACCCTCAATCTCTGTAATATGTCTGTCAGTGTCAGCTTGTTCAATTTCAGTCTCAAGCACTGGAACCTATTCAGTAGAAGGTGCTGTTTCCTGACTTTCTGACTGAGTGTCACTATAAGCAAGGGTATCCTTCTGTGTGTCAGACACATCCTTTTCCACTCCAGAATGTTCTTGAGCTGAGGATGATTCAATGCTTCTTTTCTTGAGCTCAAATTGATTTGTCGTTTTCAGAGTCGGAGTGGAGATAGTTAACAACATCTGAGCTGCTTGTACAGCTTCTTCACCTGCAATTCCTTTAACTTTACCTTGTGCAACGGGGGTTGATTGGCGTGGTGCAGACACAGGTTCTCGTAACACTACTCCTCCCACTGGTTGTCTTTGTGGTCTGTCGAGACTTTCCAAGCTCAATTGGATTCCTTGTTGTAGTGTTGCTTCATCTTCATCCAGTAATCTCATCTCTCCTTTATCTTTACCCTTTCCAGCATCTCTCCTTCTCCTTTTTTGCTTTAGAGGCGGAGAGTCAGTAGATACTGAGCTATCTGGTCTCTTCTTCTTCTTAGGAAGACTTGAGTAGGTAGACTCAGATTGTTTTGATTTGGATTGCGTGGAAGTAGGGTTTGGTGTATCATCATCGGTTGTGCCGGAGGCCTTCTTTAAGTATCTCTTGAATTAATTAGCTTTCTTAATTCTTTCTGTAAGCAGAGCTTCAAGGATAGGCATTCCAAATATTTCCTTGTCATGTCCTCTAGCAACATATTTTAAGTTGCCAAGAATGAATTCATCGCTGGCTTCATGAAGGGCTGACTCACTTCGTGGGGTAAACTTGTAAATCTGTTGCAGATGCTGGATAATGAGCTTTGAAAACCTGATGCTGGGAATCACTCTTTTGCCAAGGCTTTTTCTTCCTTTGACTTTATTCAGAGAGTTTAGTCTATCAGTGATGAATGTGTCTAAAGACAAGGAGAATTCTTCCCAAATACGTTCAGCAAAATCAATGTTTTTCCCTTTAACCATCCCCCATAGAATTTGCAGAATAGGAGCTCTTACTCTGTCTGTCCCTGACGTTTTACCAGTCAAGCATAAGTTGAGAATCGTTACAATTGTTCTCCATGGTTGATATACTCCTGCGTTGATGAGTGAAGAGATCTTAGTTAGCTTTTCTGGATATCCCAATTCAGCGACAAACTCTATTAAATATTGTATAAAATTAAATTATGTAAAAAAAAATTGATTTTTTGATTTTTTGATTTATTTATTTATTTATTGGTATAAGAAAATGTAGATTAATTTGTACAAGGATTAATGAGAACGAGTCCTAAGTAGAAGTGATCAGGAGTCAAAGTACGAGGTACGTCAGTTCTGACAAGCTACGATTCCTGAGTGAGCCGTCTTTAGTTCTGTTGGAAACCAGGTCATGATGTTCATGATTGAATTGAGCATTGTACCTGAAAAAGACTAAGAAGTATCTGCACTAATAGCATATGTGGAATGACATTTGGAAGGGTTAGTAGCAGCTATCTCCTGTTCATAGGGTGAATTACAGTCAGGCTTTGAAATGTCATTAGTGGCCAGAGTTCTGGTTGGAATCCAATTGAACCCAACCTTCTTAAAGATTTTTCCTGTAGGCATCCACTTAAGACAGGAGCTAGAGGTGTGATTCCATGTAGATTGAATGTTCATAAATCTTCTACCAGTAGGCATCCATCTAAGACTAGAGCAATTTGGGTGAAGTATCTTAGTCATAGTAGAAGATTTGACCATTTCCTTATTCTTGATTTTAGTCATTTTGCTGTTAACTGGTTTCTTAGGGAAATGGTCAGGTGTTTGATTCTTCTTAAGTGAACTAGATGATCTTGGTACTTTTCTAATCTTAGAGCTTTGAGCATTCTCCTGAGTAATGTCCTTTATCTTAACGGAATGAATTAGTGAAGTGATTGGTTTTGACAAAACAGTATTCTCATCAACTTGGGAGGCAAGCCTAGATTTTGAGGTTTTAAACCTTTCTGTCTTAAATGCATTGGGCTGCCTAATTACATGTCGTTTTGTGGTATTATGTAAGGTTGGCTTCCCCAAGGTTGATGGTTTTGCAAACTTAGTGTTCCCTCTACTACCCATATTTTTCCTAAGCTCATTTTTTTAAAGCAACGATAGTGAAGCTCTTATCCTGAATTTGGGCTTTGAGGGCATCAATGTCAGCCAACATGGAGTTGGTTTGATCTATCTGTTTGGTCCTATTTTCTAATGAGTTCTTCCTCAAGGATTCATTTTCCCTTAACAGTTTGGCTACACATAGGGCCAGTTCCTTATTCCTAGTTTTAATCGCATCACTAACTTCAATGTTAATGTTGTTCACTCCCATGTTCATATTCACATGCAGGTCTGATATTTGTCTTTTCAGATTACAAATGGTTGAGTCTTTGTATTGAAGCTGAGATTTTAATTGGTTAATTTCAAAAAATTCTGGGAATTCCGGATTTGTGCAAGCTTTTGTAGCAAGAAAACTTTCTTCCTTTTGTTGTATTGCAATTTCTAAGGAAATGCAATGTTTTTCAAGAATTGAATATTTGTTAGAAAGTTCATCAAAGGCCCTTTTATAAACCATATCATTTGTTTTAAAACTTATAGACTCAGTCTCAACCAAGGAACAATTATCAGAATCATGTACAGCCTTAAAGTCAATTGGTTTGGGTACGTTAGCAGATGCATTATGTTGAATAGTCAAGGGTACCTCATCAGATGACACCTGTTCATCCACCGGTCTGACATGTGCATCCACATCAAATGTGACAGGAGTTACTGAGCTGCTGGTTACATCATTCTTTGTAGTATCTGATATTCTGCAATCAGCGACACCCGACCTTTCAACTGAAACATTACCTGACTTTTCACCACTATCTCCTAATTGCACCTAACACTATCTCCTAATTGAAAATCTTAGATTTAAGAATGAAAGATTCGATTCTTTGATCAACAATTTCTAAAAATATCAACATCACTTTCCCGATCAAAATTAGTAATTTTCATACTTAGTTAAAGATATTTTGGGAAAGGATGTGGTTTTTCAAAAGAATTGCTCCCCCTCAGCATGTGCTAATGATTTTGAAATTGTTTTGTACCTTAGAGGAAGGTGTTCTTAGAAGTACTTTCACGATCATATTGCCATACGAGAACCATAGAAAATCAATAAAGGTACTTTATGTTGAAACATAGAAATATTTGTACCTTGAAGGTTTATTTTCCTTTTGAAAGGCTCCCCTCAATATGTGCTTCGAGATTCGAAAGAGTTTAGCACATATTGTAGAGCAGTATGCACATTTGAGTCAAAATGATCATCATTTATCAGATTGCATATTTATATCACATTTTCTCCCCTGATCAAAACTTTCAAATCCTTTGAGATTTTGGATCTCAAGTGATTTAAATATGTAATACACAAAACTTGTTGGAGAAAAATGTGTCTGGTTTTATTTGATCTGACGTGGAACATACCTAAGTTCCCTTTTTAGACTAAAAGGGAAACTATAATCTATAACCTATCACTACCGTATACATTACAATTATAGTTGTTCATAATACAATAACCACATTACAGATAACGTTAAACATAACAAAGCTACTACATGAAGATGTCTTCATTATGTTCTTTGAAGTAGCTTGTAATGTCCATCACGTAATCTTCCACCCACAAAACTTTCAAGGCTGCGGAAGATCTTTCTTGTCTTAAGTTTTCGTCCGATCGCAGCAATGAACTCTTCACACCTCTTCAAATCCTGTTCAGTCTAGAATCTCATTTTGTTCCACGGATTCAAGTCAAATTTGATTTCCTTCACCCTTGAGTTCAATTCTTCTTCAACAATCTTGAGCGTACCATCACTGAACTTGTATAGCTCGCACAACCTCATTAGCATTCTTGACCCGTATTTGTCGGTAAAGAGGACTGCTCTAGGGGAGTCAGTCACTGTGTAGTCGTGACGGAATTCATGCCCTGTGGCTTCCCATTGAGGTCTCGTTAGATTGACCTGAGTCTGGTAGCTTTCCACACCTAGTTGAAAATCACCAACTCTTTGTCAAATGACTAATCCCCTTATCCAAAGATTGACTGCAGCAGAGAGAGCCTTCTTTTCTCGAATAGGTAGATGGTCAAGATGTCCTTGGAGGTTCAGAAGATAAAGATCTTCAAAATCACTTGGTAGCAAATGTTTGAAGTCGTTTTCTTCAATAACATGATCTTTCAAGTCTGCTCTTCTAAGAACAACCTTCTTCAGATAATCATAGCCGTAGATTGAGAAGATTTCTACACTGACCACACTTAGAATACGCAGCTTGGATCGAACAGTTTTGTGTCTCTTTTCTGCACTATGTCTTTCAATGTAGAATTTCTTCTTTTTGAACCACCAATGTGAAACTCCATATGAGGCAGCAATGTCGTACACAAGTTCATTGTCAACCCAGAATTGATCAGGTACCATTTGCTCAAGACCTGGATCTATGTAGGTTGCAGCTTTCATCTTGGAAATAGATAAGGCTGGTTTATTTACTTCAGTTCGAGCACATAGATAATCCAGGTCACGGTTGAAGAAGAACTCTGATTGGATTTTCATTTGTCCTGGTTCACCACCAAGAGGTAGAGGGTTGTTGACATCAAAGCGACTGATATGCTCATTGACTTGATCATTCAGCATCTTGTGGCATTCTTCCATCTGGTATTGTAGATGTTCGGCATCAGAGTGGAAGACTTTGACAATTTCAAACGCTGGGCCTTCAAGGTATTTAGAAGTGATTGACGAGATTCCCTTCTTTTCACAAAACCACTTCATGAAGCTTCCCATATCCCCTGTGATGTGAAGAAGAGACTCTTCTGCGGGGGCTTCATAGTTGGTCGTAATGGTAGTTGCCCAATTTTTGTCTGGAACAATCAAGTCCAACTTCGGTATAGCCAATGAAGGTTCAGGCGTTAGAGGTCTTTCTTTGGTTAGCCAGCTTTGAGATGTATCCTTGGATGGTGCAACTCTAGAGGTTTTAATGCATTTACTCGAAATGTATGCATCAAACCAATCTTCATCTTCAGACAACTTAGGGATATGTTTGGTAGATGCATCATCATCATCAGATTCTGATTTTGGCACAATATAAGACTCTTTGTTGAGCATCTGCTCTTCTGGGATAGTAGAGAATGTGGTTGTAAACCTGGAATCAACCGTGGTCCAAGCCGTAGAAGTCTTCTAAGTACCTTGACCACCAGATGAACTAGTTTGATTTGAAGGTTTTGGTGGAGGTGTTGGTGAATTTGTCTTATGAGTTGCGGTTGTGCCAGAAGATCCACTAGCTCCAGATGTTCTAGCTCCACCAGTTAGAGGAGAAGGAGGTGGTAGAGATTTAGGACCTCCAGACATTGATTCCATCAGAACAGTCCTTCTTTTCTTCTTACCCTCCCTTTCACGTACATCCTCCAGAAACTGCTGATAATCATCATGCCTTATTGATTCTTCGAGAGCCTCATATAGTTTATTATGAGCATCGTCCAAATGCTCCCCTGCGTCATACATTCTTTCTGAGAGAACTGATCTCATATCCGAAATAGGCAAGTCTTTAAACCGTTGAAGTAATGGAGCTTTCATAGCCCATTCGACTACATCCTTTACTTCTGCTTCAATCGAATTTGCCACTTCCGTATCAAAGTTGAGGTTCTCCAGCTTAGACACACGACGATCCAGATGTTTAACGGATTCGGGAAAATGGTGCTTTTCGAGGACCTCGATTCTATTAAGTGCTTCTTTGAGTAGTTGCTCTGCAGTTTTAGCTGAAGGAGGTGAAGCCGGCGGTGTGACAGTGTCACTGACTGTGACAACTGGTGATGGGAATTTAGCAGGTTCGGGTGGTGGAAGTGCAGTTGTTAGAGCAGGAGTTAGTGGTGAAGGTGAGATTGATGGAGTTGTAGATGATGAGTTGACTATCGGAGCTGACATTGGAGGAATGGTTGATGTGTCTTGTCGAATAGTGACTGAGAACATAGACTGAACTTCCTCCTTTTCATCATTTTGCTTGTCAGATTCGATATTTGAGGGTCTGTCTTTTAGGAATTGATCACCATAAGTAAAGTCAGTCTCATTATTCTTCAGTGATGACAATGATCCTGTGGACATGTTTGCTTCTTCCAGGATTAGGTGATCCTCAGGTCTTGGCTCAGGGATCTTCTATGAGCCTTCCAACAGTTCATTACCCTCAATCTCTGTAATATGTCTGTCAGTGTCAGCTTGTTCAATTTCAGTCTCAAGCACTGGAACCTATTCAGTAGAAGGTGCTGTTTCCTGACTTTCTGACTGAGTGTCACTATAAGCAAGGGTATCCTTCTGTGTGTCAGACACATCCTTTTCCACTCCAGAATGGTCTTGAGCTGAGGATGATTCAATGCTTCTTTTCTTGAGCTCAAATTGATTTGTCGTTTTCAGAGTCGGAGTGGAGATAGTTAACAACATCTGAGCTGCTTGTACAGCTTCTTCACCTGCAATTCCTTTACCTTTACCTTGTGCAACGGGGGTTGATTGGCGTGGTGCAGACACAGGTTCTCGTAACACTACTCCTCCCACTGGTTGTCTTTGTGGTCTGTCGAGACTTTCCAAGCTCAATTGGATTCCTTGTTGTAGTGTTGCTTCATCTTCATCCAGTAATCTCATCTCTCCTTTATCTTTACCCTTTCCAGCGTCTCTCCTTCTCCTTTTTTGCTTTAGAGGCGGAGAGTCGGTAGATACTGAGCTATCTGGACTCTTCTTCTTCTTGGGAAGACTTGAGTAGGTAGACTCAGATTGTTTTGATTTGGATTGTGTAGAAGTAGGGTTTGGTGTATCATCATCGGTTGTGCCGGAGGCCTTCTTTAAGTATCTCTTGAATTAATTAGCTTTCTTAATTCTTTCTATAAGCAGAGCTTCAAGGATAGGCATTCCAAATATTTCCTTGTCATGTCCTCTAGCAACATATTTTAAGTTGCCAATAATGAATTCATCGCTGGCTTCATGAAGGGCTGACTCACTTCGTGGGGTAAACTTGTAAATCTGTTGCAGATGCTGGATAATGAGCTTTGAAAACCTGATGCTGGGAATCACTCTTTTGCCAAGGCTTTTTCTTCCTTTGACTTTATTCAGAGAGTTTAGTCTATCAGTGATGAATGTGTCTAAAGACAAGGAGAATTCTTCCCAAATACGTTCAGCAAAATCAATGTTTTTCCCTTTAACCATCCCCCACAGAATTAGCAGAATAGGAGCTCTTACTCTGTCTGTCCCTGACGTTTTACCAGTCAAGCATAAGTTGAGAATCGTTACAATTGTTCTCCATGGTTGATATACTCCTGCGTTGATGAGTGAAGAGATCTTAGTTAGCTTTTCTGGATATCCCAATTGAGCGACAAACTCTATTAAATATTGTATAAAATTAAATTATGTAAAAAAAAATTGATTTTTTGATTTATTTATTTATTTATTGGTATAAGAAAATGTAGATTAATTTGTACAAGGATTAATGAGAACGAGTCCTAAGTAGAAGTGATCAGGATTCAAAGTACGAGGTACGTCAGTTCTGACAAGCTACGATTCCTGAGTGAGCCGTCTTTAGTTCTGTTGGAAACCAGGTCATGATGTTCATGATTGAATTGAGCATTGTACCTGAAAAAGACTAAGAAGTATCTGCACTAATAGCATATGTGGAATGACATTTGGAAGGGTTAGTAGCAGCTATCTCCTGTTCATAGGGTGAATTACAGTCAGGCTTTGAAATGTCATTAGTGGCCAAAGTTCTGGTTGGAATCCAATTGAACCCAACCTTCTTAAAGATTTTTCCTGTAGGCATCCACTTAAGACAGGAGCTAGAGGTGTGATTCCATGTAGATTGAATGTTCATAAATCTTCTACCAGTAGGCATCCATCTAAGACTATAGCAATTTGGGTGAAGTATCTTAGTCATAGTAGAAGATTTGACCATTTCCTTATTCTTGATTTTAGTCATTTTGCTGTTAACTGGTTTCTTAGGGAAATGGTCAGGTGTTTGATTCTTCTTAAGTGAACTAGATGATCTTGGTACTTTTCTAATCTTAGAGCTTTGAGCATTCTCCTGAGTAATGTCCTTTATCTTAACGGAATGAATTAGTGAAGTGACTGGTTTTGACAAAACAGTATTCTCATCAACTTGGGAGGCAAGCCTAGATTTTGAGGTTTTAAACCTTTCTGTCTTAAATGCATTGGGCTGCCTAATTACATGTCGTTTTGTGGTATTATGTAAGGTTGGCTTCCCCAAGGTTGATGGTTTTGCAAACTTAGTGTTCCCTCTACTACCCATATTTTTCCTAAGCTCATTTTTTTAAAGCAACGATAGTGAAGCTCTTATCCTGAATTTGGGCTTTGAGGGCATCAATGTCAGCCAACATGGAGTTGGTTTGATCTATCTGTTTGGTCCTATTTTCTAATGAGTTCTTCCTCAAGGATTCATTTTCCCTTAACAGTTTGGCTACACATAGGGCCAGTTCCTTATTCCTAGTTTTAATCACATCACTAACTTCAATGTTAATGTTGTTCACTCCCATGTTCATATTCACATGCAGGTCTGATATTTGTTTTTTCAGATTACAAATGGTTGAGTCTTTGTATTGAAGCTGAGTTTTTAATTGGTTAATTTCAAAAAATTCTGAGAATTCCGGATTTGTGCAAGCTTTTGTAGCAAGAAAACTTTCTTCCTTTTGTTGTATTGCAATTTCTAAGGAAATGTAATGTTTTTCAAGAATTGAATATTTGTTAGAAAGTTCATCAAAGGCCCTTTTATAAACCATATCATTTGTTATAAAACTTATAGACTCAGTCTCAACCAAGGAACAATTATCAGAATCATGTACAACCTTAAAGTCAATTGGTTTGGGTACGTTAGCAGATGCATTATGTTGAATAGTCAAGGGTACCTCATCAGATGACACCTGTTCATCCACCGGTCTGACATGTGCATCCACATCAAATGTGACAGGAGTTACTGAGCTGCTGGTTACATCATTCTTTGTAGTATCTGATATTCTGCAATCAGCGACACCCGACCTTTCAACTGAAACATTACCTGACTTTTCACCACTATCTCCTAATTGCACCTAACACTCATTTACGTAATCATCCTTTTGAGCAGCTTCCTCAATGTACTTTTCCACATTATCCATCAGTTGGATAAATGTATTGATGAACTCCTGAATTTCCATTCCAGTATGTTTCTTGAAAGAAGTTCCAGTCAAGTGTTGATCGAAGTCTGCAGAATATTCCCCATTGATGAATGGCCGGAATTGGTTGTGGATTACCTGAAGTGCAGCATTCGAATCATCCTTTAATACCTTCTTTTTGGTAAGTTGAAGCTGTTGGAGTATGCTCGTGTCATAATAAATAATTATATGGCTAGTCATATGTGAGCCTATGGGGTCACACACATATACACTTAGACACCACTATTATAATGTATTTATCGTATTTACATTATAAATAACCTTTGTCACATAAGGGTGTAAAGAGGCGTATTTGGACTTTGAAGGACCTAATGTGTAACTTATGATTTGACATCAATTAGCATTAATGCTAATTGATGATAATTGATGTTGATTGGGAGGTTACAACTTGCACTTCAAAACTTCCTCCCCTCCCCTTATGGTGTACGTCCAAATACACACACACTTAAGGGTTTGTGTTTTTGGTTTTTCTCTCCTTGATAATTCTAAGAGTAGTCTTGTGCAAGGATTGGATCACAGGTTAAGACTAGCATCAAAGGGTGATTGTTAGACGTGTAGTGTATTTCACACATTGGGAAAGGCCAACCTAATTGGTCTTTTGGTTTCTTGATTCCATTCGTGGTGGTCGTTGGTGTCTCGTTACCGGAATCACGCTACAAAGGTATAAACCTTATCTATGTTTTATTTGATTGATTATATGGCAATATGGATCCGTTGTTGGTGATGATTCCACTGCGTTTATATATTATATTTATGTTTATTATATTCATCATCTCCTATAGTGGTATCACGAGCCATCATATGTGCCATATGATTATCGGGTATGCGAAAAAATGGTCAAAACGCGTGTTTTTAAGTGTTTTTTGTAACCACTTTCAAAACAGCCCCGAGGGCTCCATTTTTCATGGATTAAGAATGTTATTAGTAATATAAACATCTGTGATTTTTGGTCCTATGGCCATTGGTTTCGCATACGTTAATTAAACAATGTGTTCGGTACGCTAAAAATGGCTTTAATCGCGTTGTTTTAATCGATTCTTGAAACGATTTGAAAACAGCCCCTAAGGCTTAATTTTCTGTGGTAAAATGATTTTTAGAAGGTCTAATTTCAGTAGGTTTGAGAACCTAAATCCATTTTACTCGCGTACCAATCGGGGTTTTAATTCTTGTTATTTCTTCGATTCGTTGGCTAAATCTTTTATTTCATGCTATTTAAATTGTTCCCATGACAAATACTTGCATGTTTGCTCATGGGATTAGCCAACACCATATGATGTTCATAATTTTATGGTATTATTATGTGTATATGCAAAGCCGACGAAAACCTAGACCACTTGTGCTATGAATGATTGTGATTGTCGTTAATTTCTTGTTATTTGGGGTTTGCCATTGTTTCGGCTTTTATGTATGAATTTTAATTTGGTTTTTGCCATTGTTTGGGCATTTTACAATAGATAGATAGTAGATTAGTTGTATTTTACATTCTATATATTGTAACCGATGCTTGGAATGGAATGGCGAAACATAAAAGACATAAAGACGCAAAATGGCTGCTCGAACAAGCTGCAGTAAAACGGCGTTTCCCGATGATTGGTGGTGTATTTTTTAACCAATTTTTTTTTTCAGGTAGACAACTCATGGGCCAACAACTTTGTAGTTTGGTGCTAAGCTCGGGGATGACTCCTTCTAGGCCATTTGGGCCTCCGAATGCAGAAATTCTGGGCTGGCAGATTCACTTTTCATGTGCATTATGGGCTTCTACTTGTCCTTGCTTGGTCTTGGAGCAAGTGGGAGTCCTCCGTGTGGTTGTGGTTTATGTCCCTAGATGACTCTTGGTTCTCGTGATGGCTCACGAGACCAAGCATAGGTTCTTTCATCGGTTGAGGCTTTGCATATTGTGGTTGTGTGTTGGTTGTTTGCTTATTATGTATGTTGTGAATGTATATAACTTGCAAATAGTTTTCTAAAACTTAAAATGCAACACAAACCATTTTCATACTAAATCTTATGATTTAGTTTAATTAAGTTTAAATATGGATTTAACTTAAAATCATTGTTTTAACAATAACACTTAACTTGTTATGTATGTTATTCGATTTATGTATTGTCCTATCTCTATTATAATCCACATAGGTTCTATATTATACTTGAAAATGGACAACTTGACACACATAAATTAAAACAATGATTAGACTTAAGTTAAGAAGAGTTTTTAACTTGTGCTACGAAGAATGAATGCATGCTTTTTCGTACACCTTTTTTGATTCACATCAACATATTTTACCCGTCTCAAATTTAAGTCATGCCGTCCAATCGCTTGAGAACACTTGCAATTACTTTTTGCCTATGTGTGGGACCTAGGTTGAATTGTAACCCAAGGTGATTATTGTCTATGCGTGGGACCTAGATATATTTTAACACGTTCTCAAATTGGATGACTTAATCGAGTTAAGCGGTGAGACCTTGACCCGAGGCAAGGATGGGACTAAACATGCGTACTTGACACTAGATGCTTGTTCACTAGTGCCATGAGTCCCATAAGGATCTAAGAGTTGCACATGTAATGCAATTGGTGATCGTCGCCTACCAATTGAATCTACTATTGCTAGCAGATCAACTGATGTGATAGTAGAAGCACAATGTGGATCTTAGCCTTTTTTCGTTAATTAATTGTTTTAAACACGGGGTAATTAATTTGTAAAAGGATAATTGTCGAAAATACTAAAAATTGAACTTTGTAAATTCATATTAATGATATAATGCATCACATCCGTAAACAAAAGTTTGTTCTTTTCTTGTTATAAAGACAAACTAAGTACTTCTTTCCTTGTAAGAAAGAGACTTGTTCCTATTTGTTTTCTTTATGAGGAAATACAATAATAGGAATATTTGAATTGTCCTAATTCTAATCAAACTCAAAGCACACCCACTCTAGAAATCGTGATGTCTTGCAAAAGTCAAAACGGTTAAGTGTGGTTGCACATCTTATTCTTTCAAGTTTGTTTTATAACCCTAGTTTCGGTTCTGAAACATTGAAGTAAGATGAGATATTTGGATAACTAGAGAACACGTTTTCTATAGCTACCAAAATAATATGAGTTTTAATAATTAGAAGATGGAAATATCAATAAACATCAAAATGGTAAAGACAATTACTAGCATGATTACCTAGCAATTATCTTAACCCAATAAACCTAATAAGGTACTACACACCCTTGTGGTAAAATAGACCTTATGGAGGAATTGCATGCCTATTTTCAAGTTAAAATATCAATGATGGCTAGCCCGTCATCTATATGTTAGAACTTGATGCACTTCATTGAATATCTAAGTACATGTTTACTAGTCCAAGTGACTCACATTAGCAATAATGTGTAGATATTCAAAGAAAGAAGGAAAGTATCCAATTGACACTCAGTATCCACTGGTGACATAACATTTATGATGTTGTATAATCCAATGGGAGCTATGTGACTTTAATACTGGTGACGAAACACATGTAATGTTGTCTAATCCAGTAGGAGCCGTAATCTTTATTACCTTGAAGGTTGCCCATATTATTTCTTGATTGTCTTGAAATAATACATTACTTTCCACACGTGAAGCATCATAGTTTATATAAGAACCATTGCATGAATTTTATTAGATAACTTGTCGCGTTCCTGATGTTGCTTCCTGAAATGTTATCAATAAATTGTTATGCATGATTCATTATTAAAACAATAAAGTTCTACATATCTATATTTTCATTTTGTATAAAATCATATCTGTGACACTGTCATATTACGCATGATGTTGTGCCATGCACAAGTGGGAGAAATCTTCATTGTGTGCAAGATACAACATATAACAATATGACTAATAGTTTTTCTTGACTGCAAGGTAAGAAAACTAATATTCTACTAGGACTTCTACACATAAAATGTAAGTTGCCCTAATTAGAACAAATGTCAAGATAATATGAAAAGCTACTTCAACATATTCACCGAATTGTTCAGTAAATATGATTATGTATTATTGTAAAGTCATAATCTTGAAGTATGAAATTAACTTGAAATTACTATTGAGGCCAAGAGTCGGCACTCTAAATTGCTTTACTTGAATATGTTTAGGTCTCTTGTAAAGACTTAAACATCAAGTCTGTTAATTGTTGAAAGACTTATAACGTAAAGTAAGACGTTAACTTGTTATGTATTCTTGTTAAATACATGTACATGAAGTCATTAAATTGTTAATGACGTATGACGTATAGTAAAATATTAAATGTTTATGTTGTCTAGTCAAAACATGCACATGAAGTCATTGACTTGGTCAACAACTTATAAATTAAGTATGCAATAGGCTGAAAACACTATTGATACCATCTGGTTTGATTTGGTTGGCAGATACGTAAGCCAAAGAGTATAAGTTCATCTAATGAGTTGTGGGATAGTCTCACAACATCAATCCTTATGGAATACCACAATATTATGGTATGTCCATGAAGGAAAATCAAACTCTATTGATATTGTTTGATCTTTGATGACTTAAACTCTCTTACCTCCAAAGAATTAAGGTTAGAAAATTGAATGTGCCATGGGTACACTCAATATGGTTCCAATCTGGAAGGTATTTAAGACGCCATTGTGTTATGGAATGGGATGAATTCCATTATGTCTTGATTAAAGTTCTTAATTTGTTAAATACCTTAGAGTAAGTAATTAACAAACCGGAGTCAAGAACTACTAATGTATTTTGGATATCCCAATTGAAAACAATTTATTGTTTCTCAAGATGCTGTGTATCTAGAGATTAGTCTCTATGTACAAAGCAAGTGGGAGCACCTTTAGATCTTGAAGTTGTTCAAGAACTAATATACACAACCTTCTAGGTACACTTGCTGATGTCACACTAAGGTTAAACATGCATATGTTAAACCATAGTATGATATCTCTCATTCATAGATCCGGAAGGAAACTTCTTGCACCTGAATGATATAGTCTTATATCAATGCTAAGGGATATAAGTTAGAGGGTCATTGTGAACCTGCTAACTAAGAGCTGCATTATCAGATTTTGAATCTGATGAATGGCTCAAAGCTATAAATGATAAGATGCAGTCCGTGGAAGACAATCACTAATGAAGCTTGATTGATCTCTTACCAAATCAGTTAGACTGTGAGGTTAAAAATGAGTTTCTCAATGAGAAGACTCAAAAGGACAAACTTGTACACACATTTAATTCACGAGTAGTGAAATGGGTTACTCATACTCAAGAAATTGACTATGATTAAATCTACCTACATGTAAATATTAAATGTATAAAGATGGTGAATTGTCATACTTATCTTCATGAAATGTGACGATAGGATTTCAAAACTCTTTTCTTATTGAATACATTTGCGAGGACGATGTGTATTCAAAAGGGTTTGTGAATATATATAATCTTTATTATGTCTACAAGATACAAGAATCCAAGTGTGGATTAGATAATGCATCTCCGAGCTAAGATCTTTAGTTTACCATAAAATCATTAATTTGATTTTGATTAAAATAAGATCAGTACTAAGTACACTAAGAGCAAGTGGGAGCACTGTATTTATTTTCTTAAATCTCATATGTTGATAACGTATTAGAAACATTATTCCATCTAAGCTAGAATTTTGTCCTTAGTTTGGAATGAAGTTTCTCTTGAGAGTTTTAGAACATAAAACATGCAACCTTGTTACATATGTTTGTTTGAATAAACATAAGCGGTTATTAAGTCTGACACAATATGAAACATTATTGAGAGGAGTCTCAATAATCAATCTTACCTGATGAGATTGAAAGCATGAATAGAAACCTTAAGTTTAACTAAAGGATTCATTATGTATATCATATTGTGCATTGGACTAATTATATCATTTGCATGAATGCAAGATGATTGATAACAACAAATATCTAAGTGAATGTCATTAGATAATTGTTAAACGAACATTCTAATGGACCTTCAAAGGACCAAATATATGTTCAACATTTACGGATATTTGAGGATCTCTGTTCTGTTTGCATACATTGATGCTTATTTAACTGAAATGATGCTCAAACCTAGTCATGGTAGCATATCATCATGAATGATGACATTGTTGACTAGATGTGCTCGACTGAGAGCATTAATGTATTATACATTAAAAGAATGAGAATACTTTACAGTTTGAGAAACTGTTTAGATGAATGTCTATAGTAGGTGTTTTGCTAGTGTCAAACACCCTATGGAATGCATTGCTGCAATACTCGTATTGTACTTGAATGCACAATCATCATACCTTTCATGGATATTGAAACAAGTATTCTCAAGGTTTACTCAGATGACTACTTGTTGTCTTGAACAACATAATTTGATCATGGTGGGAACACCGGTTTCCGATCTATATGTAGTCTTATGCATATCTGTTTATAGTATTTGGATAATGGAATGCTAAGCAGTTTATATTTTATAATGAATTGATTTAATGGCTATTATCGTTTTCATTTATATCAACTATATTCTATATTTGCATGTTTAAATCCATGAATGATTTTCTTCATTCAAAACTTGTCCATTGTCGGTTGACGGTACGGGAGTACCATTTAATTAAGACAATTGTGAGTGTGTTGGTGACCATTTTGCCAAACACACATGTTGTTCATGGTGATGAGCATTGGACTGACCCAACCTACGAGTATTCACTGCATGGATCGGCGTCAAATAGTGAATCTCGAAAATGGTTATGTCTATTATCCTTAGACTTGAGATGCAAGCAGGTTTTGCATGTGTGGAGTTTCATTCCTTGATATGGTTAAACGCTGTCCTGAACAAGGTAGTTATAAAGGCCACTATCAGGAATGATTTGAAGCACATGAATGACACGTGCAGTCAAAATAGGATTTGTTCCTCCACATGGTTTGGAGTTAGATACTACTGGGCCCCTCGATGATTTGAACAGATGTTTGTATGGCCGTACCCAAATGAGATTAAGATGAATCTTAATTCACTTGGTAATCTTGTTCAGTATCAAGATCGAGAACATAATAGTTGAACAATTAGAATGACTTTTGATCCATGTCTAATATTCAACATGGTATCTGAAACAAAGGGATATATGACATATAAACCATTTTATGAAATGTTTGAGAAACTGACCTCACATATCACTAGGGGCATTGGCGTGTTGCTAGACGCTAACCATTGCTTGTATAATTACTTGTCTATTATGACGTCGCAAGTGGGAGCTGTTGGAGTATGCTCGTGTCATAATAAATAATTATATGGCTAGTCATATGTGAGCCTATGGGGTCACACACATATACACTTAGACACCATTATTATAATGTATTTATCGTATTTACATTATAAATAACTTTTTTTCACATAAGGGTGTAAAGAGGCGTATTTGGACTTTGAAGGACCTAATGTGTAACTTATGATTTGACATCAATTAGCATTAATGCTAATTGATGATAATTGATGTTGATTGGGAGGTTACAACTTGAACTTCAAAACTTCCTCCCCTCCCCTTATGGTGTACGTCCAAATACACACACACTTAAGGGTTTGTGTTTTTGGTTTTTCTCTCCTTGATAATTCTAAGAGTAGTCTTGTGCAAGGATTGGATCAAAGGTTAAGACTAGCATCAAAGGGTGATTGTTAGACGTGTAGTGTATTTCACACATTGGGAAAGGCCAACCTAATTGGTCTTTTGGTTTCTTGATTCCATTCGTGGTGGTCGTTGGTGTCTCGTTACCGGAATCACGCTACAAAGGTATAAACCTTATCTATGTTTTATTTGATTGATCATATGGCAATATGGATCCGTTGTTGGTGATGATTCCGCTGCGTTTATATATTTTATTTATGTTTATTATATTCATCATCTCCTATAGAAGCTTCAATTGTTCTAAGTTGATTAGCAAGGTTCTCGTCAATGTAGATAAGTCCTGACGGAAAAGAGCACTACATGTTCGATCCATAGTTGTGGATAAAAGATGTAAGAGGTGAGAGTGAAGTAGTTGATAGGGCTCAATGCTGCATTCCATTATCAAGGCATTTTGCAGCATTAGCTGGTGTAATTCCTTAGGATTTGACTCAAAGTATGAAGTGTTTTGATCATCATTGGTTGAGTCAATAATGGTTAAGCTCTCTGAGTAGTGCGTACTTTGTCTGCTATCCACCAAGTCATATAGTTTGAGCACATTGGAAATTAATGGATCAGTGGTGTAAGCCATAACATAAATATCAGATTCTACGGAATTTTACTATTCTTTGATTAAACCGGAAAATAGATTCTTTCATGGGATTTTACTAAATCAAAAGAACAACCGTAAAATGTAGCACGAAGAAGTGACAAGTCTCAATAGACAAGTAGTGTATTAGACAAGTCGCACCCTGATCAACTCGCTTTGTGGACAACTCGCTTAATAGACAAGTCGCATGGAATCAAGTTGCATACAGAGACAACTCGCTCAATAGTCAAGTCGCTTAAAACCAACTCGCTTCTTCAGCAACTCGCTTAGAACACAACTCGCTTAAGCTAGCAACCTTCTTTCAAGATAACTCGCTTAAACGACAACTCGCTTAAGATATAACTCGCTTAAATGACAACTCGCAGAAGCAGATAACTCGCTTCCAAAGCAACTTACTTAGGCGACAACTCGCTTAAGTGACAACTCGCTCTAGTGACAACGCAGATAACTCGCTTCCAAAGAAACTTACTTAGGCGACAACTCGCTTAAGTGACTACTCGCTATAGTGAGAACTCGCTTCAAAGAAGAAACCAACTCGCTTCCAAGAAAAGTTCTACGAGGCGTAACTCGCTTCGTACAATATTCAAAAACTACCACTTTTCAAATCAAAAACAGCCCAACCACGATGATTCAAGCCTTCCAAATCAAAACCTAAACACTTATGATGATTCTAAACACAAAAGTACAATCAAAATCCAAACTTTAACGCTAGAAATGAAGCAAATGATGCAATCTACTCTAAACTCATTCAACCCCAAAAACCTTATGAAATCCACTAAAATCCAAGAACATGAAAGATGAGTGATCAAACCATGGCTCTTGATACCATTTGTAACATATTGGATTTCATAAACAAATCAACACATACATTAAAGAGGCGTATGGAATGAGTAGAGAGAGAAGGTGAGATGTTCTAGTGAGAGAAACACATAGAAGGTTAGATTACCAATTGAACAACCAAACCTCTCCCTTATGGGGAGAGGGCTATTAATACAAAGTACTACGCCCTCCTTCGGGTTGTGGATCAGGCATACAATGGGTAAAGACCTGTCCGTCCTCCACGGTGTTACACTAAGCTAAACTAATAACTAAACAACTAACTAATAATAAGTAAATAACGTTATGTGTACGAGCTAACATATGCTAGAGTGTATTTGGGGTGATCGACACTTCACACTGGAATTTTCTAATTCCTAACATTATATATATATATATATATATATATATATATATATATATATATATATACATGTGTCAAAACCCGTCCGATGGACGGTTTTGACTTGTGGTTTTTATTTTTAAGATTTAGTAGAACAAATATATATTAAAAAGTAATTAAAACTTAAATGAAACGGTTAAGATCTATAATTGATGTTACCATAATCCATAAAATGGCTAAAAGCATGTAAATATTTTGATTTTTGGTTTTTATTTTTAGGATTTAGTTGAACAGGATCCGGTTCCATTGAGAAGGTTTTTATTTTGAAAAGATTGAGAAATCTTCGTTTAAACAAACTGATTCATGTTTTTGATTTGATTCACAAGTAAACATCATTTTATGGTGAATCGAATATATAAATCACAAATTTGATTCACAAATCATTGTTAAAATCGAGTTATGATGATGATTCATTAAATTTGTACAGATGATTCAGTATTCTACACATATCGCAAAATCGAGAGATTTTTAACATTGATTCAAATTTTTTTTACACATTTTGAATTTTAATCACATTAAAATGAGTTTTACGCTTGAAAAACATGAATCAAAGTTACAAATCTATCTTTTTTGAAAACCTTCTCAATCCTCTCCAAATAAAACCTTCTCAATCGATCCGGATTCTAGTTAAACAAATATATACTAAAAAGTAATTAAAAGTTAAATGAAACGGGTGGAATACCTTGTACTTGTCGAGGTTCTTCAAGTAGATAGTAAATGCTCTATGTCTACCCATAAAGTGACCATTAATATCATGCAAGTTCACACATGACTTATAATTATTCTTTTGATGGTGTTTGTTAACGGAAATTCATTTTAAAGGACGCGGGGCTTAACTAATATTTTGATGGTATTAGTTTACGTTGAAGTTTTTTTAAGAGATGAGGTTGACATACATTTTAATTGTTAATGGTGTTAGTTTTTTTTAGCCTTATGAATATTGTTGAAAAAAATAAGTTAATGAAAAATAAGATATAAACATACCAATTTTTTATATTGAATGGATATCGTTGATGAAAATTTAAGTAAAGGTAAATGAATTATAAACATATAAAATTATTTATTGAATACATTAACATAAAGAAATGAATGTTCATCCGATATGAGAATGATAAGTTAATAAAGTGTCTGCAAGAACAAAGTGGTAAATATCCCATCCTCATTTTCTTTTCGTGAGTCATGGGTACTATATACTACAGTTTCCTGTAGTATGGGGTGAAGACACTATTCATGAAAGAAAGAGGAAAGCTAATAATATTACTTAAAAAGATCAACGAACTGTTTCTTAAAGATCCAAGCTCCAAAAAGTGATTGGTCATTTCCATGAAAGTTATTAAACTATTCTTATGTTTCCACATTACTTATAAACATAAAGACTAAATGAGTCAGCCACATCTTGCAGACCAACTCATTTGATTTTTTATGTGCGTAGATCTAATGAGTGATAAGTATTACCTTTGAAGAATAGTAGTTATATCGCTGGAAATGATTTCATGGATAATCAAGTTAAATGTCGTACATTTTTGGGTTTCCATTTCCATCAATAAACCTTGAAATTTAAATGCAACCGTAAAATTTTTATTAGCAAAACCGGTTTTCCTAAAACTTGTGTAGAAATGTCTGATCGAATAGAAGCTCTATGCACCAATACATGTTTCTTATAAGTTAAAACTTTTTTATGAAATTGTAGTACACAAAACCTTTTAAATGTTTAGCTATTAAAAATAACATAGAAATCTTGGCCTATTTTTAACATTTGTACTTTAGATACCAAGAGCACATGTGCAATGTGTTTGTTTAGTGAATATAAAATTAACAATACTCACGTGTTCATTATAATAAGGTTGCACCCCATCTTATTTAGCCGATCCTTCTTAGCCTTTCCAGATCCATTGCCCCTTAATGTTACCCTCCAAGTGGGGTGGCGTATTACCAATTATAATAACCTTGAAGAATGTCAAATCTGTCATAATATATTCTCGAGTCTTTCACACTAAGATCTCCTTCTATAGAGTTGATAGACATAGAATTTAATACGTATTGCACATTAGTTGAGGTTAAAAAGAGGAAATGTTTAATATTTATTTACCACATGAGGTCCAAGAGCTGCTAGAGAATACACATGTAAAATGGACACAAAAAAATTACAACGAAATAGATAATATAACATTATAATGGAATATGTAAAACAACAACAATTTCCATTAAGACTACTTGATGAATCTTAGACAATAATAGGGTAAACGAAGATCGATTTGATGTGACTAATGACTTCTTTACCAACATGATTGTAGCCATCTTTGTTTTTATATAAGGTATCACTCACACGTGCAAGGTTGATTGCCTGAATAAGGAGAGGAAAAGGGACATCGATAGGCCTGAGCGACTCTTGATCTATAACTTTCCAAGTATCTTCAACTTGTTTCGAGAAAAACTTGCATGCTTTCTCCTATGATGCACCAGTTTCCTTTCGGTAGCATTGGATGCTTAAAGGAATATGGCCTCTTTCTTTTTCCTCCTTTAAAAATTATGTAGGTGTTATGTAACACCAAATATTTGGCTAAGAATATGATCATATATGTATGTTAGTATGTACGTACCTTGTGGGTGGCAATATCATCCACAAGTCTTAAATTTTACATGAAGCTTTCAGAAGCGGAGGATGTGTTGCCACCCATTTAAAGGCATCCTCGGTGACTATATCTAAAAATAGCCTTCTGTCAATCTGTCCCGAGCAAAAGGTAAGTTGTTTTGAATGTCAAGATCCTTCCACCATATGAATTATAAATGAAAGTTACAAATATAGATTAAAGTTTAGTAATAATGGTATAAAGTGTCGGTGACATGATAGAAAAGAAGGACAAGTACCTGGTGACGTGGTTGAGATTTAAGCCAGTTTTATATATATCTATCAGTCAATCCTTGTGTCTCTTTCTTCATTGGAATTGGTTATTTGAGAAATGAAAAAAAAAATAAGTAGTTAAAATTCAGAAAGCAAATCCTAGTTGATCTTCATCGAGTTTGTTTATATGCCACTACTACAAAAAGAGGCTTTTAAACCAGTTATAAAAGCTTTTTAGACCGGTCACCCAACCGGTCTAAAAGGGGTGAGGTCTAAAAGATCTAAACATATTTAAACCAGTGCACCAACAGGTCCATAAGATTGGTTATATAGACCGGTGCACCAACCGGTCTATTTGTGCTTACCAACTGGTTTATATAAGGATTCTGTGCTACCATTGTAACTGGTCTATTTGAGGGTTTTTTCTATAAAAAAAATCGTTTCAATAAGCTATTCTAAACATCCACTGTTATAACAAGGGGGATTACTTATTGAAACTGCTTATGCAAATTAATGTCACATATAACCATAAATTAGAGTAATGCCATATGGAACCATAAATCCATCTGAAAAACTGCTAACTATGTTACAGAGTGAAGATGATCCAATATAAGTTCCTCCATATATGTCAACAACTTTAAACTCTTTCAGCCACTTTGACCTCTCTTCTTGTTATGCTTGTATTTCTTCTGCATGAAGTTGAAAAGACCCTTGCAGGCCAAACATCCCGCTGTTATATTTTTTACACCCTACATGACTATATGTTTAAAGATGCACAAATATATGACTGGTAAGCAGTTAATCAATACTTAAATCCTTTCATTAACACCAACTTCTTCCAAAGCAACCTTATGTATCACAATACCCTGTAGTGCTTGTCTAGGAGGCCACCTGAAAATGCAAAGTAGAGTTAATTACTTATATTTGTTTTATTGAGAAACATCTTTTAATTAGCTACAGCTAACTTACGTTTTCATGCTCAAGAATAGTCCCAACTTATTAGGTAACTTATCTTTTTATCTGAGATGTTAGTAAAATGTGTATACTTAGAAGGGAAAAATACATTTAATAATTTGGTACTTACACAAATCTGTAAGTTGTAACTATTTGGTTTGTTTAAAAAACATATGTAGTTGCAATAAATGATCCAAAACACCTTGTATACCAAATAGGCGTCACTTACAGATAATGAATACTCTTGATTTGACCTTTAGCTAGAACGCGTTGACGCATTTTGATTAGCAGCTCATGAAGTTTCACACGTTAAAAGGACTGTCAAGAATTTGAGTTTTGATCACAAGCTTAGAAGCTCGAATTTTGATCAGAAGTTAATAGGCTAATATATACTTAACGTATTCTTTAGCCAAACACCCCTTAACACTCTAGTTTAAGGAATATATTTTTTTAAGCAATGGATACAAAGGGTTAACATTTTTTAGAACATCTAACTTCGTCAATAGCAATTCAGTCTAAGTAACAATTTAGCAAAGAAAAAAATAACATGTTATAACAGTTGTGAGGGAGTTACCTAAATTTCAAAAATCGTGTTCTTTGACCAAGGCCTGGATTGCCTTCTTGACCAAGTCCGTTTGGTGTCATTAGTCCGTCTATACACTTCAATGACAACTGAACTTAGTAAAGTAGGCTTACAGAAAACAATTTCATTGGCATTAGGCCAAACATAATTTTGCCACTTAAGACAACTTATCTCCACAACAACTGTCACATCTGCAAATAGACCAAAAATTCAATGTATAAGCACCGATATTTCTTACGTCTTCAAGAAACTTATGGCAATTAAATAAGCTGAAATACTACCAAGTTAAATGGGTACGAGCAAAGATTACTGTAGGTTTTGGAGCATTGTCTTAGTTGCACATGAATCCTGGGATAAAAGGCAATAAAGACATACATCAAAGTTAGTATGTTGTAATAAAGAGCCCCTTCATGGAGATTCTTGATATCACAATAGGGATTTGATAGAAGTGGTGATACAGATACGAACATGGATAATGAAAGTCTGCAAATAAAAGAAACTGAAAGGACATGTTGGGTTTGATTGAGTTTAGGAGAAGAAGAGAATGACTTTGAGACCTGATTGATAATGTGTTTTTATAATTTTAACAAAACGACGTAGTTCAATTAGGTTCTACACTCAAGCTTACATATCTAATAGCAACACACTCACTTTCCCCCTAAAAAAATCTATTCAGTAGATACAAACATAAAAACATATTGTAGGCAAACATATACAGAGTATCTTGTAGCGTAGTATATCATAGGTCAATCAAAGCGTAAACAAATACAAACAGAAAAAAAACGTTGCTCGTATAAAAATAAAAACAGAAAAGGGCAAGAATTTGTATCTAGATCCTCAAAAATTAGGTGTAGGATTCTGCAGATCCTCTATTTGGTAACCTGGGACTATCAAATCCGACATATATGACAACATGTTCTTTCTTCTCAGTGATTTATCGATTGAAATAAAAGGTAAAACCCCTAAACAACATCGAAGAAAAAATGAATCGATCTAAATCCTAAAAATTGAAGAAATTGGTTATACATGAACTGACCTTAAAATGTGCGCATCCTTGGTAGCATCTAAATCTTTTTTTAGCTTTTCTAACCAAAGACCAACTGCTGCAGTTAAATCTGAATCTAAACTTAAGGAATCACAAAAAAAAGGAGGTGCAAGTTAGATTCCGGGTTGGGTCATGGACTCAATCAACTTCAGGTCAAAACTTAGAATTTTAAAGCACATTTAAAACAGGTTTGGGAGGGAGGACGGGGGCAGACTTACAAACACATTGTTTATATCTTTACTAATAAGAATTAGAAATTGACGTTAATAAATTTCAATATTACAATAATATATTATAGCAAAAATAACTTGATCTTTCTAAAAAAGTTTCAGGAGGTTTTTACACATTTAATTACTCTTCAGAAGATTTTCAAACAGTCTGACACACTGGACCTGTTTCCTTTTTAGTCAAATCTTTTACTTGACCAGTAACCCAAATTAACCCACTTATAGCAAATGCCTCGAAATACCCACCTCTAGTGCATATGTAAAATAAACATACAGAAAATAAGACAATCAAGGTAAAGATTTATAAATAGTGGTGTAAAAATTAAAAAGATACAAGCTTGTTGCTCTACTTGTGCTGACTGTACAAACTCTTGCTTGGACCATACTGCAAGAGGACGCTTAGTAGCATCCAATAGATTGCAACGATTTTGACTGAGGACAACCTCAGGAGGGCATTGAAGAACCGAAAACTGAAGAATCCATCTCAGACAACATACTGGGAACACTTTCCAGCGCAATAGATTGATATATTCAGGAGGTTCAATAGATTGATATACATAGGAAATACCTGCAGATTATGGGACATAAGAAATCCATCAAAATCATTTGCCGTACTCAAGGGACGAATGTGTGCAATCCGAGCCATAAGGTTCAGTTCAGATGGTCGATACCTGGCCAGAGCTGAACCAACTGACTTTGTTCACATATTCGACTCGCAAACCGACTATGGATTAGGATAGAAAATTGATGTGTTTGGTTAAATTGGCGAGATATCGTTTAGTGATACTGAGGCATTGTTTGTTGGCAAATCAGATGGGACCTATGGTAGTGTATACCTTTACACCCTAATTAGCTGCAAAACCATAAATCTTTTTATGTAAATTAATAATTTATATAATCGTTTTTACCATTTTAAAGGGCCGAAAACTGCAAACTTGTTGCAATTTCTTGCCCAGAGAATCTTTCCCTGATTTTGCAAGCTCCACTCTATTACCTGCATCAACCATAAATCAAATCGTTTTAAATTTATCATGGAAGTCACAAAAAGTCATAAGTGATCAATGCACCATCTATAAGTAAAGAACGCACCTTTCCATCTATACCGAAGCTAAAGATGCTATTAGCAAGTAATCCAAATTGCATTGTTGTCTAGCAAGTTCCATACATATGGCACCTGTTTGCAGCCATTATGTAGCCCCAAGTTTATTTTATTCACAAAATTAGCTATTATTGAAACAATATTTATTCTATTAATGATATTTGACACAGTAACTATCAAAAACGAATTGCTCAAAAGTATTTCGGGTCACCCATAACATGAACCATACCATAGAATTACCTATCATGATCAGTACCCATTTTGACCCATTAACCGACCCACCTGCCACAACCACTTTGCCACCTTTAATTATAAGCAGAGAGGAGACATACCATGACATAAATGACGACAGCTTTCGGAATCATTTAATGAACAGGCCTGTGCAAAAAACTTTTCTGCACCAAGAAAATCATGATTCCACATAGCAAGCAGGCCCTGCACCAATTTCAATATAGCTGCCTAGATGTTCCATGAATACTTTATATCCTTTGAACATTCCTCAAATATCAAGTCTATTATATTGTCATTTGTTTGTAGCCTATATTGAGATTCAATATATTTAAGGCAAATCAAGCCTATGTGATGATCTGTTCCCAAATTCAAGCATCTCGTGTACTCTTCACTTAAACAGGCTCTGTTATCGTCAGCAGCATAGGCACGACATAACAGCAAGTGAGGAAAGAAGAGATACCCATCGAGAACAGAAAGTTTTGAAGCATTTTTAGCATGGTTTATGAAACCAATGTGGTTCCCACTTGGCAAACTTATCTTAGAAGCACAAAGTAAAAGTTGGAACTTTTGATAGTGACGACTCACGAGACTCATCTGAAAGAGCCACATGAGTTAACCTTTCTAGTGATGTTCATATATATTGAGGGTATCTCTCCTTACGTGCCTTCTGAATATAGTTGAGAATTAGCAGACATCTTGCGTTTTGATTCTCTGGCTCTTAATGACACCACTTATAAACACATACATGATATATTCAATAACTATAGTCGGAAGAGTAATAGTTACCAAAAAAGAGGTAACAGCTATAATAGAACAGTGTAAGAGAGTATATGGAAATGATTTTGCTGTCTAGGGTTTTCATTATCAGATTATCAAATTTGTATATTCTGATTACTTATGATTAAACTTAAAAAGACCAAAAAAAAAGACCTAAAAATGTGAATCATTCTATCAAGTGCAGCTGCTGCTAGAATCTGCCTGTTGTGGTTAAAGCATAGTGACGTGATAGCAGGTGGATCATTACCAAGAGGAAGGACCGTCTTCAATGGAATTCAAAAAGTAAGACTTAGGAGTTGGGAGCTCTCTTAGAAATGTATTATTATTATTAGACACAAGTTTTTAAAGCATGTACCATTGCCTTCCATGTTCTCATGTTCTACACAGTTAGTGATGCAAATCCCAATTTATCAATATAACTTGTGCCATGCCTGCAAAGAAAAACAAGTTCTCAAAAACTGCAAAGATGCAAAAAATAAAACCTTTTTGATACCTAATATGAACAATATATCAGTAAGATAGTACCCTTTGGATGATGCTGCAGACACGAAAATTGGTTCAACGGGGCTGCATTTTATGTCCAGAACACTGGAAAACAAACACGCACACTGAGTAAACGACAAAAACCTTTGCAGGGAACAAAAAGAAGTATACATGCTACAACAGATATGAGAGTAACCTTGGAAATGCATCGGTTGTACTGAGATCGGAATAAACCCTCCTTGCATCAACATTCCATGCTTTTATACCTCCATCAGCAGTGCCTATTAGAAGCTTTGTCAAAATGGAAAATCAAATGTAGGACCATTACTTCCTCGTATCCAACATTCACAACCTCCAAAACACAATAATTATATAGACATATAGCTTTCACTTTTATATTATGAGTATCTTTGTGCATTCTGAGATTTATTTAGTTGGTTCTATTTTCTCTAAGAAAGTTCAATAGCAATTTATAAGAAGAGGATATAAATTTTCACTTCCATTATGATCATACACAAACTTGAAAAATTTTAAATAGCATTGGCTTAAATTAGTATACCAAGCGGTCAGATTTGCATTCCCATTCGAGGGACATGATCTCGCCCCACAATAGATGGTTCCATTACTTGATGTTGAAGTTGACGAGTCGTATTTACATATCCTACATTAAGAAAAAAAAGAATACTTTGAAGTCACTCTCATTAAAAAGATAAATTGCTTTTAAAGGGATGTACCTGACATATCTTCTTTCATTGAATTCAACAACCACATAATCAGTTAATGAATTGTATATGTTTACAGAAAGATCATTGACTCTCACCTCTTGTTCCAGCTTACAAAGATGTCGAATGAAGTGTTGTTGCAGCCTCTAATTAGTATAGTTAATTAGCAGCTGCTGAATGCTATTTTTCTGAGAATAGAGAAACATCTACAACCATTGGTTTATTTTATATAAAAATCAAATAATGATTTTTATATGTTATGAGCATGTTTTAATCAATCAATTTATTAACAATCTAAAAAAAAACATATACCGTCAAGTTTATAATTTATTTTTATTGAATAACACATTAAGCATATTCAATAATCAAAAATTCAAAATCAAAAATTTACATTGTTACATTCAGAATAATGAATTAGCAAACACCATAATCTTATACAAACAAATAAACATATAAATTATCAAAAGCATACCTATTTCCTAATGCTTTAATCGTGACTTTCATCATCTAAAGCACATAAGCATGAATCAAATTTGATGGATTATATGTTAGATATATAACCATGTATTGAATACATAATAATTGAAAGAAAAGATTAAGATTGAACATGTTTTACTGTGTAGTATCATGGAATAAGGTTACTGGACTGAAACACATAAACATAGAGAGAAAATTAACATACTAATTAAAATTACAACTTACCAAGTTCTGAACTTGATGATGATGAGTTGAAAACTTGCAACCGGAAAAGGATACAACGAAGTTACTCGTAAAGAGAGAATATGAAGAATGGCGGGGTGTTATGTTTATCGTGTAGGTGCAGGGTACGATCGTGTATTGTTTTTTTTTATGGGATTAGGGGTTTTTTTTAGTCAAATTCCAATTGCACAGTTTAAAGATTAGAAGTTGCGAAGTATATTCCAAATAATGTGGTGGCTCAGTGGTTAAGATGTTTGTTAATCTTTCAAGTTGGTCAAGTTCGAACCCATGCAGTTTCATTTTTAAAAATATTTATTCTGATTTAAAATTCAAATCAAATCAAATTTAAAAAAAAACGACACATGTATTAAAAAAATGCCACGTATTCAATGATGACATGGATTTATGACGTGGCATTATAAGATGCCACGTGGAATAATATGTGGCATGCATCCTCTTATATATATATATATATATATATATATATATATATATATATATATATATATATATATATATATATATATATATATATATTAGTGTAGTTTTGTAGGAGTACCTCTGTACTCCTAAGAGCTCTACCGAACGTATCCCTCGCATTGTTAGTCCTCCTTGGAGTTTCACGCCGAGACTCCAATTATTACATCCGTTGACGGGGTGCCCTTGTTTATGGGTATAATTATTATGGATAACGCTATTAGAGGTCGGCCAACCTCTCTTTTCATTCCTTTCTTTTTATTTGGTTAAGGGAATGCATAGTATTTAGGGGCGTTTGTTGCATTATGCTATATTATGCATGATATTACATACTTTATTACGATGATTTTTTTTTAGATAAATTATTACAACCAAGTATTTTAATTTTGACTTTTACTTTTTAACTTTGACATTTTGACTTTCTATTTTAGGACATATTTTGTATGCAAGAAATTATGTGTGAATCTAACTATTACAAGTCTTGTATGGGCGAGACTTGTAATAGGAGAATTGACATAATAATTGCTATGTTAATTCACCTTAAAAGGTTTTCATTTTATTTATATTAAGTGTATACTCATCAACTATCTTTATAGTTGACCGTTTTTCTCTTATGTATTTTAGGTGATCATAAGTAGCATTTATGAAGGCATTGCATGAAGTCGTCATTTGATTCACGTTAAAGAATTCATCCGTTACTACGGATGTGTATTTTCAAAGACAATGTTTAAAATAATTTTGATTTATGCTTTTTGTTGGAATCACTCCTAAACTATATTTCAAGTGTTTGTAATCAATATGTAATAGATTGCTTAATTAGGCTTTTAAGTTAGTTTTAATGGCAAGGCTTATGTAGAAAGCCCATAAGCCTTGGCCCATATCCAATAAGGAAAGGAAGAGAACTTGTGTGTTGCCCTAGTTCCTTTCCCTATAAATAGTATTGTAAACCTTCCTTAGAAGGTTGGTTGTTCACTTTCACATTTATCTTATGCTTAAACATTTCTCATATATTCATACGTGTTTTTGTGTTCATCCGATCCTTCATCTCTAACTATTTCTAACATATTGATCCTTGTGTTACAATATGGTGACCTAACAGTGGTATCATTCGCCATCTAGTTGGGTAAAACACTTTTGTTTTTGAAGTTTTTTATCTATACGCGTGGGTTTTATGTGTTAAACTTTCATACGCATAAAAGCTCAAATTTTTACACTTAAAAACTCAAGATTTTTGTGGTTTAAGGTTCATTTAGTGTTAAAGTTTAAGTTTTTAGCATCAAGTTTGAAACTTTACGTGGGTAGAATCGTTTTTTAGCTTGGTTTTGATCGTGTAGTTCTGTCTACGCGTAAGGGTTAATGTTCTTTTGGTTCATTAAGTTTCAAACTTTTGTGTTATTTTGGTGTTATTGAAGTTCTTTAATCATTAAAATCAGGTTTCTAAACACTTTTAAGCATAAAAATCAGTTTTGGTGATAGTTGGTAATTTCTACTCATAACAAAACCCTAGTTTTACGAGTAAACTCAAGGTCTATGCGTAAGCAGCAGTCTAAGCGTAAGAAATTCATCATTTGATCTTCAGTGCTGTCAGTTTACTCAGTGTTTTCTAGCTTGGATAAGCCTGAAAACACTTCGACTTTGGATATCTTTTACACTGGTATAAGTGTAAAGGATTTTTGGGCAAAACCTTAGTTTTACGCCTAAGCTTAAACACTTACGCATAGCATCTTTCTTTGCCTAATCATTTTCTTACGCCTAAGCATGTCTTACGCCTAAGCAAATCTTATGCATATGGATTCTACTACTAAGTCTTTGGTTTACGCCTAAGCTAAGTTTTCCTCAAGGTTACGCTTAAGCTTTTACTACGCGTAAGTTCTCTTTTACGCGTAAGCTGATTTCTACGCCTAAGGTTACTCCATCAACATTGTTTCATTCGACTACAAAGATCTATCATCATCACAAGTTTCAAGATGTCTCAACCACCATACTCTAGATACTTTCCTCGTATCCTCAACAACAACAACAACAACAATTCTATCAACAATATCCTCCACCATCACCACAACAATTGCAACAATTTCAACAACAATTTCATCACTTTCCTCAAGGAGCAAACCCTCTTCCACCACAAAATGGTTCCTCCAAACCCTCGTCAACAAGTACAACATTACACATACTTTCAAAATCAGTATCTCGCCAAGTATGCTATGAATACTACAACACCAAAGGAACTGTCTTGGTTTGCAAAGATGTGTGAAGCTTTAAGTAGCCAACAATCCATTCATGAAGCTGGATACCTTGACAGAAGCCACATGGAAAGTTCTTGAAGGTCCTTTTCAGATGCCTACCCTTACTGTACCCGGAGATCCGAATGCTAATCGACCAAGAGATGATATTACCAACGTTGTCGGTCTTGATCAACTTACTACTGACCAACTTCTACACTTAGAAGCCGATGAACTTGCAATGCAATATATCCTTTTGGGATTACCCAATCCGATACTTCGTAGTGTTGATGCTAAGAAGACTGCTAAAGCAATGTAGGAGCACATTCATCTTCTAATGGAAGGCACATAACTCAATCAAGAGGACATGGAATAAAAAATCTACTTAGCTTATGAACACTTCATGATTGAAACAGGGGAGACATTAGAGTCATATCATCATCGGTTCTCAGACATCATAAATGACTTGGATAAACATAATATCATTATGCCAAGGATTGCAGTCAACACAAATTTCCTGAGCAGTCTTGGTCCTGATTGGGAAAAGTATGTTATCTTTATCCGTCAAGCGAAGAATCTTCATCAAGCTACATACGGATTATTGTATGACTATCTAAAGCCTCACCAAAAGGAAGTTGATAGAGAAAGGATCATCCATGGAGTTCACCATCACTCCCGGATAATCGAACTCTTGCTTTGTGGGCTCAAGCATGTTATCCTCAATTCCCAACATTACAAACTGTCTTCACAAACCCTCCACAATCAACTGTTCAGATTACACCATATGATCCTTCACAACAACAATCCAAAGAAACTCAGTTGGTTCCATACAACAACAACAATGATCAGGCACTCTATAGTGAATCAAGTGAGGATGCAGAAGCCTTCGATGCAATGAATCAAGGATTTGTAATGCTAGCAAAAGCCTTCGGTCGTTTTGCTAACAAATCCAACAACCGCATTCGCACCTCATCAAATACAAGGAATCAAGATGTTGTTAATAATGGAAGGGTTGAGGTTTAGAATGGGTGGAAATGGTCGTCAGATGAATAGTGATCAAGGGTTTAATGTTAATGGAAGGAATAACATGGGTGCTCCACAACGGATTCAAGTGGTTGATCAGGGAAATGCTCAGACCGAGGTTAATGGTCTCCGATGCTATAACTGTAATCAAAAGGGTCATCTGGCTAATGCATGCCCCAAGCCAAGGACAAGAGGCAGCGCTTATCACAAAGAGGCTTTACTCTTGGCTCTCAAGGATGAAGCTGGTGGAACTCTTACAAACAAGGAACAGAGCTTCATGGCTAATGCATATTCTGATGATGACATGGAGGACTTGTAGGCTAATGCAGCTGTGATGTTAATGGCAAACATGCAAGAGCTCCACATGAGTGACACAGACCCAGTGTATGACACTGACGGCTTGTCTCAGGTACCAGATCAAAACTTAATCATTAATGATCTGATATCTCCGCCAACATCTGCATCCGACGAGGCTCAGAGTGTTCAAAATGAATTGTCTACATCTCATTCCGATGATAATGAAATGGATCCCGTAGTTATATTTGACGATCAAGATGACCTTATGGTTAATATTGATAATCAAGTTGACTCCGTGGTTATATTTGAGGATCTAAATAATGATCATGTTGAGACTCACGTTGAACAAGCTGAACATTTGTCTCCAGATATTGAGTTCAGGACCAACTTAATTTAGACTCACAAATCTCAAATGGAAAAGTGCCACGACATCAATAAGACATTACAGGACAAAATTGCATTGTTGACTAAGGATAATGAATGCTATAAGTCCCAACTCAACATTTTTCAAACTAAAGAGAAACGTGAAAAAGGTTTTGATGCCGCATTTGCTAAATCGTACCAAAATGAAAAAATCTTTGGAAAAATAGTTATGTGATCGAGTTGCATCCAAGAATGCTTTGTTGTCTCAAATAGAACAACTGAAATATGATCATAAAAAACAACTCAACGCTCTCACTTCGAAAACTCAAAAAGCCAAGTCTGAGTTGTTAACTTGTCAAAAACAGTTTTGTGAATACAAAAAGCATTCGAGGAAACAAATAGATGACTATCTTGACGAAATTGTCGACTTACAAAACAAATCAAAGAGTTTCGAAATGTTGTTTAAAAACATGGTGAGTCAATCATAACTATTCAAAAGTTTACTTTTAAACCAAATCCAAATGGATATGGACCAAATCTTGCTGATTACAAACCACATTTTTCACATCAAGCATTCAAACCAAATCCTCAAGTCTACAGTGCAGAACATAGAATTGATGACTTAATAATGAGTGTTGTTGAATATAATCGTATGGAGGAATTAGATGCAGAAGACGAGAGTCGGTCAAAGATAGAAAATGTTGTTTATTGCAAACCATTCAACTATTCAAAAGCCATAACTTTCGTCGCACAACAGGATAATTACCTTGGGTTATCACGCCTACTTCTGAGTCCTCTTCTAATGATGGTCCCCGATCCAATGTTGCACAAATTAATGGTCCTTTACCTTCTTTTAGTGAAATAAAGCCATTAGCTGAACGATGTCAGGTTCTTAAATACTTTGACACTTTCATGTATGACATCAAACTTTTGGAACGTGAAATTGAAATCAATTCTGAAATAAAAGTTGAACATTTTCAATCGCCTCATGCGTGAAATCAAAGAGATATTTTTTAGAAAAGAATTTTACCTCATGTCCGAAATTTGAAAATGTGTGCAATATATTGGGAAAAGGATTTTCACAAGGAGCTTGGACTTATGAAAACAGTTTTCGAGCAAACAGAAACATCGATTTCTAATACTAAACGTAAAAAGAAAATGTTACGAAATCATGTTGACCGACTCTTGGAAGATGTTATCTGTGCTGATACCATAAATGGTGTGTTATTACATTCTGTTGCATATGCATTTGATTATATTGCTGCTGATTCTGTTGATTCTGTCCAAAATGTTGAGAATACCGATAATGTGCCACAAATCAAGTCTTTAAAAAGTGAAAATGAGCGATTGTTAAATGAGCTTTCCAACGCAAAACGTCGTCTTCAATGGTGTTAAAAAGATTGTCAAAATCGTGAACTTGCTTTGCAAAACAAGATCAACCAGTTGCGTTCAAAATCTCTTGATCCAAAACTAGAACAACTGGATGACGCAAACGTGTTTTTAAAGTGACATATTTCAAAATATGAACAAGAAATTGCCAAAGTCAAAACTGAATATGGTGTCATATTTGATTTACTTAAAAAGACTCATGCTCAAGCGTCAAAAGATGCTGATGATCATCTTGCATATACCAAAGAAGTTTTACGAAATAATGGAAACACTCGCTCTGAAAATCAAGATTTGTTACACACTATCCATGACTTAAAAGCGGAGTTGGCGAAACTTAAGCACGATAAGATTAGTAACACTAATGCACTTGCCCCAGGTATGTTTAAAATTGACACTAGAACGACTATTGCCAAATCACAAGATACTAATGTGCTTCCTTCCACTGAAACAGGAATAGTTGCCTCTTTTCCCAACGCTAGCACTTCACAGCTTAAGAGCAAATCAAGGAAGAATAGGAAGTTGTGACGTAAGAAAAGAATAATAAAGACCTCTGAAATAGAAGAACACCTTAGGACTTTGAATAAAACTCAAGTTGCACCCACTTTAGACACTGCGTTAGACAAATGTAATAGAAAAAGTGATGTAACGAATGTTGAACCTTTAGGTACTTTGAATGTTATGTTTGAAGCATCTTGTATTGGTTGTCGTAAAAGTATGTTTTCTGGTTCTCATGATAAATGTGTTGCTAATGCTATCTTATCTCATAAGCGGAACAATAGAAAACGGAATACCTCTAGGCCCACTAATGCTTCTAAGTCTGTGCTAGGTAAACCGCCTACTAGTGCTCATGCTTTAATCATTGTTGTACCCATAGAACCCCCTTCACCTCCTAGGAAGAACTTATCACCTAGTGCATTCACTAAGACCAAAGCTAAGACTAGTTGGAGATGGCAGAAATGGTTACATAATACATGTTAATACAAATAAGACGTAAAAACATTTATTTATATTTTGCGATCTTCTAATGTTTTGTCGATAACAAACGTAAAATCATTTTAACGAAACAAATAAAATACGTAAATTGTTTGAGCCAATAGTTTTCTAACACACTTACGTTTTCACATAAAACTCTAAAACAAGTATAAGTGATTTTATGATTTAGTAATACATATGTACAACAACTAGTGTTTACATATTGGGCAAATATATACTTAACTAGTATATACTAAAATGGGTAAAAACTAACAAATGGTATTGACCCATAACCCATGATATTATCCAAACCAATTGACTAGGTACATTGAACTTATAAGATACATTGTATCTAATAAGAAACCCATGGATCAACCCATAACCCATGACCCGTGACCCATGACCCATAACCAAAATACCCATGAGTAAAGAGGAGCGTCCCACGGATCCCTAGCTTTACGCTAGCCGGATCCCTTTTGGGAGGGATCCGTGGGATCCGGGGAACAGTAAGTTTTCTCCTCTATAAATAGTGAGCCATTTCTTCCTTTTTGCTCACCACTTTCACACATACTTTCTCCAAGTATTGTGCCTCTCTAACCACTAATCCTAAGGGATCTTTCTATGTAGTTTGTCTTTTGTTTTTGTGTGATTCTGTAGGTTCCTCTTAAAGGCGAGATCACCACCTCTTGAAGTCGAGCAAGCTCAAGTCCATGAGTTGCCATGCTTCGTCATCATCAAGACAACTGAGGTTCTCTTGTTGATAGTTCTTTCTTCCTCCGTAGATGTTGTGTTGAAGGAATTAGTGAAGGATGCCGAAAGAGTCAAGACGAAAGCATTAGTGAAATGTTCTTAACGTCCGTTTCAAAAGCATTAGTGTAGAATGCTAAAGGTGTCAAGACGAAGGCATTAGTGAAAGGTGCCAAGCGTTGTGTCAAATGCATTAGTGAAGGATGCCTAAGAATCAAATCAAGTGGCATTAGGGATGAATGCCTAGGTCGTATAATCGATGAGGTGCATCGTGATACATATAAGTATTTGTTTATTTCTAAGGATGGTGATATCCTTGATGTTGTTGTAACAAGGAGTGGATCTCCTTTAAATTAGGTGTTGTGTTGTGATGGGTAGTAGTTCCTCCATAGTAATGGAACTAGGTGCTTAGCCTAGTACCTAATAAAGGGTAGGCGACGTTGTGTTAGGTGTGGTTCACCTTAGAGTGAAAGAACCCGGTGGTTAGCCTAGTACCGGAAAAAGAGTAGGCGACGTTGTGAAGGCTTCTCCGCCTTAAGGAGATTGGTGTCGTGTAGTGTTTACGAACTCTCGAGTAGGTGACTCAGGGAGTAGAGTAGGGCAAGGAAGGTGTCCTTGTAGCTGAACCACTATAAATACTAGTGTCGTGGTTATGTGATTCTTACTCTTTATCTTTCATTACACGTTTATATATCTATCTATCAACGTCCAACATAAACAACCAAATAGATTGACATAAGTCGATCTAAATATTTAAAAGGAAGTTTTAAATTGGTAAAACTATTCAACCCCCCTTCTAGTTTTCCACAATTGGCATCAGAGCTTTGTTACCAAGTTTCTTACAGTATGTTGTACTTTAAAAACTTGATACGATCCGTGTATGTTTGAAAACTACAAAGAAGGATTTTTTTTGTCATGTTTTAAAAATTCATTATAATGTTTATTGTTGGACAATGATAGAATGTTCTAACATTTTCCTTGTTAAGTATTCTCTATACTTGGATTTTGGGGTTACCAAGAAGATCATGAAGAATCTTTCTAAATATTTCTTTTCGCAAAAAGAATGTTTACTATTGTCCTTCTCACACATGAATCGGGAGATTCCAAGAAGATCACAAAGCATTTCATCTAAATACTTCTTTTCTTAAAAAGAATATTTAGCAAAGGTATGATCGTTAATAATTTATTTTGGTTTTATTATTGTTAAAATCTTAGTTGCATGATTTATATTTATTAGTAATTACTTAAGTAGTTATCTATATTAAAGTCATCATCAAGAATAGTATTCTTCGATTGATTTGTATAGACTACACTACCAACTTGTAATAAAGATTTCTTGGTTATTCGATAGCCTTAATCATTATCCATCACAAAGGAATTATTGATACTCCATCTATGTCGAAGATAAATTTTCATGTGAAACTTCTTGTATTATGATAAAATGGGATTTTATCATAATCTTTGACAAACCTTCTAAGAATTGTGACTAATTCTTAACAAGGGAACCACGTCTAGTAGGATTAGTACTAAACCGTCAATAAACTCAAATCACAAGTTATTAAGCCTAAACATCAAATTCTAGGAGCTTTTAGAACTCCCAAACCAAAGTTATCATGGAATGCTTAAGCTGATTTTTGCTGTCATGCCGGATCCCTGCGTTTACACTAGCCAGATCTCAAATGAGAGGGATCCACGGGATCTGTGCAACAAAAGACAGGATAAGTTAGTAATGATCACTGTGGATGTTCCACAATTATATTCACCTCAAAGACTCACGAACAAGAACACAACTACTGTTCAAAGGAGCAATTTGATCATTTCTCTCAAGCATAACAATCACTTGTGTAAGTATAATCTTCACTACATTGTTAATTTAGTTCCTTGATTTTAGGATCACAATTTCTTCATCTTTAAGAGTTGGGTTCCAATGGGTTTATCATAAATTTTCACCACATTGTTTTCTAAGATAATCTAAATCAAATAATCAACATTGTTAATACAAATTAAACACATTTCTTGAATTCAACAAAGATGATGAGAGCAAAATTGTGATCAAACCCTCTAGGTTACTATTCATAATTAACAGCACATTGTGGTTGTATTGTTTAGGAACAATCATGCCAAGCAACAAACAACAAGATTACCAAGACACCGCTCATTACATTCCAATGTACAATAGAAAATATGGACTTAGTCCGGACGATAGAAAAGCCTTTAAAATGCTCAAAAAGAGACTCTTTCACGAAGGTCGAGTAGTAGAACTATCATTTCTTGCCAATACAGACATAAGAGAAGTTTTTGGAACTATTGGGTTTGATTGTTTATTGGACATAAACGAACAAATTTGCCCGGTTTTTGTACTCGAGTTCTACAAGACAATAGGGATTGTTAGAAATGATGATGGGTCCATCTCGATTAACTTTACCATAAATGAGCATGAGTACACCTTTTCGCTTGTAGAGTTTGGAAGAATAATATGGGTTCCATATCAAGGTGTTTGTATGTATTCTAATGAGTGGTCGTTGGAGGAGATACACTCTATGGTTGATCATCATGCAGTCTATCACATGATAATCCCGGAAGCAACCATGGTGAGGGACACCGTGTTCATGCCAAGACCATCCCCATCAAGGGTCACTAGGAATTCGAAAGTGATATATAGGGAACCTTTCCAAATGGAGCTTTCTGAGATGTATGCCTTGTATAGGAAATGGGAAAATGTGGTGAGGGAGGATGTGTTGTGCCTAGTAGGAAACAAGGATCACCCCAATGCATGTATAAGTTTCATGATCTATTGCCTGGTGACCGAGACTCGCTTTAACCTTGCCTACTACATGATCAAGAGAATGGCAAGTGTAAGAAGCATGGACAAAATGGTGCTCCCGTATGCAATGCTCCTAACCCGTCTTGCTAAATTCATATTTGCATTAGATCCTTCTCCGCAATCCTATGATCATAGCTTTTGCAACAAGGTTATGGTGTCATTAACCGAGGGAAGAACTACAAGGTTTATGGTAGATGGCAAAAGGCCTCACCCACCTACGGACTCCTCAGATGAATGGGAGAGGCAAAGAGAAGGTGAAGGTAGTAGCAACCCACTCGGAAATATCAATCTCGACCCCTTGGACTACATTAACCAATTGCCAGACGTTCCTAATGCATCACCCGAATGGCAAAAAACCAAGGGAATCTTCAAGTGTTTCGCCAACTTCTTGAAAAAAAAGAAGTAGAGACGGTGTGATAAAGAGTGGATGATGGGCGAAGACGGGAAGGGGAGGAGAAATGAGGTAAGGTCATAGGACCTAAATTTATGAAGAACAATTTCTAACAATGGGTTGTAACACTTAAACAATGCTTATGTAGAATAGTGTAGCAGGTAGGTCTTGCCATATCTTGGCACTAAACAATCGTAACTTAGGAACTTGTAGAATGAGATTTTACGGCTCCTTGAAAATATTCAGGTGGTCGTCATCACTCATTTTAGGAACTTTTAGCTCTCCCTACTTTGCTATGCCTTATATCTGTTGTGTTCTTGCATTTAGTCCCTATAGAAAAAACTAGGAGAAGCCTTTACTAAAAAGTGCAAAACTGCACATTTGCTGAAAGCCGTCTGATCTGCATTAGGCGGATCCCAACATTATAACTAGCCGGATCCCTCCCAAAAGGGAACCGCGGGATTAGTGACTACTGATGAACAAAACAGACTTGCTTGCATCAAAATAGCTCAATTGATCATCTCACACTAGTCAAACATAAGACATTAGAGCCAACTAAGTCTTCCTCATATATTTGAAAGCCTCACACTCACCCATGGCTTACCTAGGATATACTTTGAAGTGTTTTTATCAACTCGTCAAAACTCACCATAATTCCGCTCCAATGCTCACACATTATTTATCACATCTCATAACACTTAGTTTGGTATATCCATCAATTTTAGCAAATTGATCTTAATTACTTTTGACTCAAAATTAGGATCAAAACTAGTTTTTCATTTTTTCTTTATTTTTTAAGATTTTAGTAAATTTTTCTTAAGTCATCATCTAACTTCTAGGACTAATTACCACCATTTCTCCATATCAAATCAAATGGTATCCTTGTCAAAACACTTAGTTAGACTTCCTAAAGTCAATTTTCTTGCCCAAAACCATCATAAAGCACCATCACCCATTATGGTTAAGCATTTAAGATATCCAACAGTTAGAAACATCAAAATTAAGTCAAAACCTCGAAATACATAGGTAATAAACATCACAAAAGCATAATCATTTCACCTAGAACCTGTCTGACAGGCGGTTCCCTGGTTTATAACCAGACGGATCCCTGGTGAGAGGGATCCGCGGGATCCGTGGTTGCAGAAAGCTAAAACCAGCTTCCCTCCTCTATTTTGAACCACCTTTTGGTTATCTAACCACTTTTAGCTTTCATTTATTGTCTCTCTAGAGCTGATCAAAATCCTAAGTGCATGCTTAATCCCTTAGTGGCCAAGAATTTAATTCTCTAATTCAAATTACCCTTTATAAACCAAACACTCTTAAGGTTAGGGCATCACTTCCATCTAGCTCTCAAAAATCAATCACTAAAAGCTGATATAGCATCCTTATCACCACCATGACTAAAGATCTTAGCAACAACTCCTCAACAAAAGGCTCATCCAAAAGAAAGGGTCATATGATCCATGAAATCTCATCCACCGAATCATCTCCCATAAGAGATGACAATGGGAGAATCCCACCTCAACAAACTAATTCAACAATTGCTAAGAGAACCGCAAGGATTAGCATCAAACCTTTTGGGCTACAAAAAGGGTCATCTAGCTCGAAACCAAACATAGCTGGTTCTAGCAAGCCGTCTAAGTCCTCATTCCTTGAGCATAGATTTGACGAGCCCCTTCCTCACCCAAATCTCTATGCATTAGAGCACTCGCCACCAAGAACCTCCCATTCACCAACTTTCTCGTTAAATAGGGAACTACCCACAACACCGAATAGTCCATCATGGGAAACAAGGAACGATCATGGACATGATCATATCTAGGAATTTCCATTACCACCACCCTCACCTTTAGTAGAACCTCATCCCATAACTCAAAATGAAACCCCTCAATCATTCGTAGAGCCTCCTCAAAACATTCATTTTCCTCCGGTTCTCAATCAAGGCAATAGTTTCCCAAATTGTCTAATCACCCAAGGACTTGTTCAAGAAGTACGAAATGAGTTACATTTCATGTTTAATCATCTTCTTGAAAGATTGGATCAAACCAACAAGTGTACTCATCCTTAGACTTGAGCACTTTGTTGCATTCTAGGCTTTAGTAACTTATTAATAGAAAATGTATGGCTAGATCATTCTCTTAGTTTTAGAGATTTGTTTGATTATCTCTTGGTTTTATTGAATGATTACTTATATGCCATATTATTTTGTGTTTATGCTTGCAAATTTTATACATATCTCATCTCATTATTAGCATTATTTGGCATATCTTCATTGCTGAAGAATCTGTCACCAGACAGACGGATCCCTCCAAAATGCCTAGACGGATCCCTCCACAAAGGGAACCGTGGGATCCGTGGTACAGAAGAATATTTTTCTACTAACTTGAGTCTTATTTGCAGGAAATCATGCACTATACTCTTGTTCTCTAACCTTTATTTTGTAGATTTTCAAAATACACATGAAGATTTTGACACCATAAAGCTAGGGGGAGCTTTGTGTCAAATCATACATTGCAAATCCATTTGCAACTTGATCCTTATTTGGATTACTCTTCATGACACCCCATTGCAAAGTTGCAATCTTCAAGGGGGAGCATTTTGCGTCACAAGGACGAACCAATTGCAAACATGATTGCAATACATTAGCTCACTTATTTTTATATACTTGACGGCCTCACAAAGGGATGGACTCGTCAAGGGGGAGTTAAGACGAGAACCATTCCTGTCACTTACTCACTTTACATGTTTTTCTTAAAACTTTGTGTTAGTTTCTTTTTGACGCTCTTTTTGTTTCGACAAAAAGGGGGAGAAGAGAGTAAAAACTCCAATTCGAACTTTTATGAATTTTAGTTTTTCCTTAAAATAAGTTTATATTTTGTCATCAACAAAAAGGGGGAGATTGTTAATACAAATAAGTCGTAAAAACATTTATTTATATTTTACGATCTTCTAATGTTTTGTCGATAACAAACGTAAAATTAACGAAACAAATAAAATACGTAAACTGTTTGAGCCAATAGTTTTCTAACACACTTACGTTTTCACATAAAACACTAAAACAAGTATAAGTGATATTATGATTAAGTAATACATATGTACAACAACTAGTGTTTACATATTGGGCAAATATATACTTAACTAGTATACACTAAAATGGGTAAAAACTAACAAATGGTATTGACCCATAACCCATAGTATTATCCAAACAACTCGACTAGGTACATTGTATCTGATAAGAAACCCATGGATCAACCCATAACCCATAACCCATGACCCATGAACCATAACCAAAATACCCATGGGTAAAGAGGAGCGTCCCATGGATCCCTAGCTTTACGCTAGCCGGATCCCTTGTGGGAGGGATCCGTGGGATCCGGAGAACAATAAGTTTTATCCTCTATAAATAGCGAGCCATTTCTTCCTTTTTGCTCACCACTTTCACACATACTTTCTCCAAATATTGTACATCTCTAACCACTAATCCTAAGGGATCTTTCTATGTAGTTTGTCTTCTATTTTCGTTTGATTCTATAGGTTCCTCTTAAAGGCGAGATCACCACTTCTTGAAGTCGAGCAAGCTCAAGTCCATGAGTTGCCATGCTTCGTCATCATCAAGACAACTGAGGTTCTCTTGTTGATAGTTCTTTCTTCCTCTGTAGATGTTTTGTTGAAGGCATTAGTGAAGGATGCCGAAAGAGTCAAGACGAAAGCATTAGTGAAAGGTGCTAAACGTCCGTGTCAAAAGCATTAGTGAAGAATGCTAAAGGTGTCAAGACGAAGGAATTAGTGAAAGGTGCCAAGCGTTGTGTCAAAGGCATTAGTGAAGGATGCCTAAGAATCAAATCAAGTGGCATTAGGGAAGAATGCCTAGGTCGTATAATCGATGAGTTGCATCGTTATACATATAAGTATTTGTTTATTTCCAAGGATGGTGATATCCTTGATGGTGTTGTAACAAGGAGTGGATCTCCTTGAAATAAGGTGTTGTGTTGTGATGGGTAGTAGTTCCTCCATAGTAATGGAACTAGGTGCTTAGCCTAGTACCTAATAAAGGGTAGGAGACGTTGTGATAGGTGTGGTTCACCTTGGAGTGAAAGAACCTGGTGGTTAGCCTAGTACCGGAAAAAGAGTAGGTGAGGTTGTGAAGGCTTCTCCGCCTTAAGGAGATTGGTGTCGTGTAGTGTTTACGAACTCTCGAGTTGGTGACTCGGGGAGTGGAGTAGGGCAAGTAAGGTGTCCTTGTAGCCGAACCACTATAATTACTTGTGTCGTGGTTATGTGCTTCTTACTCTTTATCTTTCATTACACGTTTATATATCTATCTATCAACGTCCAACATAAACAACCAAATAGATTGACATAAGTCGATCTAAATATTTAAAAGGATGTTTTAAATTGGTAAAACTATTAAACCCCCCCTTCTAGTTTTCCACAATACACTTGGCTTTAAATGGATACCTAAAATCATTAACATGTGTGTGTCTTCTGTAACTATAACTGAACCCTCTAACTCTTCGGGTTCCACCTCTACTTCTATTCCACCTGTGTTTTCTGTGTGTAATGCAGGTGATACAGATCATTCTATGGATTGTTCATAGCGGATATTCCTGACACATGACAGGCAATCTCAAACTGTTATCCAACTTTGTTTCAAAGTTCATCGGTACTGTCAGGTTCGGGAATGATCACTTCGCAGCTATCATGGGCTACGGAGATTACATCAATGGGAACACAAAATTAGCAGAGTGTATTATGTGGAAGGTCTCGGTCACAATCTCTTTTCTGTCGGTCAATTTTGTAATGGAGATTTGGAAGTTGCTTTTCAGGAGAAAACTTGTTTCATTCGTGATCTACAAGGAAACAATCTTATGTCTGGTACCCGCACATCAAGTATTTATACAATCTCGATGCAAGACATGATTGCTTCATCTCCCATCTGTCTATTTTCAAAGGAAACATCTACAAAATATTGGCTATGGCACCGTCTTCTCTCACACTTAAACTTTCAAACCATAACCAATCTTGCATGATACAAACTTGTTAAAGGTCTCCCAAGATTTCGATATTCTAAAGATCATCTATGCTCAGCTTGTGAACAAGGGAAAAGCACTCGTGCTTAGTTTCCTTCAAAGATGGAACACAACTCTCAGCATGTGCTTCATCTTCTTCACATGGATTTGTGTGGCCTGATGCGTGTGCAGACTATTAATGGCAAACGCTACATTTTGGTAATTGTCGATGACTATTCAAGATGGACTTGGGTTTATTTTCTTCGAAGTAAATATTAAGCTCCACAGATGATGATCACCTTTCTCATGAAAATTCAAGTTCAGCTCCGGAACACAGTCAGACAAATCAGAATAGACAAAGGAACTGAATTTGTGAATCAAACTCTTCGTGCATACTATGAGAAAGTGGGAATTGAGCATCAAACATCAATTGCACAGACACCAGAACAAAATAGAGTTGTTGAAAGACGAAACCGTACGTTAATGGAAGCTGCAAGAATGATATTAATAAGTGCTAAACTTCCAGATTACTTGTGGGTTGAAGCCGTGTCAACTGCATGCTACACTCAGAACCGTTCAATGATTACTAAACGCCACAACAAAACACCTTATGAGCTTATCTATAACCATAAACCGAATCTCAAACACTTTCATGTATTTGGATCCTTTGTTACCCAAATAATGATCGTGCTAGCTTTGGTAAGCTCAAGGCTAAAGCTGACATTGGAGTCTTTGTTGGATACTGTGAAAACTCTAAGGGATACCGGATCTGGAATCGTCGTACAAGGGAGATTATGGAAACGATTCATTCAAATTTCGATGAGCTTACAGAAATGGCTTCTGAGCAAAACTGCTTGGAACCCGGACATAACCGTGTAAACTTCCCCCAAACCCCATCATCAGCTGAACCAAGCTTACAGCTTACTCGACGTCAAATGGAACAGCTATTTGCGCCTCTGTTTAGTGATGATATTGATCAACGTGCTCCAGATGTATCAAATGTTTCCACTGCTCAACCTGATAATAATACAATATGTGACAACCCGTACTTTCAGGTCATTTCTCGACACAATTCATGTCTCATTATTTCAACATTTATAGTAAACTTGGTTTACTTGTTTCAAATTCGCGTAACCTTAAAGGTTTAGCGGCGAATTCATGATCATGACATCACGTACATTTCATATGGACTAAGATTAGTCTACATTTCATTGACATCATGTGCATCACATTAATTCATTCACGACATTTCATTTCACCTTCAACGCGTAATTTTTATATTTAATAAACTTTATCGCGTGAGTTATTATTTTAACATTTAATCCGTTACTTTCAAAAATGATCCCGATGTATTTTTAAACTTACATTTAGTTTATAAAAACTATATTTTGAGATTCCCTAGTGTTTTGAATTTATTTCGTATATAAATCGTTAAAGTTATATTATTGCGACGTTTTTCTTAAAAACTACTCGGTAATTATTATATCACTAAATTTCACAAGGAATGTATTTTTACAATTTTTATAATATCATTATACTCTATTTTGATCTATTAAAAATTTACTTGTACCTAAAAGCTACCAAAACCTTACAAGTTATTATTAATTTACACATTTACCTTACATTTTTCTTACAAGTATACAAGTACCTACATTATATATAAAAAAAAAAAAAAAAAAGAGATCTTTGTGAAACATGATCCCCAAAATTCGGTGCAAGGGGGGAAGGTTGGCATTTAATGTTGGAAGAAAAAAAAAAATCTTTACTTGTATAAACTTACACTTCATCTCAATTTTCTT